>VXBW01007749.1:80976-125093 GCA_013400375.1 Thinocorus orbignyianus | reverse complement strand
CTCTAGACCCTTTTTCTCCTTTCCTCCAGTTCATGCTCAGCCCTGTCCTGATCTAACCTCAGTGTTGCTCCAGCATCATTGCCAGGTCCTGCAGGGAAGGTGCCCTTGGGTGCAAGACCTTTGGCTGCTGGGATGGGATGGGTCTCCTCAGGGGTCCGGGGTGCAGGTGGTGTCCACATCTTGCACCAAATCCCACCAGGGCGAGGAGGCTGTGGGTTCAGAGAGGGGATGGAGGACACCCACCACCAAAGCTGGTTGCCCCCTTGCCGGTTTTGGGTGTCACATACAACTCGTTGGTGGCCTGTGGGAAGGGCGACCACCTACTGGGGGAGGCGAGGGAAGGAAAGTTGGGATGTGAGAGCCCACCCTGGCACGTGGCCAGGAATGGCCTTCTGGTGTGATGTGCTCTTGGATTTTATTTAAATCAGTAAGACGAGAGGACAGTTCAGAGCACTGGATTAATTCCACTTTCTCCCTCTCGCTCTCTCTTTTTTTTTTTTTTATTAGGAAAATAAAAGAGACTTTGAAATATTAAGAGAGAGTGGGATTAGAGCCCTCTCCTGCTACCCCAGTCTTTCCTCCCCTATTAATTTCCACTTGATTAGAATTCTTTTTGAAGTATTTAAATATGGACAATAGGAAAAAGGGAGGGTGAAGTTATTGAATATCAGTTAAACTGTATTAATATAAGCTCAGTTCCAGCTTTTATATAGATACTTCATATATATGTATAGTTTCCACTAGGAATAAAGTAGATCTATCCCTCCTCCCCTACCTAAAGTAATTATGATTTTAAAAAAAACTATAATGAAACTCTTAAACTTTAATAGCCCATTTATAAATCCCCAGCTTAAAATTTCAATGCTTTAAAAAAAGTTTTAGAACTGTAGAAATTTGATTCCCCCCCCCTTTTTTTTTTCTTTTTTTCTTTTTTTTTTACATAAGAGGCACTTTCATACTGCAAAACTTTTGAAGCTGCAGAGCATTTCCTGAACAGTCGCCCCTGGCCTCAGTGGAAATTGGGGTGCTTTGGGGCCAGTAAGGAGGGTGTAGGGCTTTCTGTGCTAAGGTGGGGAGGTGGCCATACTCAACCCTGAGCCAGCTGATGGTCCCAGTGGACTCACTGGAGGCCAGCTGGAGAACGGCTGGAAAACAACTGCTCTCCTTGGTAGCCAGCACCCAAATTGCTCTGAGCTATTTTTTTTTAGGGAAGGGTAAACCCAAGATTGATGATGGATGGTCTGGGGTCCCTGCGATAGACAGCACTGGGTGTCCGTGCCATGGTCATTTTGCACCTCCTGACTCATCACCTGCCAGGAGCCGAGCCCTTCTCTGGGGGTTTATTTCTAAATCGGTACTTTCATAAACCAGATTTAGCTATCTCCATCCAGATTCATAAATCCTCTCCGCTAACCTAAGAACTGCAGCTTGATTTACAAACCATGACTTTTCGCATCAGATTTAACTCTCTGACTGACTTCTGAAGCATTCGATTGGCTTAGAAGTCAGGAAATATATTTACAAATCCTAAAACAGATTTACAAATCCTAAAACATAATCACAAGTCACGCCAGTAAGTTCTAAGCAAGAAAAAAGAAAAAAAAAAGTGTTCGTTTACAAATCTTTTCTTTGCATTCAGAATACAAGAGACTGATTCATAGCGCAAGACTCTGAGGTCCTGTCACCTTTATGATGGGCTGTATAGATCCAGCTCTTCCATTTGAATGCAAAACTCTGATCTGTAAATCTCAGGTGGCTTTTGTAGCTCTGATCGAGCCTAACCTCTCCCTAGGCCATAGGATACATCAGGGTTGGTTGAGTCCTACCGCTGTCACCAGGCCCTGCACCCAAGAGATGACCACAAGATGACCACACTGTGGCCACCCTTGAGAACATGCCACCAGCCACGCCAGGAGGAGGGACGCGATTTCCATGACTGCAGTGGAAATCTTTTTAAACTTAAAAAGGCCAGGTTCTGCACACAAAAACCCTGGGCATGGCTACAGGCTTGGGAAAGTGTGGCTGGAGAGCTACCTGGTAGAAGACGTGGGAGTTCTAACAGACAAGCAGCTGAAGATGAGCCAGCAGTGTGCCCAAGTAGCCAAGAAAGCCAACGGCAGCCTGGCTTGTGCTAGAAAGAGTGTGACCGGCAGAAGTCCCCCTGTGCTCAGCACTGGTGAGGCCACACCTTGAGTGTTGTGTCCAGTTCTGGGCACCTCAACACAAGAGAGATCTGGAGGTGCTGGAGCAAGGGTAGAGGAGGGCAACGAAGCTGGTGAAGGGCCTGGAGAATAAATCTTATGAAGAATGATGGAAAGAGCTGGAACTGTTTAGTTTGAGGAAGAGGAGGCTGAGGGGAGACTTCATCACTCTCTACAACTACTTGAAAGGACATTGTAGAGAGGCTGGTGCTGGTCTCTTCTCACAGGGAATTAGCCATGGAATGAGAGGAAATGGCTTCAAGCTACAACAGGTTAGGTTTAGGCTGGACATTAGGAAGGAACTTTTCCCAGAAAGACTGGTCAGACACTGGAATAGGCTGTCCAGGGAGGTGGCTGAGTCCCCATCCCTGAATGAGTTGAAGAGTCGTTGTGATGTGGTGTTGGGGGGTATGGTGCAAGGGAGAACTTTGTAGAGTGGGGCTGATGGTTGGACTCCATGATCCCAAGGGTCTTTTCCAACATGAATGACTCTATGATTCTAAGACGCTTAATCAGAGGAAGGTGGTTACCCAAGGAGGGGATATGTTTAGGAACGCGCATTCCTCTGTCTGCCAGCTTGTGGCAAGTCCTCAAAACTGCTGTGATTCTCATCTGTCCTTTCCATGCTGCAGCCCTCCTCTATCCCATTACCTGGGACGGACTTAGCACCAAAGTAATCTCAACTCATGGTCTTGTGCTCTTATAAATGCACTGGAAACAGTCCAACTGATAGATTTTCACCGTGCCTCCGTTGTGGCTTGATGGGCCCTGCTTGAAGGAAAAGAAAAGGAACTTTGTACCTGCCTGTGGACAATTTGCTACACAGCATTTTCAAAGTGTCCTGTCGTTTCTCTGAGGTGATGGGCAGCTCTATCAGATTCAACAAATAAGGGCTGTGTAATTCGGCTGTTTCCCTTGCAAATTGTTGCTAATGATGCAAACTCCCATCTTCCATAACGCTCTGGAGGGACTCAGAGAGAAAAATAACTTGCTCACAACATATAACGTTAAAGTGTGCAAAAGCACCTTCATAATTCAATGACTTCTGTCTCTCTTTTTTTTTTTTTTTTACTCCTCCATCTTCCAGATATACATCATAAAGCAACAACTGGCACTAATTCATTTTCCCCTTTGCAATCACCTTTAAAGGGAAAAACAGCAAGAGTTTTCTACCAGGTGTAAACATCAGGAATAAAAGGCCAGATAACAATGAAGATTTCATGGAAACTCACAGATACGAGCATCCAAGTGTAAGGTCTGCAACTAAATGACGGGGTAGCGATTTTCAGATGACATTTTGTAAACAGGCAGCTGAAAAACACAGCCTGAGACTCAATTCTGGGGCAGGAACGTGAGAATCTAGAGGAGGTCAGTGGGGGAGGCAGGTATCACTGGAAAGTTGGTCTGATTTATTAGGAAGAAAGAATCCATTTACGGAGTAACCACCCCCCACACATGTACCCCTCCAGTTTCCTGATGTAGGTCTCTGCTGAAGAGAGTGGTTTAGTCCCTGGGAGTAGATTTTTGTCTTTTCTACCAATTAAATGAGGTTTTAAGGTTATGACATGGGGCTACATTGCAGACGCTGGTGGGACTTGGATTGCAAAGCAATGCCAAGGTCCTCCTCACCTGAAATGGACTTTGCATCTTTGGCTCTCATTCCTTCCCTGGCCTAAAATAAATAAAAGCTCCTTTCCCAGTTAAGAAGCCATTGGAACTCGTGGTGCCCTGGCCTAAAGTTTTCCTAGATGCAAGGAGAAGAGTCAGTCCCGTAGGGTTCTGCTTTCTTCCTTACACCAAGATGCCAGGAAAATGCCCAATTTCCATTTCCCTCCCCCAGAGATGACTTCTCTCTAATATTATAATGCTTTCTCCACCCGCCTCATCCACCATGTGCCCTCAGGAGCTAGTAATAATAATATTGCAAACCCTGTAATAAATATTGTGATCACTGCCTAACAGGCAGGCTAAAAAGGCTGAGGATAAATAAATAATAAAAAAAAAAAAAAAAAAAAATTTCCCATTTATCTGTGTGTGTGAGAGACAGGGAGAGAGAAAAGAGTTAGCTATTAAAGAACCCACATAGCCGCAGGCAAATTCTAGCATCGTCTCCTTGTGGAGACCTTTTTTTTTTTTAAAAAAAAAAAAGCAGAGATTACTCTGGTGGTTCAAGGTGCTATCGAGCTCTACCCAGGGACAATTACAAGGCTCCAGTTGGAGCGTTTGAGACGATGCTTACGTCTGATAAGGTTGAAGGGGAATAATGGAAGGAGGGAAGTGATAATGGACTGCTGAATGGGTGGGTTGAGGTATCATCGTCGTAGAGCCTGGAGACAGAAACAGTTGCTGATGCAGAGAAGGCATGTTTTTTTTTTCCATTTCCCCCCTTGTTTTGTTTCTGTTTTCTCTGGGTAAGAAAAAAAAAATAAATCTCTGAACATACACTTCAGAATTTTTATTTTTTTTTCTCCTAGCTCCCAGCACCACCAGTAATACCACTCACCAACACGTTTTATGCCATAAGAGCACTCATAAAACAGGCCTGTGTGCCTTGCTTCTCTCATCACTCAGTTCAAAAGGTTCAGAGACCTTTTATTCCTGTTTTCTGCCCATCGTCACTTTAACTGAGGACCAGGTTGGACCCCGTGGTTGCTCTCAAAGCATCCAAGGAATGTCCAACTTAGGACCCTGTGCCTCACAGGGTGAGCTAAGCCAGAGAGGAAGGAGTGTCCACCCTAGGTGTAGATAAGAGAGAGGAGCAATCTCTGCTTTCAGATCCTGGGGTCTTCCACCTGGCATTGGTTTTCCATGTATTCTTCAGGACTGGGATCCTGAAGGCAGGACATGGTCTGATGGCCTGGAAGCAAAGAAGAACTGATGGCTTGTTCTTCTCCATCATTCACACGGAGAGCAAACAGCCAGAAACCCAGCCATTACTAAGGGAAGAACCCCACCACTAGGCTGCCTCATGCAACCCAAAAAGTGGACGGAACCCTTCCTTCCATTTCCTTGCAGGCCTGTTTTCATCCGTCTGTGGGCCATGCCTTGATCTTCATTGAACTAGTATTGCTGGTAGACCACAGAGATCATTGAAGCTTTCACTGGATTATTTTTTTTTCTGAGATTTCTTTTCCTGAGCCAGATTCTAGCTGATATTGAATTTGGTGTATTTAAATAAGCAAAGTTTATTGTTCTTCTTCTTTGACCATGAAACTTCTCTTCAGCAGATCCTTTTATATCTGTCTTTCTGCTTTGGAAGTGTAAACTTAAATCAGGATTTGATTTTTCTTCTTTCATCAAGACAAGACAGAGTTGCCTCCATCTTTCCCTCTGTTCCACTAAAGGACAGCAAGTACCATCAAAAACACCTCTTTGGGAAAGAGGGATTTTGGAAGAAGTTAAATCTTTCCTATATTGGAGGTCCAAAACCCCCTCTGACATACAGAGATAAGGAGGTCCTCGTGTAAAGACAACACACACACACAATGCATTTTTGCTTGGCCCAAGGCAAGATGCTTGCAGTCTCCTCAGAGTTGGGCAAATCCTGGGCAGTGGGTGCAAGATCTTCAGGTAACATCCAGAAGAAACCTTTTGAAAGGTGGAGAGTGATTCACCAAAAGTAATTTGCAGCTATGTCTTGACCAAAATTTGCAGAGAGGTAGTGCCAGACGCATATTAAACCCCTAAACTGTGCCCTTTGCTTTAAAGAAATTGCAGAACTTCTTTTGGGGTGTGATTTCTCCCACCTGCCTTTGCATAATGATATCGTCAGCAGCTCATGTGGAGCGGTCCAGGAAGACAAACATGCCTTCATCCAACTTGTTCTGAAGGTCACCCTTGGGATGGGTGGACTGTGGTTGAGAAATATCCATTTCTCTCCAAAGGCTTTGACACGAGCTGAAACAAAGAATTTAGGTGTGAACAAGTACTCTGTTCATCTCTAAAGGCAACAAGATAATCCCACCTTTGAGATATAACTGAAATGTTTTAAACTCTAAGGTTTTAAACCAGTAGAAATCTGGGATTTCAAGCAGGTCTTCTTAGGTACATGCTGTGGAGTCCAGTGTACTCAGATGAATCCAGGATCTGGGGTCTAAGGGAGACAGGACAAGTTGTGAAAGGAACAAAACATGATAAAGCTATGAACTTCACAATCCCACTCATGTCTGTGGCATGCAAGATCCCTCTCTCTTTTGTCTTTTATGCTCTGATCGTATTCGATGGGCTGAGAGCAAACAGGAAGTCAGAGGATTACCCACCCTTGTAGGTCTTCATCTCTTCTCCATAAACAATTGGGACTGCAGGCATCAAAAGGGACAATTCCTGGGGTAAATGGACCAGAGATACGTGCAGAATCAGTGCTCTCAGTGTGTTTTTGCAGGGCAGAAATACCAAAGACGTACCCAAAGGGATAGTGCATGTTCCTCCTTGCAGAGCAGCCACCACCCCTGCTTGGTTCTTTTCCCCAGCTTTTGCTGGGTCACGGAGGACACTGAGAGCTGGGTCTTGCAGGCAGGTCCAGAAGCAGGGTGGCACTGGGGAGAACTGGGAAGAAGACATGAGGGTGAAATGCACCTGGAGAAGGCAGCACATCTTTACACAGAAAGCACGTAGAAAGGACAGTGTGCTAAGACATGTACATTTCCATTTCTCAATTAAAACGAAAAGAAGAATAAGTAGAAAGAGCTGCTGTCATATGCAATGACTGAACATACTCGGCTTTTCCTTCCTTGCTACTTCCATTTCCTCTTCCTCCAGGCCAAGTTGCCCACCTGAAGCCTTTGGGTGAGCTGAGAGCACATAAATTGGTGACTGCAAGAGCGACGAATTTCAGTTATGAGCTTCACACAAGCCTTCCCCCTCTTCTCGGTGTTACTCCTCTGCAAAGGAACAGACAGGAGAAGAGACAAGTAGTAGATGAGGAAATGCCTTTCTGCTCCCTGCCATTTTAATGGGCTAAAATAAAGGAGTTGCCAGGAGACAGAAGATGGTATCTGTCCAGGTTATACCCTGGATACTAAAGCCAAATGCATTTCAACCAAGATCAGTTGCTTTTATTTAAAAAATAAATAAATAAAAAAAAAAAAAAAAGAAAAAAAAAAAAAAAGTTTATTTTCTTTCCAGCTCTTGGAAGTGAATCTATTTGGTGTCAGGCTGAAAGAAGACAGCGTGTAAGTAACTGAGAAAGTGTTTACTCAGTGAATTAGTTCAGCTTTCATTGTGCACAGAGGATTATGGCCTCAGCAGTGGATGAGCTCCATTTCAGGCTGGAGTGGCTCACTTAGCTACCTCCAGGGCAGGACTAATTATCATAGGACTTAGGCCATTAAAGGGCTTTAACTACCAGTGCTCTCTTCCAGGTCTGGATTAACTGTTTGCCTAGAGCAAACCGCCTAGATAACCATTCAGCCTAATGGTCTGCTTTGATTTCTCTGCCCCCGCTGCCCACCCCTTTCGCCTTTAAACTTTCCATTATTGGCAGATCTGGAACAATAGCTAGGAATATTAATACCATTGCTGCAAAACGTCAAAGGGGTTTTGTTACGGGTCTTTTTTTCCCCTCTTTTTCCTTACCATTGCTAAGGCAATTTCAGAAACTACTATTTTCGTGACAGAGAGTCCTCACCTGACTCAGGTGGATTAAGAGGGGCTGCTCAAAAGTCACAGCCCCCAAGGGAAAATACCAAAATGCCCACAGAAAGCAGCTCTGTCTTAACTCTGTTGTCTACAGGACAATAATTGTGGCAGAAGGTACTCAGCATAGGAACAGCAGAAGACTGTTGTGCCCTGAGGCACTAAATAGCCAAGATGAGAGCAGCTATTGCCCTTCTTCACAGGGGGAGAGCTGGGGTGCAGAAGGTTTAAATGGTTTGCCCAGGGTAACAGCCAGAGAATGTGGCAGCAGCTGATCTGCTCCTTATCATTAGAAATATATTTTAAAAATTATCTCACGATCCTTCTTTAACACCAGCCTTCTCAGCTATTCTGGTAGCATGTCAGCACTTTAGGGGGTACTGCCCAAGACAATAAAATCAGATGTGGCTTGGACAGACAGCCTCTTCCAATACAAGACTTCCAGTGGGCATCAAAGGAATCTAGCAGGTGGCACGCTGGGAACAAAGTAGGTGATTCTTCACTCCACAGAGCTGGGCAGCATCTTGCTTGTGCTGAAGGCATGTGGGTTCTGAGTTGTGGAGGAAAAACTCCTTTTAAAAGAGCTTGAAGAGAGGATAGAGTAGATGGACTTCTGGTCTGCTCCTCTGTTTATGCTTGTAGCTATAAGGCTTCAGATATGGTGTCCTTCATGCTGACCAACACTGTCTTCTACTCTGCTGTGTCGGTGTCCCCTCAATACAATACTTAGGGCACCATAGGACTTCTTGGCACCATTTCAAGGTGGAAATGTTGGCGGTGAACTCACACTTCTTCACCCCTAGAGTAGCATCCTTAAGATGCTTTTTTCTCTCCACCTTCCAGCTTTACACGGTAAAAGAAGCACCATTTAATGCCAATCCCTATGCTGAGTGTGCTTGGCTCAATATGACAACCATTTACAGGCATGGATGGTCTTATTCATGTGAGTAACTTGAGTGTTTTGGAAAGAGTATTTGCCAAGTCGAAGCCCATAAAATTCACAACAGCACAGATTAAAAGCCAAAATGTATATTTTCACTCCTCTGTGTATTTGTATTCTTCACAAACACATATATAAAATAGATCTTTGTGCAAAACAATAAACATCAGTATGATTCTTGTGGTACTTCTTGTTGATACCAAATTGCCAGAGTGAAGCTCAGAAACATGCTGTGTAGACTGTGGAAGGCAATCCTGATCCAACCAGTCAATGGGTTTAGATGGGTGGAAGATGCTCAGCCTCATATGTTCATAGCTTTCTCAAACTCAGGAAAGTTACATGTGTGTAAGGTTAAACACATGCTCAAAAGGCCAATGTAGGTGTAAAACAAAGCCCCAGAAAGGATGTTTGGCTCAGCAACTGGGCACAGCCTGCATAGATTAAACCAACTCAGGTTATCTGAATAAAGTCAAGTGCCTGCAACCAGGTCTTGCTGAGGACATGGTCTCTGAACCCTACCAAAGCCCAGGGAAAGGCTTTCGTATATGCTTGGGCTGGAGCCTGCACCCTCAATGGAATTCCTTCATGCCTTCTCATTCCTGCCATGCTGGGAGCGCGTAGCATTTGATGGCACTGCCTGTCCTACAAAGGGTGTTTCTTCCTCCTTTGACACTTTTCCCCACATGCTTTGTTCACAACCCTTCTTGGCTAACTAGATTCTGCATTTTATAGCCCAGCTGACAGCTTTCACAGCGCTTTTCAGAGCTCTGAAGCCTCTTGCAGATGGTTGAAACATGCCAAAATTGTGTTCTGCTGCTTCGTCTATATGGAAATTGTCTAATTTCTGCCTTCCTCTGATCTCTTACTCTGAGGATAATGGGGTTTAGTACTTTCCCTTCTTGCCCCTGCTGCAGGTGTGAACCAGAATACAAGACAAACTGCTTTCTGGAGTGCAAGTTATTTGTTGTTTGCAGATGAATGGAGCTGGTTTTCATTTCCTGTGATTCTGAGTATTAAATTCCTTCCCCTCGTCATTTACCCGTTGCTTGACATCTTCTGCTTTCAACTCATTCATTCCTCATCGCATCTGAAAGCCATCACATTGAAGCCCATCAAGAAAAACATAACTGAAGCAACTCACTAAGAAGGAAAGAAAAAAAAAAAAAAGGAGCAGCAGGTAATGGTGAAACAGCAGGCAGGTACCTTTGAAGAAAAGGCTTTTATCAGAGGAAAAGCAGACCATCTGAGGATTTCCTCTCTCCGTACCAAGGATGCTCCAAGCCTGGTTGAAACACTTGCCTACCAAACCTATCAAGAAAGCCCTCAAAATAAAAAACAGAACTGGAATAACCTAGGAGCAAGGGAATCTGCTCCAACCTCACTGAGAGACCTAGACTGCACACTTTCCAAGGCAGCAACTGTCTGTTCCTGTCCATTTGCTCATCACAGCGAGATCCTGACCCTCTTTGTAGCAAACAGGGATCACTGTGGTGAGACAAGAACCCCAGACCCAAGGCCAGGCACGGAAAACATGTTCTGGTGCCTCCTTCTCTTATTTATCAAATGCAGGTTTCCCATCTTCCAGTGAAACTGCAATTAACTTGTAAATGTATGCTGCAAAATTAATTTTCCACCAGCTGCTGTTCGGTAGCTGAGAGGAAATATGTCAATGAAACACCAACATGAGCTCTGGTATGGCTCTCACGACAAGCTCTGCCCTTGGAGCATTTCCCTGAGGAGGAAAGGCTGAGAGAGCTGGGACTCTTGAGCCTGGAGAAGAGAAGGCTGAGGGGAGACATTCTTCATGCTCCCAAGGATCTGAAGGGTGGGTTGAAGGAGGATGGAGCCGGACTCTTCTCAGTGGTTCCCAGGGACAGGACGAGGGACAACGGGCACAAGCTGGAACACGAGAAGTTCCATTGGAATATGTGGAGAAACTTGTTTGTGGTGAGGGTGTCAGAGCCCTGGCAGAGTCTGCCCAGGGAGGGTGTGGAGTCCCCTTCTCTGGAGACTCATTTTGGGTAGACAACCAGCTTTCCATAGTCAGGTGCACTTGATGCTCACCTCCAAGCCTGTGCTAGGTTCTCTTCATCCCACCTTTGGAGACTTAGACAGATACTCCTGACAAGGATCCCACTTACCCTGAAGACAAAAGTATATGCCTACAGCATAGTAGAAGTTTCGGTAGGCTGTGGATTGGGATAGATTTGCTTTTGCTTTTTCCCCTTAGTATTTCTCACATTTCAGTAGGATGCCCCATCCTTTTGCTGTGATGCAAGTCTTATTCTCACCATCTGAGCTGGGATGATGGCTGTAACTGCCTGTTGTCACAGTGTATCCTTAGCCCAGACCCAGATTTTATTCCCTCCTTGTCTTCCACCCTTTGTGACCATGAGGACATAGAATCATATAACCATATAACGGTTAGAGTTGGAAGGGACCTTAAAGATCATCCAGTTCCAACCCCAGTGCCCTGGGCAGGGACACCTCCCACACCTCCCACCAGACCAAGTTGCTCCAAGCCCCATCCAGCCTGGCCTTGAACCCCTCCAGGGCTGGGGAACATGCATTGTTCCTGTCTCTTCAGCAGGACTTTCATATTACAGCTCAAGATTCTGACTACATTAAAGTTGTTCTTGCACATCCACTCTGGGATCTGTTGCAATGGGATCTGTCAGATCCCCAACGCATCCCAGTACTGCAGTCAGAAGACTAGACGAGGTGGATGATCGCTCTAATTGACTGGGACCAGGAGGGCTTTGTGGTTTTATACATGGTCCTCTAAGGTAGAAGATAACAAGTTCTCCACCACACATTGTGAGCAGGCGCATTTCTTCTCAACGGCAAGTGAGAAAAGTTCATGCTGCAGATGGAGAGGACTTTAGTCATGGTGAAAAGTAGTTGAAAACATAATCTGCTCGGAGATGGGCTGTTTGTTTGTTGATTTGGGAATTTTTTCTGAAGGCTGGCTGTAGAGAAGACAGCTTTGCTGAGGAACAGAGCAATGACACTTGAAACAAAGAGCAATATTAGCTGGGAACCAAAAACAGCTGCTCTAAAAAAAAAAAAAAAAAGAATAACCCAGTCCCCACACACACAATAGCGTGTTACGGGAGAACAGCTAATCTTGTAGCATAGACACAGAACTCAGAGCTGGGAGGAGATAACAGAGATCAGGGGCTCTTGTGTTATGGGTCAGCTGCTGGCCCCCAGCTTTACGTCTTCTCAGCAGACACAACAGGCACTGTCACACAATGTCACTATGCCTGCGAGAGATAAGCTCCTGGATGAAAAACAGCTGGCTGAAGCTCAAGCCAGGCAAGATGGGAAATGATGCTTCTAGGAAAAAAAGAAGTGATTCGGGCATTTTCTAAGACAATGCTGATGCTCTCTTCCTCCTCGCACAGAAGGAGGAACACTAGTGGATCAGGACTGCTCTCACTCCTTATGGTTCAGCATGTGCTAGTCAGGAGCAGCCTCTGGGCACCTAGGTCACTCTCCTCCTTTCCTCTTTCTTTCTCTGAACCTGGAGAGGCACAGCACTTCATCAAGCCTGGTCTGAAATGCCTCTGCTCCAAGATCTGTCACCGGATCAAGGTAAGTTGCAAAGAACAGAAGATGCTAATACATTGGAGATAATTTTCTCTCCCTGCCCAGTCACAGACCTGCTTTAGGAGCACAGCATTTTCTATACACGTAGAAGGGCCAAGGAAGGACGAGGGTGATGGGTGGAATAGCATGAATATTTGGACACTCAAGGAATGAGATGTTCCATTAGTTTTGGTACAAAGCTGTTGAGCTGTTAAGTTCTTATGAGGATTATCAAAACAGATGGGAGTTGTTTCCCCTGTGGAAGAATTAATGAGTTGTGTTTTCCTCTGGGCTTAAACTCTTCCATCCCTTCTACAATGACCACAGGTCCCAAAATAATTTCCCACTTGCTCCCCAGTTTTCTTCTCCCTGCTTCACAGACTTCCCTCGGAAACCAAGTAGAAGTTAAGAGGCACAAGCTGACTATCAAATAGCCTATTTGCCAAGGTGACATACAGCTGGATAAACAGTGAAGCCATCCCTTGAGTTAACTCTTGCATCTAGAGTTAATTTAGCTGACCTGTCACCCACTGATTAAAGCAGTCTCCTGGAACACGGTAATTCCTTCTGCATAGCGTGGATTAGTCAACTGAACTTGAATTTCCTCTCTCCTGCATGGTTGCCCCTTCCTTCTCATATGAGTGTTTTTTCTGAGACGTGTAGGTTCTCTTCTGATGAAGAATTTGAAAGGTCTTTGTCTCATGACAGCGTGGAAAAAAGGCCAAAGCCACAGAATTCCTTATGAATCAGAATTCACATTTTCAATCCAGCCTGCACAGAGTAAAGGGCAAGAAGACTCCTCATTGGCAGCTCCACAATACCTGCCTCCAAGGACAGTTTCCTCCTAATCCCCAGTAACAGGAAGATTTTTGTGCCCTGAAGCGTGAAGGTTTATGTCTCTTCCACAGCCCGTTGGATGTTTTGTTTAAAATTCTGAGCATTACGACTTCTAAAATAGCATCTGCCTTCCCCTCCTGTGGGTGCTTTAGCAGCTGAGATCTGCTGACTTCGCTCTTTCAGCGGCAAAGGCTTTTCTCTTTTCACAGTGGTGCCAGGGAATACGCTGGGGTGGCAGAACTCCAGAGGGTGGCGGCAGGAGGGCTACTGCCTCCTTCCAGCAGGAGCAGGGAGGAGAAGGAGGCTGAGAGACCGGGTCACCCCATTTCTGGGGTTGTCAGCCCTTCCCAGCCCTTCTCCAGGACATGTCACATTCACAGTAGGAGGCCCTCAGACCTCCTCATGATGTTCCCATTGATAGATCCCCATGGTTGACCTTCTGCTCATCTGCTCATTCATTGTGTTCAATGAATAAACTTTTAATTTAATATCTGCTCTCCTGAGATGCCTATGCCTCTAAGAGACTCAGAGGATGTCATAACCAGTTGCGGTGGGAAGAGGGGAAAGCAATTTGACCCCGTGTTCCTAGGCAAGACCTCCAGTTGGATGTCCCTTCCTTCCTGGCTGGATGCTAGCCACATTGTGGGAATGGCACCAGCAAATCAGAGGGGACCTGCACTCTGAGGGACAATTACTGCTCGGTGGCCTGCTCCAGACTCTTGGAAAGCCCATCTAGAGCTTGTGGTTTCCTACATATTTCCTTCTGCTGATCAGCAAAGTTGGGAACTTTGGTCTTATTCTTGTCCATGGGTCGATATTCCTTGCAATTGCCATGTCCTTCCACAGAGTCAGCAGCTGGTGGATCTGGGACACAGTTTCCAAAACCTGGGCTGCCAACTGTTCTGCTGGTGGAATTTTGGCATCTAGTTTGCACACACCTCTTCCTCCTGTTATGCTGTGAACATTCCACTTCTTGGTAGTACACAAAGAAAATGCAAGCATTTTACAGAAAAATAAATGTGCTCTCATGGATATGGATAAAATTGCTGGAGTCCGTGCGGGGAAACTGTGTGTTTTCTCCTCTTTGGACTTGCTCCTTCCACCTCCTTAACACCTGGAACAAATGTCTCCTTTGGACTGTGATGGGGTAACTTGGAGAGGTCGGCAGAATTACTGCAAACAGACCCCGGACTGGTTTTATTTTTCTATTGAACCTTGATGGAAACGCATGCACAGCAAGTCAGGGCCTGTCCCTTTTCCTTTCTCCTTTCTCTCTCTCTCCCTCTCTTCTTTTTTTTTTTTTTTTTTNTTTACTATTTTTTTTATTTCTTCCAGGAGTGCTGATGATAAGAAAAGCAATGTCTAAATCTTCTTAATGGTGTTTATGCAAGCAGTTTTGCTTAGCTGCAGTCCCTGCCACCCCCTCCCCCGTCCACCCTCCCCTCCCATCTTCCTGCTAATATCGCTGCTTCATTCCTTTCCCTGTTGGCTATTACTATGGACTACAGCGAATCTAAAACTAAATAATCCCCTTAGTGTCAAGTTTTCTGGGCTGAGCAAATAAATCTAACCAAATGCATTATCTAGGTAGAGGAGGCTGTTGTAAGGGGGGAAAAAAGATAAAAGCTATTTTACTTTAAGGCAAAGAGTAAAACCATCATTTTTCACTGGCATTGTACTTTTAAAGTTTTGGGGTTGTTTTTATTATTTTTTTTTATTTCATTTTAACTTTACTGTTCAATCCTTTTCTCTTTCCTTTGTAATTAAAAAATAATAAAAATAAAAATGCGGCAAAGCTTCTGATTTCCAGCATTAAAGAGAGAGAGAAAGACCCCAGATAAAGTGCCATTCAAATCCCCCTCTCAGACGGGTAATTCTGATCAGGCGGCAAAGCAGTCTAAATAAACCCTTCCCCACTTCTCCTTCCCTGGGGGAGGAGGGGGACGGAGGATATTAGAAAACCCATTTATGGGAGGAAGACCCCATGGAAGACCTGCATGTTGCAGGATGAGACGGAGAGGTCTGCAGTGGTTTTGCCCTACCTTGAGTCCACGAGCCGGTGGCTCGCAGGGACAGGCTTGTGGCTATTGCTGTCTGTGGTGGCAAAGAAGTCGCATGGTTCAGCCTGGTTTTGGAGGTAGGGCTAACCCAAACCTGGGGACAAAGTGCTTCAGACCTGGAGTTAACCGTGCGCTTAACTCCCTTTTTCATCTGCTGGGTCTCTGGAAGGCTGAGCAAAGCCATTCAGCTACAAGCCAGCCCTTCTGGCTTTACTGGCCCAGGTTGCCCAGAGAAGCTGTGGCTGTCCCATCCCTGGAGGGGTTCAAGGCCAGGCTGGATGGGGATTTGGTCAACCTGGTGTGGTGGGAGGTGTCCCTACCCATGTCAAGGGGGTTGGAACCCGATGATCTTGAAGGTCCCTTCCAACTCTAACGATTCTATGATTCTCTTCTGCAAATCCAGGGCCAGCACCAGCCAGTGGAGCTTCACTGGATTCTCATCAGCCAAAAATCTGGCCAGCGCTGTCCCCATAGCTGCTGGCATTCACACTTGAGGCATGTTTGCTCAGCTCTACCTTTCCCACCAGGCTTCCCTCTTCTCCTGAGGTCTATACATGTGGTCTGGGGAAAGGATGGAGGTATCTTCTGCCCGGCAGTTCCTCTGGACACCAGCCTGGTGAATTGTTTGCGTGCACAAACAGCATAAGCAACCCCACGCCGGTACCATTTATCTGAATTCATCCTCCCCATATTGGTTCTTTTCAAATGCAGACCAGATTAGGAAGCTGCCTGGCGTGGCTTTTGCAAAATCAGAACCTGACTCACATGTTTCTGCAAAATTAAAGCTTTCACATTTTGGCCTACGTAGGTGGAAAACCCAACGGGCTGCTGATTTTGAATCCACAGTCCTGGGGAAGGGCAGAAAGGTCTCAGTCTCTTGGAGCTAGCATGCTCTGACAATGTGAGGGGCTGCTCCTTCCACATACCTCCCCCTGGCCAAAGTCTGTCTTCTCCCGGCTCAATGCTTTTTTCCCTGCTTGAACTTTGGTTTTAGAATAATGAAGTCAACGGCTTTTTCTCTGCTTTTGGCTTAATCCCTTTGCATACATTTTGGGTTCCCCATCCCTGCCACCAGTCTGCCGAGGAGATCTACTCTTAAGATCCATTAATCTTTAAATTTCCCCTGGTTTAGATGGGCAGATATTACTGTTTGAAATGGATTCCTTGCCTCTTTCTTTCCCCTTGTAGTTTTTCAGACCTCTCTAGTTTAGAGATAAAACCCCAGGAAGAAAAAGAGAGGGTTTGTTCTATCAGTTCTTTGTATAATTCTTCTCAAAAGAAGTAAAATCTCAGGCACTGCTCACATTGAAAAAAACAGTAAAGACCACTTTCACTGCATTTTGGGGATAGACGTCACAAGTAATCACAGACCAGCTCTTGACCTGCTGCCAGTCCACATAGCAAGGACACCGGCTGAGGACTGAGCTCAATCAATTTGC
This sequence comes from Thinocorus orbignyianus, assembly GCA_013400375.1. NCBI lineage: Eukaryota > Metazoa > Chordata > Aves > Ciconiiformes > Thinocoridae > Thinocorus > Thinocorus orbignyianus. The sequence continues at coordinate 108,391 of VXBW01007749.1, read as the reverse complement.
AGTACAATGGTGCAAACATCTTGCTCATTTTATTCTAATTCTCTTCTAGACATCTGCACAAAACTGCCTGCCTTGGCTATGGATGAACTCCAGAAGTTGAGGAAGAATTGCAACTAAATTATCTGAGAAGATCATGCTGGGTTACCCGTGTGGCCTAAGATGTTCTGCAATTTCCTCCATGGCCTCACCCATTACCTCTGTCCCCTGGAAAAACACTGCTTGCTATCAGATTCACAAGAACATTATTTTTCTGTGAAATCTGGCTTCAATTTCTGCCAGAATTAACAATCATTTCTAGGACCTGCAGCAATGTCAGGTGTGCTCTGGTAGGTTCCTGCTGGTCTGCAAAGTCCTGGTAGGTGTGTGCTGATACACACTAAGCTTCCTGCATCGCCACAAGGTACTTCCATATTCGATACTCTTGTGGAGTGTCCTGCTATGAAAATGATCTTGTCCACTCCTCATGTTAGGGTTTTGCCTGGAGTCTCCTCCTGCACAAATGATTGTATCTCAGGAGCATCCCTATGGAACATGCAATGACTTTTCAAAGTTTTGGTGGTGGTTTTTACTCACTAGTTTTTTTCTGTGCAAATAAGCACAACTGACTCTGAGATCTACCTACTCCTGATTAACCAAACCTGTTATCCTCTCCTGTTGTCCACAGCTGTCCCCTCCCCACTTTGGAGAACCTAGAGCCCTTTGCTAGTCATCCTAAAGATGTAGCACCATGGGCTGCATCCTCAGGTAGAGCAAGGCTAATTTTGCTTTACTTACAGCCTGGACAGCAGCACTACTTCACAGGGCTTCCTAAATTTCCTTTTTTTGACAGTGCTTTCTCCTTTGGGTTCAGTGTCTTGGTCACTGCCACAGTGTTTGCCCACCACCAGCGTGGAGAGCTTTTTCTTATCCCCAGTTGAATTTTGCCTTCTTGTATATTGTGTCCATCAACTCTTGCCCCTGGGCTGGGCCACTTTGGTGAGCAGTCCCACCTTCATAAACCCCCTTTAGGCAGTGCGAGACAGTAACTACAGCTCTTCCTTCAATTCTTCTCCATATTGAGTAAACTCAGCTTCTAGTCACTGCTCAAGTGGTACTCCAAAGCCCTCCTGGAGGCTCTTGGCCAGGCCCTCTCCAGTTTGCAGGTCTCTTGGTTTGTAGAAGGGAGCCCCACAGAGTCCACAGCACTCCAGGTGAGAACACACAAGAGACACAAAAAAGAATTTCCCTTAATGGGCAGGCTTCTGCTGCAATCACCATGCAGTTAGACTTCATCACTGCAAGGGCACACAGCTGACTTACCTTCCACTTGATGTTCCTCAGGACGCCCAGTCCTTCTCTCCAGACCTCTTCCAGAGTGCCGTGGGTGAGAGAGCAGCACCTCCCGTCCAGTCCTTGGTGTGCAAATTCCCATTTGTCAATGAGACAACCCATCCAGGTGCCTTCAGCCCCAGCAGAGCGCTTCGTCTCTTTCTTTCTCACTACGTTGCCATCTTCCTCCTAAGCAGAGGATGGCAGTTGCTTTCCATCATTTTCCTGTTGTCCAAGCACCTGCTTGAAATTTAAGAAGGTGTTTAGCAGAACACCACATCTTACAGAAACAGAAGTCTTGCAAGGAGTGGGATGGTGGTGTTCTGTGCCCATCCTGGGACTTAGAGTAAGTTCCGATGGTTTTTGGAAGCTTCACATTTGTGGTTCTTGTCTGGTGCTCTGTCATTCACTTTCTCTGCCTCTTCCTGTTTTATATAAGGATGAATCACCCTTGTCTACCAGGATTCTCTGCCAGATGACTGGTCCTGGGTTGGGGCCAGGGGCACAGAGCCAGGGTGGATTGAGCCTTTCGTACAATGTATGGGATTTCTGTGCCCATGCCTGGAGGGTTTGGGAGGAGGAGTAGGACCAGGAGCCAAGCAGAGACAAGACAGCTCCTGGGACATGAGGCAGCAAGAGCAGGGAGGAGAATTTGATGTGGATGTTTCTTAACAGCGGGTTTTGGTTGAACCAGAGGCAGCTGCCTTCCATCATGGACCTGATTGTATCACTTCACCAAACAACTCCTCGCTGCCACAACTAGCTCCTCAAAGTTGGAAAAGAGGTCTTTCCTTCTGCACGGGAATGCCCTTCTGCAGTTTCACTGTCCTTTTGTCTTCTCATGGTCCAGTAGCAATCAGCTGGAACTGATCATTCTTACATTTAGAGGGTTTTGTTCATTTTGGTTCCCACAGAAGAGCAGAAGTGACTTGTCCAGACCCCCTTCCACTTTTGAGATCCTGAAGGTTGCCCTTCTCTTGGAGCTCAGACATGATTGCACGTCATCGTGGTGCAACAGGTAACTTCACACCACACCGTCCCTGACTGTATGATCTCCCACATGTTGATGAACACAAGGCGATCTGACATGTCAGCCCACGGGGAGAGACGGGGAAGCTGAGACAAATGCAGCTGGAGGAGGCACAGAGGGAGGATGCCAGGGTACTCCTGTCAGTCACTGCATCACAAATCCAGGCACAGGGTCAGGCAGTGACCGACAGGAGGGTAAACATTTATATGCTGTTGATGACAATGTCAATAAACCGTTCTGCTGCACATTTCACAGGTTTACACTGCAACTTACTAGCCCTTGGTGACATAATTAAGGTCAGTAGGTTGCCCTTTTCTTCATAAAACAAATATTTCCTCACTTCAGAACCTTTGCCAGACGCTTCCTTACCCTTTTTAGGAACTGCATGAAAATCTTTTCCCTGTCTCCTCCACAGTTCGCTTCCGAGCCACGCACAGACTGTTGTCATCCCGTGTTGTGTTTCTTCTTTCCCCCTTGAGGCTGCCAATGCCTCAAGCATTGGACTTCACCTCCTTTGGTGCTTTGTGATGCTTCTCGTAGTGTTTCTCGCAGTGGTTCCTTGCAATCTGGGTGTATCCCTCTCCCGGTGGTGTTTGTGAGCAAGCTGTGACTGGAAAAGATTTCCAGCCTCGCTGCCCCAGATCTCAGCCTCTGCCCAAATCAGCTGAGTTTGCTCTCAGCATTGTTCTCACCCGCCCCATTTCCCCAAGGGGTTTGTTTTTGTCTGTCAGCTCCTTAGGCTGCCCAATGCTGTAGGTTCCCAACAGGTTTTGAACCAGTGAGGGATGACAAACTGTGAGAAAATTCTGCGCAAAACATGGGACCATCTTAAGTCGCATTGCCAGCTTTCTGTCACTGCAGCATTCCAGGGCTGGGAGTGCATGATGGCTTTGACCTTGATTACATCGATGATAATCCATCTGCACAAACACTGTCTCTCTCTTTCTGTATACACACACACACATATGTATGTATAGATGTGCAAAAAAAGATGAACCACATTTCTCTTTACACAGTCTTTTAGTGCCACAGGAATATGACACTGAAAGGGACCCTCTCTGTCCACTAAATTGGTCTTTCTTTCTTCTATCCCTTTTATAACCTCCTCCATTTCCATCCTTCTTTTTTTTTTTTTTTTAATTTTTTTCCCCCTCCCATGACTTTTGAGCCTTTTGGGGAGTTTTTTTCAGAGTATGGATCTTCACATGGTCACCAATTTCCCTCCTAAATTTATTCATGGCTATTTTATCTCACTTTTCTCTTGTGCCAATGCTGCCCTTTGATTGGAGCAACTCTTTCCTCTCCCTCGTGTTTAATCCCTGGATATATTTAACTGCCGTGTATTCCCCCAGTTTCCCTTTTACTAGAGCAACCAAGCCAATCTCTTTCTGCATTATGTGTGCCATGTGTTTCTGTCCCCTGCTTGTTATCCGAGCCTTACCAAGCCATGGCTCCTGACAGGCTCATCTTTGCCCAACAATGGGTGACTGGAAGAGCCACTTTCCCAACAAGGACTCAGTGGTGCAGAGCACAACATCATGAACACTTTCCTAACTCCACTGGAAACATCTTGCCTGAGACATCCCAGAATTGCATTTGCTTTCATACATGTGCATCACACCAGCACCATGGTTCTTCTTGCAATCAGGCACCAAACCCAGTTTCTTCTCTCTCTGCATCCCACCACAGGGTACATTGCTAATATCTTTGGACATCCTCCATCTTCTTCTTTCAGGTCACGACCAGACCACCATGTCCTGACTCTGGCCTTCACCTAACTGCAATCCTGGCTCTCAGTGTTGAGTGTATTGTACAAAGTCAAGACTCAGTCCCATCCTTTCACCTGATCTTGTAGCTCAGTGGTTCCCTGTGCCACCTCTATGCATCTACCCACATTTTTTCCTGCTCTTCCTGAGATAAGCATTCTCCCAGCAGTAACAAGATTATCCTTCCAGCTCAGCTATTCTGGATCTCACTTAGAATCATGGGATTGTCTAGGTTGGAAGAGACATTTAAGATCACCTAGACCATCCATCAAACTAACTCTGATAAAAAAATACTTACTAAACCATGTCACTAATCTCTATGTCAACTGTTTTTTGATACACGTCAACATTAGAGATAATGATTTTCACCACCGCCCTACACCTGGGTGAAGCAATTAGTAATTACAGGCTCCAGCATTACTCACGCATAGCCTCTGTCATGTCTCCTGGGACTTTAAGGTGATGCACCACAGGGAGTGCACAGGGGCACTGGGTTTTCCCCCCTTGTTTCCTCTGCAAGGAAGAAACAGTGAGAGTTCCAGGAGGTAACACATCCTGCAATCAGACAGCAATCACCAAGTGACTTTGCCACAGCACTGCAATAATTTCCAGGTCCATGGAACCCCCTTAATTATATGTCTCTCCTCTTTTCATGTTGTATACAGGATGTATATATGGATGCGTATCACAGAATCACAGAATGATATGGGGTTGGGAGGCACCTCAGGAGATCATCTGTTCCAACCCCCTGCCAAAGCAGGTCCACCCAGAGCAGGTCCCATGGAACATGTCCAGGTGGGATCTGGATGTCTCCAGAGACAGAGACTCCACCACCTCTCTGGGCAGTCTCTGACAGGGNCAGCCCTCTGAGCATCTTGGTGGCCCTCCACTGGACCCGTTCCAACAGTTCTAGATGAGATGTAGAGAAAGTCTCGGTGTTATTTTATTTTGTGAACACACCAAAGCATTTTAAGAATAAAATAGCGTTTGTAAAAAAAGGACTCACCTCAGATTCCACTGAAGGCGTTCCTCCTACTCAAAAGTTTTAACATGAGGAAACCCAAAAGCTTTGTGAAAGGCACCGCAGCACATCTTCATTAAGACAAAGCCACCACCAGGTTGAGGGGGAATAGTGAGAAATACAACTCGCTCAAAACACTCTGTGCTAGGCAGGGAGGAGTTTTGGCTGGAGACGCTGGAAGCCGTATGTGATGGAGGCACTGGAGCAGCCACTCCGTGGAGGACACAGGTCCCACTTCGGCATTTATAACTCCTCCCATGACAAACAAAGAGAAGCCCTGCAAAGTTTTGCAATTAGTCACCGAAGGGTTCAGGCTCATTTGAGACAGATCAAAGCGTTTTGTTTCCACACCATTCAGTGGCATCATTTACAAGTGAATTTTTAAAACATGGGGGGTAAAAAAAGAGGGGTTGGGACATAGAGTGAAAGGGTTTCCTTCAACGAATGCAAAAGCGGGATCTCCAGGGATTGTCATAAATTTCCTTCTGTGTTTTCTTCTAATTTAATTTTTGATAGAATGAGCACAGCTTTGAAAGTTAGTGAGTGTTGGAGTCAGCATGATCACCAGTAAAAAAAAATAAATAATAATAACAATAATAAAAAAATCTATGTAAGTAAATCTAATGGAAACCATAGAATACACGAATCAGGGAAGCTGGATGCAGCAGTTCTGCTGACACCTTTTCCATAACAGAAGGATAAAAGAAAAATTATATAAATAATGCAAAAATGTAGTTACATGCAGGGTACAGGTTTTTTCCGAGGTGATTTAGGCCAAGAGTTTAGTGGAGTTCAAACCAAAACTAGCCTTTTACACAGGGAAAGCGTAGCAATTGAAGGAGTCCCTTGGGGATAGCCCAGATGCCGTTCCTTCTCTTGCACATCTCAGACCTGCCCAGAGCATCTCACAGAGTTGCGACCTGAAAGCTTTGCCCCACAGCACCGCGCAGCCCTGATTTATCCCAAGAGCTGCAGACACTCCCAAAACAAATTCCCATGTGTCACGCCGATGGACCGAATGCTTGCAGTCATCAACTTTTTGCTCTCTAATCCACACGCTTGCGGCTAAGCATCTGGGGAGGACTCTTCCCCAGGGAGGGACAGCTATAGGAGACCACAGCTGGGGTTTGCCAACAGGGACTGAACGAGGGGAAAAAAGTGGGGAGGGGGTTCATGCTGGGAAAAAAAAAAAAGCAGAGGTATTTTTAAGATGCTGATTTAGAGTCCTATTAAAAATGCTGCCCACATAGCCTTTTAACCCTCAAAGATATCAGATAACTTTTTTTTTCTTTTTTTTCCCCCCTGCGATGAGATGAAGTGGCTGTCATTATCTGCGAAGGTCTGTATCATATTGGAATCTGCCGGTGCAGGTCAGCGAGTCCGTGGTGTTCTGGTCCCAGCTCCGGCGCTGAATTACATTTCCCGGGCACAATGGCTGCAGAATGGGTGGGTGCTTTGTCATTTAAACTGCATAAAGAGGCAGAAATTGATTTTTATTGTGGATCTTCATATCTAATAAAGCTCTGAGGGGCTCTTTTCTTCTCCGATTGAATGGCCATTGAATGCTTTCAATCTAGTTCTGTGTTTCATGCCTAAACTGAATAGTGGCAGGAGGAAAATAGATGGGGGGAAGAGAGGCCAAGTCACTTTCCAGATTGAAAAGGATACAGAAGAGAAATAAATAAAAAAATAAAATAAAATAAAATAAAGTAAAAATGAATCAGAAAAGAAAAGAAAAAAAAAAAAAGAAAAGAAAAAAAAGCCATTTAAGTGGAAGGGGGAACTTTCCTGATGCAGAGGAAAAATTGCTTTGTGGAAGGCGCAGGCGTATGGCCATGGCAGTACCCGTGGCTGCATGCAGGAGGACAAGGCTGCCTGCGGCTGCATGTTGGTGTGAAAAGACATGAGACTCAACAAAATGCCACCGAGAGAAACTGACATTACCTGCACCTCCATTTGGTGCTTTGGGAGTGGAAATTTCTGGCTCCCTGGTCAAGACATGCTAATGCTGCTCATCCCGGAGCTACCCTGCACGTGTTGCCCCCTCAGTAACTAATATTTTGCTTAGGCTGCTATAAAATGGGAACCACTCAGTTTATGTTGACATTAATTAGAGGAAAGATTGGTTTAGAATGCAGTGTTTTTTAATGTAATTAGTACCTAGTTCATCACGTCCTCCTCAAATCAACAAAGCGACAATAATACATAATGGCTTTTCAGTTACTCTTTGATCTGTATTGCTCATTTAGTCCTGTTCCCCTTGGGAAGCTTCATCACAATTAACAAGGCCAGTGGCGTTCGCATTAATTGGTCGTGCTGATGGTCTGATCTAAGGTCCTAAGGAGTCCTCCTATAGCATTGCAGACTGTGGTCAGACACTCTTGGGAGCTCTGCTTAATTGAATGTCGAGTCTCTTGATCGTTAGACCCGGGAGAAATAGTCATTGCCTGCTTGTAAGCCCAGCCTTTGAAGTAACCGTCCGTGGGATGAAGGAAATGCTCCCTGACAGCCCCTGCAGGACCTGGAAGGAACATCACGAAGCAGCTGACCCCACGGGGGTGCCCTCCTCCCCATACCACCAACCTGGAGATTTTCTTCTACACGCCAACACCTTCAAGTTTTTTGACCCCAACCTGCGGAAACTGAGCTCAGAGGTGTCAAGATGCATTTCTTGCATGGTCATTCTTATTGTTTTCAGTACGACTGTGGGATTTGACTCATGCTCTTGCACCTTCACAGTAAGCACTGGGAATCTCCTCCAACGCAAGCTGATGAAGAAGACATTAGCAGCTCCCTACCTGAAACCACAGGGAACCTTTTATGCTGAAGAACACATTTCAATTTCATTTTCTTGCAGCCATCCAAAGCCCTGCTGTAGGCATCTGTCTTCTTAACTGTGGCAAAATTATGGCCATGAGAACTCTAACCTCATGAGGAATCCTGGATGTGACCACACATAAAACTGGCCCTTCAGTTTGAGCCATGAAGTCATTCAGCATCCCTGTCCTACCATGCATCTAAGGGCATTAAAACCTCACCAAGATCCTACTGAAATGACCTGTTCCTCCCCAGAGCCACTGCTGAGCTGCTGGTTATGGTGGTCAGGAGGATAGTGGGCTTCCTGGCAGCCCTTGGATGCTCAAATTTCCTTTTCAGTAAGGCCTCTCTCACACACACCCCTGGTTGCTTTATTCTCAGCACGTAAAGGAAGAGAAGTGGAACATGACAGCCGGATTTTTTTCTCTCCTGTCCTGAAGAAGAACAGAAGATATCTTCAAAAGTTAAACACAGAGAACTTCCCAATGGATACATGACTCCTTCGTTGCATGTTTCCTGAAGGGAAAGAGATTTTCCTTAGGCTGCTATAAAATGGCAATGACTCAGTTTATGCTGAGATTAGTTAGGGGAGGGATTGCTTTTAGAACAGTGGTTTTCAATGTCATTTGGATTTTTCTCCTACCTTTTTCACCACCCTTAGAAACCCCCTCCAAATAACTTTGGAGGTAAGTTCCAGGCAGCCAAAGGAATGCCAAAAAAATTACGGTGGTTACAACTTTAACTTATCTCTGAAAATCTTAGAGTAAAACAAGTGTCTCAGAGAGTGGGAGAAGGAAAACTGCCGAGAAGTGCTTGTCCTTCTCCCATCCTATGGCAGAGAGCTCAGCATGAGCCCATGAGCCATTATGAAAGGATCTGCCCTTCCTAGCACTGAGAATTAACTTTTTGGAAATTGTATCCCAAGAAGGATACCTCATGTGAGGTACCTGGGGGGCGGGGGGGAATTAAAAAAAATTTAAGTTGATAGTACAAATCCTGGTTGTCGTTGCCAGGAGTACAGGACAATCTTGAAATGCCTTGAAGATCCAGAAAGCCAAGAAAATGCTGGGCTGTGTTTAAAAAGAGAGAATAATACTGAAAATGCAGTAATGGAATTACAGAACTGCATGATACACCTTCACCCAGAATAATGTTTTCTATTCTGCCCTCCCTGCAGACACAGGAAAGGGCTAGGAGAGGGCAAAGGAAATTATTAAGGGCATGGAAAGACGTCCATGCAAAGAGAGATTAGAAAGATCATGGCTATATAATTTAGAGGCGACATGAATAAGAGAAGCCATGATAGAGATATATAAAATAATTTGCCTTTTTCTGGTTTGCATAGCTTTTGTGAGCTCAGCCTGCACTGGTTTTCCTTCAGCTCCATGCAGGACTCAGATGTGCCTGGCAAGCAGGAAAACAAACATCATGGAGCTGGAGGGCATTCTCCAAGAGCCTAGAGTATGGAGCATTATTTGAGGTTAGAAATGAGTCACTTTAAGTAACATGGTCCTTTTTCTGATCCTAGATGTGAGGACCTTTGGATAAAGGAGGATCTCTCTCAGGAATCCCTGCCCTTTGGTTCCCTTGGGGAAGCTTAATTCAGACAAAGACTCTTCTCCCTATCCAGATATCAATAACAGTATTTTTATCACTTTTGCATCTGTTACACGTATTTTGCTCTCTACCCCCTTCTCTGAGGGCAGGATCTTTGGTCTGGCAGTACTAGCCATCCATGAATATCTCAGCAAAACGATAAGGCGGCCCCCTTCCTTCCCACTAGCTTTGTGGCCAGAAGATCCCACTCTAGACCCTGCCCTAACATCTCATCTTGAAGACCTTGCTTTCTGCAAAAGTTCTTGAGGTTCATTGTGACTTGTTCTCATTAAGTTCACATGGCTATTAAATAGGGCTGCATGGAAAGCACCCTGTGTTCCTGCAGAAGGACTTCTCTTTGACAACCCATCAACCTCTAAAGAGCCCAAAGGCAGCCCAGTCCTTACTTTCAGTCTAAGGCAGGGATGAAAGCAAAGCTTTTGACCTGGAAATTGTCTCTCAGTGGATCTGTCTCCCTTCCCAGAGGGAAGGTCTGGGAAATGTAAATGTAACAGTTCCAAGAAAGTGTTTTAAAGAGAATGTGAATTTTGTAGGAATACAAAAAAGCTCATAGCCCTGAATACTTGTCCATTTCTTCCAATTGTACTGATTGGTCTAATAAAAGGTTCTTAGATCTCTCCATACAAAGTTGGCTCTATTCAAGAGGGAGCACTTCTGACACTTATGATACCATCCAAACTCCATGTCTTTCAAAACAGTAGTCTTAGACAAAGACTTACCATCTGAGGGCCAGAAGGGAAAGAGGGAAAAAACCCCAACCCAGCACACACAAAGGTACAAAGAATAGAGACAACAAAGGTGCAAGTAGGAAATATCCAAATTAAATGGTGAGATTCCAGATAGACCTCATCTAACCTCAATGCACAATGAGTCACCGGGGACAGAAATGAAAGCAGAGATCAGCTGAGTGCCAAGTAGTTCGTTCTCAAGTTTCCCCCAAGGAAGAGAGAGGCCTACAGCACTTGAAAGAACTGCCTCTGTTTGTTTTTGGGTTCTGGGTGGACCTGCTTTGGCCGGGGGTTGGACTAGATGAGGTCCAGAGGTCCCTTTCAACCCCATCCCATTCTGTGATTCTAACAGTTCAGTGCTTTTCTCTTGACTCCCAAGTATCATTTTGCAGCAAAGCCTTGGGCAGGAGGAAGGGATCTCTGCCAGAACCCACAACAAGCTGCAGCCCATGCAGTATTTCAGGTCTCCTTACCAACAGAAGTTCTAAGCAGTTGAAAAGATCATCAAGGAATATCCCAGAAGACTCACAGCTGAGGAGAAAACTTGCTGAAATAATAGCTGGGGCAGGTTAGAGACATAACCATAAAGTGGAGTGGTGTCAAAAATTGCAGGACAGCTGGCCAGGAGGTTTATAAACTGAGTGGAGATAGCCGACTGGTTTGAGTTGGTAAATAGCATTCCAATCAAAACATTCATGGTGGGATCATAACATATTTCCACAATGAAAAAAAGCCAGGGAAGAAACTGAGAGGCAGAACCAAAGCTGAAACAAACCCTCTCTTGGATACCAGGTTTTAACTATAGGTAAAACCTATAGTCCTTTAAAAAAAAAAAAACTTAGCCTGGAGTATAAAAAGTAGCTGCAAAAAGTCATCTTTATTTTTGTTATCCAGTCTTGGCAGCCAGCTGTCCTCAAGGCTGAGGAAGATGAAGGACAGATGCTACTCTCCTGGGCTGTTTTTGACCACTGACCCCCTCTGTAAGTGAGTCTGATCCAAGGGGAGGGTTATGCTGAAGGTCAATTATCGGGAAGTTTCAAAAGTGCGGCTCTGTGGCCAAGGGCAGGTGGTGATAAGAGCTCCAGGTGAAGTGGTCAAAGCCAGGCTGAAAGGAGTGATAGCGATGGCAAAAGCTGCAGATTGAGACCCGTGACATCAGTTGAGTTTGTCAGGCTTAATGCGGTGAGGGGATTTTCTCTGTTTCTCTCTGAAGCATCCTCCCTTGTTTGCAACATCGCAGATAGGTGTCACTCACACCAGATACGCCTGACTCCCTGTCAAAGCAAGGTTTATTCATGGGAGTCCATTTTGCCATGGCAAAAAGTAGTCAGTGGCTTCTCCCTACAGGGAGATGGCCAGTCTAGTGCCCAGTGAAAGCTCCTGGAAGATCATGTCAGCTCCATCTCCCATCAGCGCCCTTGGCCCCTCTCCAAACCCACCTCTCCATCAGAGGCCATGTGTATGCATTCCCATACAATAGAGCCAGGATATTTTTATGATTAACTAGAGCGGATGCAAACCTTCACAAAAATTATGCAGGGTAAAATTTCCATTTCCATGACTCACTCCCCTTTTCTTCTGAATGGTTATCTCTGGAAAAATATTACGTCACTTCAGTTCATTTGTTAACCATTGCGAGAGGCAGGATTTGGAGACAGACGGCCTACCATCCTGATTTGGTTGGACAAATCCTCTATTTCTGTGTGCCTATAGAGATTTTAGACCAGAAAAGTATCTTGTCTGAAATCCATGGTCTTTTCATGCTGTTGAGGAGGTGTCACTGGGCGTAATTAATCACAGATTCACAGGATGCTATGGGGTTGGAAGAGACCTCTGGAGATCAGCTAGTCCAACCTCCTGCCACAGCAGGTCCACCCAGAACAGGTCCCACAGGAACATGTCCAGGTGGGGTTTGAATATCTCCAGAGGTGGAGACTCCACCACCACTCTGGGCAGCCTCTGCCAGGGCTCTGCCACCTTCACAGGGAAGAAGTTCCTTCTCATGTTGACGTGGAACTTCTTATGTTCAGATCTGTGCCCATTTCCTCTTGTCCTGTCCCTGGGCACCACTGAAAGAAGCCTGGCCCCATCCTCCTGACACTCACCCTTGAAGTATTTCTAGGTGTTGATCAGATCCCCCCTCAGCCTTCTCTTCTCCAGACTAAAAAGCCCCAAGTTCCTCAGCCTTTCCTCATCAGAGAGATGCTCCAGGCCCTTTATCTTTTTTGTGGTCCACTGCTGTCCCCTCTCCAGCAGTTGACTGTCCTTTTTGAACTGGGGAGTCCAGAACTGACCCCAGTGCTCCAACTGGGGCCTCCCCAGAGCAGAGCAGAGGGTAAGGATGATCTCCCTCCGCCTGCTGGCTAAGATCTTCTTGATGCATTTCCGTATTGTTCATCTTGTATTTGCTTGTTGCAGCACTTATCTGCTCATGGACTCGTCATTCTGGGGGTCAACGGTTTGGATTTTATACTCAGAAGTGGTGAAATCTTGGATCTCACCGGGGGTCTGGTGACAGAAATGGGTTCCCCAGGTCTGCTGCATTCTGGCTGGCACTTCAGCCTTGTCTGGGTGGGGTTTCTTTTGCCATGAGCTCAAGCTGTTCTGTTGCAGCCATTGCATTTTTTTTTTCTCCAGGACTCCTGCTTGCTGTGCTCTGCTGAAGCACGTGCAGCCCCCGAAAGTGTTCCTCGTCACTATTAAAACATATTCAAAATGATGCACGGAGTAGAAGTTTGAGTTAATTACAAATTATTCTCGATTTCACTAGCATTTTATTAACAAATCCACATTAATCCAGTATTAAAGCAGGGCGGGATTATAGGATTTCTCTCATCTGAAGCTTGGAGCAAGGGAAGTCTATAATAAACCTACCTATTCATTTGACACAAAGCTGTTCTATCAAATCTATCACAACATGTGTCCCCCATTCCCCCCCCCCTTCCTTGTGACATACATACGGAATCCCACACAATAGAAATAGTATATTTTTACTATTAAGTAGAATGGATACAAAACCGATCTGGGATAAAAATGTCTTTCCAGCCCTTCTGGTCTGGAAGACACTTTTCTGACTCCCCAAGCTGCGGTGGTGATCTGCTGGAGACAACTTCTTGGTGGAGACCTACCAGCTCCCTGCTTGTGTCCGTTTATCCACTTCTGGGCTCCCCAGTTCAAGAGAGACAGGGAACTACTGGAGAGAGTCCAGCATAGGGTAACAAAGATGCTGGAGGGATTGGAGCATCTCCCTGAGGAGGAAAGGCTGAGAGAGCTGGGACTCTTGAGCCTGGAGAAGAGAAGGCTGAGGGGAGACATTCTTCATGCTCCCAAGGATCTGAAGGGTGGGTTGAGGGAGGATGGAGTCGGAGTCTTCTCAGAGGTTCCCAGGGACAGGAGAAGGGGCAACAGGCACAAGCTGGAACGCAGGAAGTTCCATTGGAATATGAGGAGAAACTTCTTTGGGGTGAGGGTGGGAGTCTGCCCAGGGAGGGTGTGGAGTCCCCTTCTCTGGAGACCTTCAAGCCCCACCTGGATGCAGCCCTGAGGGATGTGCTCTGGGCAACCCTGCTTTAGCAGGGGAGTTGGACTGGATGTGCTCTAGTCAGCAGAAGCACTGATCCCACAGCAACCTATTTAACTGCACGCATTTGCTTAAAAGCCAAATGAGATCATTCCAAAGGATGCTTCCTCTCCAAATGGAGGCTCATGCCAGGAGGTGGGACAGACTGGAGGAGTAGAAGGGTCCAGGAGCATCCAGAGAGAGCTGGAAGAAATAAAATGGAAAGGCAGAGCTGTTTCATCTTGATCCTGCCACGGTCCTCAAAATTGTCTCGAAAGTTTTGACAGAAAGGAGCTAGCTAAGGGACTGAAATAGTTTGCTTTAAGTTATAATCCTTTTAATAAAATGTAAGGGTCAGAATTTCGTGTTGGCAGTGAACATTTTGCTAAATAGGGCATGATGAGTTGGCTGCTCTGCTCCCGGACTGGTGGCTCGTGCTTGCGTGTCGTAATGTGTAATAATTGCATGAAATCGCCGCCTCTGCTGGGGTTGGCACAGGTTGATCAGTCTGAAGTGTAACAGCTCCTGAGCTGAAAATATTCTTCATAATTTTATGGACCTCTCTGACAAAAACCTTTCCCCTGGGGGGAGGAAAATCCCACTCCCCCCCAAAAAAACCAACCAAACAAAACCAAAACAAAATGAAGAAAAAAGTCAAGTTCTGCAGACCTTTATTGTCTTATTCATGGGGACACCACGAGCAACTGAAACACCGAAATGGTTTCATTTTATGCCTATAGAAATTATCCGTTTTCCCACAGGTTTTTGGTGAAATAAAAAGGGGATTTGCTCACGGATAATTCTGCTGACTCAAAATAAAAAGAAAAAAAAAGCTGCATTTCTGCCTCAGAAACTGGCATTTTCAGCCAAGCCTCTTTGCCGTTGCCCTTCGCTCAGATGTGACAACGGGCTTGGGGCTGTGCAGAAATGAGACTGTGAGCTCAGGAATGAGCTGCCTCCCAGACACATCAGCTGCCTGAGACACACAGGTAACGGGGCTTGGGAACAGGCTTCCTTCAGAGCTACGTTGGGGTGGGGTTTTTTTAGCATCTCTTCATATGACCTGCTGTAGAGGTTTGTTTTTCCATTAGTATTTTTGATTATCTCTATCAAACGTGTTTCAGAGAAGAGAGATTAAGCCTGTTCCCACCTCAACAGCAGCTGTGCTTGTTTGGAAACTGAAGGACAGTATTTTATTTCTTGGTCAAAGCCTTTTAGTGGACCCTGGGGTCTGGGCCCACAGTGGTGCAGATGGTTTCATCATCTGGGGCTGCAGATCCCAATGGCCACCAGGAGCATTTTGGGGCCTTGCACCTACATTCAGAAGACCAGTCCTTCTGTCTGTGACTGAACATCTCAGGGACTTTTGGGGCAGGTCACCCAGATGGCTACCTCTTTAGCAGGGTAAGGCTGATAAGCACGGCTGCGGAGGGAAGCTGATGTGAATATATGAGATTCCTCCTGCCCACAGCCAGTGCCAAGACCCTAGGCAAAATGTACCATCTGCATCAAGTCCTATTAAGTAAATTAATGCTCTGGAAATTTTTTTTTTTTTAAATTATAACGTAATAAAAAGAAAAAGAGGCCAAGAAATTTCTTTTACAAATGCAGGATCTCTTGCTGTCAACTCCATTGGTGATAAATCTGCCATTGGCCTCAACATCCTAGCCTTCGAGCAAGGCAAAGGCAGAGAGAAATGCTACCTCAGGATATCAGCTCTTGCTTCTGAGCGTCCCTCAGCAGGTAGTCTTGACGTGTCCTAGGTGCTCAGAGCCTGGCCGAGAGCTGGCTCCAAGACAGACATCTTCAAAGCTCCTTCCAAAGCCAAGGGAGAGGCATGGAGAAGTGGGCAGGGGTGCTGGTCACACCTGAGTGGCAGGGTAGCAGGAGGTGGATGCTGGTTGGGTGTCAAGCAGAGTGGAGCACATATCTTCAGGTGTTTTAATTCCTGCATGCCTTCAGGTTCCACTCAACCCATGCTCTAAAGCAGACCCAGGCAAAGTCTGGGTTTCTCCTCCCCGGCTGGAATGTCACAAGTAATGTCGCTGGTACCTGCAATCCAGGGGATCCCCTGGTGACATTTTCTGGATGCATCATGTGGTTTCAATTCTTGCCCCTTCCCATGGCCAGGTCATGATGGAACAGTCACCACCCTTCAGAGTGTGGCTGGGGGCTGCTGTGAGGACCGGGATGTGGCTTTCTTTAGAAGACAATTTATTGTCTACCTGCTCACTGCCAGGGCTCTGCCATCTTCACTGCAGGCTCAGTGCTGGGAGATGGGGCCTTTTGGTGCTTTAATAACAGGCAATTTGGAGTACAAACAACCCTTTCGTGCCTGTCACGTAAGGAACCCCCTGATAAACATGGCTGTGGAGGGAAGCTGACATGAATATATGAGATACCTCCTGCCCACAGCCAGTGCCAAGATCCTAGGCAAAATGCACCATCTGCATCAGGTCCTATTAAGTAAATTAATGTTCTGGAATTTGTTTTTTTTTTTTTAAATAAAAACATAATAAAAAGAGAAAGAGCCCGAGGAACTTCTTTTACAAATTAGTCACGATCTGCAAGAAAAATGATGTAGTCAAGGGAGATCCAGGACAACAAATGAGCCCAAGGTTGAAACACCCATTAAGCAGACCGCTTTTATCAAGAAGTTTCTTCTCTCTCACCTCAGCTCAAGCTCCTCTTTTGAGGTTTTTCTGGGCATGGATCAGGGCACATGCTCACTTACAGAATCATGGAATGGTTTGGATTGGAAGAGACCTTAAAGATCATCCAGTTCCAACCCTCCTGCCCTGGGCAGGGACACCTCCCACCACACCAGGCTGACCAAATCCCCATCCAGCCTGGTCTTGAACCCCTCCAGGGATGGGGCAGCCACAGCTTCTCTGGGCAACCTGTTCCTGGGTCTCACCACCCTCACACCAAAGAATTTCTTCCTAGTATCTCATCTGAATCTCCCCTCTTCCAATTTAAAACTGTTCCCCCTTGTCCTACCACTCCACTGCCTGACCAAGAGCCCCTCTCCAGCTCTCCTGGAGCTCCTTGGGGACTTTGAGCAACCTGGTCTGGTGGGAGGTGTCCCTGGTCAGGGTAGGGAGGCTGGAACTGGATGATCTTTGAGGTCCCTTCCAACTCCAACCATTCTGTGATTCTATGTTAATTGCACCGAAAGAAAATAATCTTTCCTGGTGTTTTTCTCTTCTCACAGGTGGCTGGTTGACCTACCAAAATCTGTTGCACTGAAACTTGTTAAGCTAGTGCCCAGCTTTCACCTCTCACAGTATTTTCGTGGGAGGGTTCTCCAGCTGGGAGGGCCACATCGGCAGCCTGGGCAGTGCACGGGGTCCCTGCCCATCCGCTGGAGTTTTTGTTTTATTCTCTTCCTACAACCTTAGTTGGAAGACGTCTTTAAATACTTTCAAGGCTAACCCTCCTCACCCAGCACGCGTAATACTTCCATTTTAAAGGCATAAATGTCTTTGTCTTAAAGTGTTCACGCGTGTTCAGATGAGTAATATAACTATCCCAATTATCTGTTGCTGGTGCGTTTTCAAATAGTTTAACATTTACTACACCAAAATCCTCCCTTCACCCCACCCTAGCCTGGTTAATGACGGCTGCAATATCCATTACAGTTTACACAGTTAGGTACTCAAAAGTCTCAATGTTTGTGCCTTCAAATCCTGCCTTTCCCCCACCATCAAAAGACAACCTCCCCCCATACAAAAAAAATTGATAAGGATGAGAAAATGCTTCTATCCCACCAGAGATTGCCCCAAACTCCAGAACCTGAGCACATACCAGGATGAAAATGGTAGTTTTCACTATAGAAATCCTCTCGTGTACCCTCTGTCAGATGCAGGGTATTTTGCTAAAGACCAGTCTTCCACCCAGACCTGTAGGAGGTGAGAAGACTTATTTTCCCACCACTTATTTTCCCAAGCCCTCTGTTCAGAAGTTGGCAGCGTCTCCTCTTCCCTCCCAAACACCGGACACGACTGGATGGAGCCTTTGGACCGTATCCTTTGGATATCGAATGCCAAAGGAACACCAGCTGAGCTTTTTTGGCGTGGCTGCCCCGGTGTCAGAATACTTACCCATGACCTTGACCTTGGCTGCAACTTTGATGAGGCGTTTGGTGCTGGACTTGCTGCTACCGAGCACCCGTCCCCTGTCCTCCCTCCTCCAGGCAAAAGCCTGAGCCAAGCAGAGAACAAATAAAGCCACATTAATCCCAGCTCCATTAGAAAACACAGAAAATAAATAAATGCTGTTTTCAAATGTGGAAAAAGAAAAAAAAAAAGAAAAAAATCAATAGGGAAAGAAATATTATTTTTAATCTTCTAAGAGGTTTTTACAAACAACAGGGAGGGGAAAAATTGAAAGCCATGAAAAAAGACTTGCCAATGTCCTTTTAACCTTTATTTATTATCACTCAGTCCACATCAGCCCCTGACTGCAAGATAATTTGGAATTTCATTTTAATTTCAATGTATCACATAATTCAACACGGCTTTCCATGATTTTTTTAATTTTTTTTTTTATTTTTTTGTACTGGAAACTTTAAAAATCTCTCTATAGGAAATGCATCTAAAAAAAAGAAAAAGAAACCCAACACAACCCTTCTGCAGCTGTTACTTAATTTATAACATGAAAAGGGTTTGTGCTAAAATATGATAAAAATAAAATCAACAAACTTCAAAAAAGGAATATTCCTTAATAACATGCTTATGCTTGAAGGGTGCCTGCTCCTCTGCTTTTCTTTAGCTTTGTCTGCTGCTTGCATTAGAGTGCAAGTTATTTTGAGACGGGCTTTTTGGAAGCCTTGTATGGCATGTTGTGTGGATGTGTTTAACGGCATGAGTCTGGCTGTGCGAACCACCAGCTCAGGAGAAGCCTGGGGCAGGCTGGTAGGTGAAGGACCTGGGTCACTGACAAGGGACAAGTGGTTCCCCGTGGGGCATGGTGCCCCAGTCCTCCTTTATAACTGGTGAGACTGGGATCCTGTGGAAGATGCCTTTGGTTCTCCTGGCCCAGATCTCATGTAGTCCTCGATATTCAGGATGACAGTGAGGTCTTTCCTTCCCTCCCAGCTCCTCCAGGTGGCTGGGGGCGGAGCTGCAAACAGGCTGTGGGCCCTCTAGATGATGTTGCCTCCTCTCTGGCTCCAAGATCAGGGTTAGGGTCAGTCAGGACAACATTGTCTGCTGCACTTTTGGCCACAAAGATGATCAGAGGGTGAGAGCACCTCTTCTATGAAGACAGGCTGAGGGAGTTGGTGGTATTCAGAGAAGGCTCTGGGGAGACCTTAGAGCCCCTTCCAGGGGCTACAGGAAAGATGGGGACTTTGTACAAGAGTATGTAACGATAGGATGAGGGGGACCAGCTTCAAACTGGAAGAGAGGAGATTTAGGTTAGATATTGTGAAGAAATTCTTTGATGTGAGGGTGGTGAGACCCGGGAACAGGTTGCCCAGAGAAGCTGTGGCTGCCCCATCCCTGGAGGGGTTCAAGGCCAGGCTGGATGGGGCTTGGAGCAACTTGGTCTGGTGGGAGGTGTCCCTGCCCAGGGCAGGGGTGTTGGGACTGGATGATCTTTAAGGTCCCTTCCAACTCTGACCATTCTATGATATCACACCTGCCTTTAGAGGCTTACAGGCCAGAGCAGGTGGCTTTGAGCTCCATGGTCTGCACTGTGGCTGGTCTGATCTCCATGGCCTGTCGGGTCTGGTGGACGGGGCACAGGAGCTTGGCAGCACCGACCTGCTTGGCCAAAGCAGTCCCTCCGCTTTGCTGCTCCCGTGGCTTTGAACACCGAATATTTTGGGCAGAGAGGGAGCTGGGCTTGTGGATGAGGTGCAGGGTGAGGATGCTGGGGATGCAGCCGGCGCACAGGAGGTGGTGCCAGCAAATCTGTGCCGGTGGCCCTGCTGTGGCAAACCCCTTTGGGGCAGCAGTGGCCAGCCTGGAAACCATCCTTTGACCTGGCGTGGGGCATCCATGCACCAGGATCTGCTAGTGCAAGGTGCAGCATTCCCTTTTACTGGCACCCCTGTGCTGGGAAAGTCCCTCTGAGGGAAGGTAGGGAATTTATTTTCCTGTGCCCTGGCATGCCACTAGTAAAACAAAAGCTATTAATGCCTCTGGGTGTTTTTTTTTTTGTTGAGACTATAAGCTCTTTAGGAGGGGGAGAGCCTGCCAAGACATTTTTGTGCAGGACCCAGCACAGTGTGAGCTTACGGTCAAAAAAACCCCCCACACTCCCCCCTAAAAAATCACTAACAGAACACCACCAAGAGATGCTGCTGAGTTTTAATTCCTTGGGATAGGTGCTTGGGATGGGAGCTGGTGTTTTCAGGTTGGTAGTGTGCCAAAGAAAAAAAAGGGTGCTGAGAGGCAGGCAAGTTCATTTCTCCCTTGTATGTTAAGACTTAATCTTAAAATCTTTGCTGTGTGAACCCAGCATCTCCAAGGAGCAGAAGGTGTGTTTCCTGAAAAAAAATATGAAAAAAATGAAGAGGAAAAGGCACCCTTTGGGGAACAGCAGTAAACCTGGGCATATGGTTTGGCTCCCCACCATTTCCCTTAGTCAGTGGAGAAAAGAAATGTCCACAAGCAACTGGGATATGATCAGCTATGTGGAGCCTGCTCTAAATCCCCGCAGGAAACACGCATGAAGCATGCAGGATCCGTCTGCAGAGGAGGGCTTTTGGGGGGAGGTGGGAAGAAGAAGGGAATTGAATGAACCCCTCCCAATTTTTAGGTCACCGCCGGGAGCCCAGCAACAAGTACAAAGGCTTGCTTGGCTTGCAACTCCGAAGTTTCACCAGAGCAGACTTTCTTATCGCTCTGCCTACAACATGTATGATACTTTATTAGCATCTTCCGCGGTAATCCCAGCAAAACTGAAGGAAAAAAAAGTGTCAGATCAAAAGGGGGAGTATGAAAGCGGGCGGCTAAGCAGGTTGCTGGGATGCTAATGATTGCTTCCTTCATTCTCTGAGTGTCACGCACAACATCTCTAAGCCCGGCGCGGCACGTAAGCCACACAAATAGCCATATTTGTTAACATTCATGTGACTCTTTCGTCTGAGCTGTATTTCCTTGAGTACACCACAATGAAGAGTTTCTTTTAATAGGGATCAACCAGGAAAAACAACTGTGAGGGACTTTTCTCTCCCTCTCCCTCCCTCCCTCTCTCTCTCACTCCCTCTCTCACTCTCTCTAAACCTTTTACACTGCGGTTGAACAAGCCTCTGGATAAAGACTTTATCCAAAAACCCCCTCTTTAAAGTTATTTCAAATTTCTCTGCAAGGCTTTCAGAAATCTGTTTGTTTGAGGGCAGAATTAGATGTGACCGGCGTTTTATTGTGACATAAAACCATATTTCTTCCCTGGAAGATTAAAAAATAAAATCGGTTAATAAGAAAAGCTGTCAGCAACAGAAAATGGCTGACATAATCCGTTTATCCTCCGAGCAATAAAGATATTGGTCCTTGGGAGTCTATCCTCTCTCTCATGTTATTTCGCCCAAAACATTATCTTCCCAGCATTCTGATGGATTAAGAAGTCATATGGGAGATAGCAGGGAAATGACAGATACAAAAAAAATAATATCCTTTCATTTCCCCTCCTCCCTGCACTCTCTCTCTCTCTCTCTCTCTTTTTCTCTCTCCCGTTTTCTCCCCAGCCCCTCCTTCCCCTGCCTCCTTCTCTCTCTTTTTCTCTGTCCCCTTGGAAAAGTGGTCCATCTCTTTATTCCCAGCATCCCAATGCCCTGCGGAAGTCCCAAGCCTCCAACCCCAGTGGGGTGGGAAGAAGCGACACAGAACTTCTTGCCCGCCCTGGTCCTTCTTGTACAAGCAGATGCTAACAGCTCGGCACCATCCGATATCCGAATACCTCCTGAATGTTTGGGAACCGCCATCACAGCTCGCTCTGTCCCTGAGTTGAAGGATGTCTGAGCAACTCGCTGGAGGAAGAGAGATTAAATCCACCAAGGGGTTTGAGCCCAGCAGAGTCAGGACTCCTTCCTAGGGTTTTGGGGTTTTTTTGGTGGTGAAATCTATGGAAGAGGGCTCTGGTCTTTGGAAAACTCCTCTTCTGCACTCACAGACATCTTCTTGATGTCCTCTAGTGAAGTGTAGCCAGTGCAGGAGGTCATCTCCACAGCAGATGAGTGAGAATTCCTGATGACCTCATTCTTGGTCCTGAGGGCCACTGTCTCTCTGTTTCCTGGAGGCCCTGCTGGAGACAAAATACAGCACAAGGCTGAGGTCCCAGGGCCCTAGGACATGCTGTTTTGACCCTGACCCCTACCAACACTACGTGTCTGGTGGTTTTCTGCTCTGCTTGAGTAGACTTTGCATTTCCCCTTCTCCCAGAGGTTCCAAAAAAGCCCCTCTGCCACCAGCTTGTGTTCTGCCGTGGCTCTGCCTGAACCAGGGCTTGCTCCAGCATCAGAACATATTCCCTGAAGTGTTTTGAAGGTGCAGAACTGGTGGTTGGGAGGGATATGAGATATCACTTAATCCCTTCCTCCGCTGCCCAGGGCAGGATCATACAGATCTAAAGCATCCCTGAGGGATGTCCACCTAACCTCTTCCTACAGATATCCCATATTGGCCTCTCCACCACCTCCCCAGGAAATTTAGTCCAGTGTTTCTCTATCCTTAGCACCGGTGTGTGTTCTTCTGAACATCTGACTTAAATCTTGCACGCTGCAATTTAAGGCTGTTACTTCTCTTCCTACCTCCAGCAGGCACAAAGAATGACTTACTGCCTTTCTCTTTTTCAGCATCCTTTCAGCCAGCAGAAGACTATTCTGAGAGGAAACAAGCAGGAGGAGTGATCTTTTCGTTCTCCCCATCTAATCTGCTTCTCCTCCAGGTAAGCCTTAACTGTGTTTCTAGATCCTGCTTCTCCTGTGCTGAGGATGGAGTCCACCACCCGTCTAGTCTTCCTCTTCTTTACCGCTATCTCTTGGTCACCTCACAGCCCCAGCTCAGGTTCCCTTCTCAGTTCCAGGTGTTGCCAGTCAGTTTTTGGCACAGGTAGTCAAAATACATGGAAATGGAAATCTTAAAGAAAAATAATAATAATTATTATTATTATTATAATTAATAATAATAATAATAATAATAATAATAATAATAATAATAATAATAATAATAATGCAGCCTGCTCTGGCAACTTTCTCTTTTTTATTCTTATTTTCATCTCTTTTGTATCTCATGAACATTTCAATTAATTTCTTTACTTTTTTGCCCTTTTTGTGGGATTTAATGGACTATAAAGCATATGCTGTCAACTTTTTACTCGCTGTTTAGCCGACACCCAGGTTGGATCGTTTGCCTGCTAATGTTTCCCCAGGTCTGACCACCTGTCTCATATCCAGAAATGTTTTTCTTTTGTGAACCATGTCGTAAAATTAAAAAAATACATACACCCAGGATAAAATGCAGCATTGAAAGATCTTGAGTTTTACCTAAAAGAATTTGCTTTCTTCTGGCAGCGCTTCTTTCCCATGGTCAAAAAATCACAAATTGAACTAGGCAGGAGTCAGTTTTACCAGGCTGAGAATTGTTTAAAGCTGGCATTTCTATCTGTGTTTTGGGCTGTACTATTAAGAACAAAATGAGATTTATTTTATTAAAAAGAAAAAAGAAATCCTGAAAAAGCTTGTTGGGGCACTTGAAATAGAGTAAAAAAGCAAAATTAGACTGCAATGTTTTTCTAAACTGTTGGTTTTCCCTCAAAGTTTTGGTCTCTGCTCTCTTCCACCAAAAAGTACGTAACATAAAATTTTTATCTACCACTAATCTTTCTTAAAAGACCAAAAATACCTTTTCTCTTCCTTCATTTGATGAATACAAACATCTCCTTGATGTTGCTTCTGAAGTTAGGAGGGAGCCTGCATATTCATTTGAGAATATTGGAAAGAACACCCTGATACCACAAATGTCAGCGACAGACTGGAAGTGCCTGAACGAGCCCCAGCAAAATTCACCGCCAGGAGAAGACCACTTCCACCCAAAGCCTCCAGACCCTGCTGGACTGGCAGGTTTCACCCCTTCATCACATATGCTAACAGGGAAAAGACCCAGATTCCTCATGGTAACCCCGGCATCTTCCCACATATTTTTTTTCCTTCAAGGAGCTCCATCTACCAGCTTTGAAGCAGAGAGAATACATAGTTTGTGTGTGAGATTTATACAAGAAAAATAATAATGGTAAAAATCAAGTGTGATTATGAACAACTGATTTTTTCCAAGTTTGTCGGGAGAATTGCTTCATTAAATGATCCCAAAACCTGACCCAAGACCCCAGGCTGCACCATTATAATGTGCTGACAATTCCAGTTTGTTTCCAGAAAACATACTCCTTTGTAGAGAAGAGCTTTAAGCTGAAAATCATATTTTACCCTGACTCCATCCACCACTTCTATGCCTATCCAGACACGAGCAAAGGCTCAAAAATGTTGTTACTTCCACGATGGGCAAAATAAGCGAAGAAGGGCCTAGAGATCCTGTCCCAAAAGCTGGCAGGTGATTCAAGGGATTGCCAAGGGTAAAGAATCACCAGGTGGAAATACGTAAGTATGTGGAAAAACTAGAGCAGGGGAGTCATCTGCCTATCAGCACCAGTTCAGGTAGCTCTCTGGGGAGAAGGTCGCATTGATTACCAAATAAACAGAGGCCGTTGGTGGCAGGGATGGAGGGAGATGAGTATATTTACTTCCAGCTGAACAAATTTGTCAACTGCCTGTAAAACACATGATTACTATGGAATTACATGTATTACATTCTGTGTTTATTCTTATTCTTATTTAAAATATAGATACTCTCTAGGGCTGGATTCAGATAAAAAACCCGAGGATTACATGCAAGAAACAAAACTGGAATTCGGTAGCAGCTGAACATGGAAAATACTGAAGCAAGAAGGAAGAATTAAACACAACGGTAGGATTTAAAGAATAGAAGGGAATCAATATCACAGACCCAGGCCAGCCCTCAAACAGCCACTTAGATATTTCTAAAGTCCTCAGATCAGTACATAATTTACATGAAACTGTTGTACCCCCTCCAGTCCTCCTTCCTGGGTTATGGTTTCCAGACCTCCGGTGAGCCTTATTGAAATCATTTTTGGTTGGACACAAAAATCCCAATTAACAACTAATTTCCATTGTGCTACTGGGTGACCCTCAGGCAGGACACCTCTACTTGCCACATCTTGGTTCCTCCTTTGTAAAATGAGGGGAGAGTCCTAAAATATCCAGAAACCTACTGATGGGAACAGTTTGAGGGCTCTGTAGGAACAGAGATGAGAGGGAGGAGGCAGAGACACTTCATAGAGTGGCTGGTGGGCAGCGTGATGAGTTCAGATGACAGCATTCTGATGCAGGGAAGTTCATTTGACTGCAAAAGTTGATGGCTCTGCATCCAAACATTTGCATAGTCTTGCTGTGATTCACAGTTTTTTAAAGCTCTGAGGGGGGCTTTACACTTACCCAGTCTCACCCATGGCACTACTAAGACCGGAGAATTTCCCAGTGCTGGTTCCTCTGGTTCCTTCCTTGCTACATGAAGGCTGTTAGCCCAGTGATGTCTTGGATTATCATGTATCTTCTAGACTGGAAACCCATTTCTTTGTTGACCTGAAGAGACACACTCATTCACAGCAGTGAGTTTAAGAGATAAGAACTCTGCAGCTATGACCTGCTCCATGACCATGGAGGGAGTAGGCAACATACCATCACCCTTTGGCACAACCGGAGAAGCCAAAATGACTTGTGCAATCAGCTTTGGTGTCAGGCTGCCCTCTGTGACTCTGTGTCACGGAGGTCTGTCTCTCAGACACCATTCAGTATGGTTGTTGCTCTACAGTAATGCCTAGAGATGGCTCTACCAACACAAGACACCCTTGCTGGAAGGTACTGTTAAGACCATTAGCAGAAGATCATCCCTGACAAAAGTTACCAGCAGAGATGGGTACATAAAGGCTCAGAGGTGGTGCAGAGACTCAGAAAGCAAATTGGCAGCAGCTCTGGCAGGACAAGCATTTCCCAAGTCCTGGACTAGATCCCAAGCTCACCCTTTCCCAAGGCACCAAGTCATTTGGACAGCCTGAAAGCCCCTAAATTGGTGCTGACCTTCAGCATTTCCACCTCTGCTGATATCTAACCACTACCCTTAGAGTACTGCTCCGTTGGCACAAGCACAAGAAGCAGGAAGGAGGATGGGGAGGAGGAGACACAGGCACACACACACACACACTTACACACGCTCACAGGGATAAAAAGGATAACTGGATCCATGAAAATAAGCCAAGCACTGCCATCGTCGGTCTAAATGCAGATAAGTATTGTACTGAAAACAAAGATTACTTGTACTTTGTAGATAGAGACGTGTTTTGTTACAGGATGCTTTGTATGGAATTGGGTCACAGCAGAATATGAGCCAACTCCCCCCCTCGCCCGCCTCCTCCCAACCTCCCTCTCCGCCTGCCTATCCTTTGAATCTGGAGCCAAATCTCAAGGGTAAGGGAGTAGAAATTGCTACAGTTTTGCCGTGTTTTTTTCCCTTGGCTGGGATTTGCTTTTCATTTGTGGGGCAACACTCGCGCCTCTCTGCCATTCAGCTATTAATTAATGTCATTGATTATGAGCTGCTCTCCCTCTGCCTTGTGTTTCCGAACCTCTGGAGGGAGAGGGGGAGGTGAAGTGCATCCAAAGGATCCCCATTTCAAGCAACAAGAAAGCCACTAAAGCTTTGTCATCCTCCCCTCTGCCCCCCACCCCCTTTCCATGTCTTTGTCTGCCATCACATGTCCTCAAGCCTGGAACATGCCCAACGGCCATCACCTTGGTGTTTGACCACCTGCCCCTCTCCCCCATCCCCAAAGCACCTCCTGTTGTCCTTCTAGTATTCTTCTGCTTCAGGAAAGAGGTTTGTACTCACGTTATTTATGGGTCCTATGGCAAGACCTGCCCTGCACAGTGACTCTGGGTGCAAGTCCATGTTTTGGGGACTGTCTACTGAAATTTATCAACACGCCAAAGTTAAATCTGGCCATTGTGAAAGTCTTGCTGCATCCCAGGCTTCTCCATTCCTCATTCAAGACAACTGAGATGAAGTATTCCCAGAGAGCTTTGGTCTATGACTCTAGGCTTTCCACAGATTATTGTCTTCCTTGGTTCTGTCTATTGACACTCCTTCAGAGGGAATGTAGTGTTGGCCATGAAAGCCACAGAGGACCTCCAAAGCACCTCCAAGGACCTCCAAACTCTGGCCATACTCACAGGTGAATTTTTTATTAATTTTTAACGAAGAAGAGAATTTTTCACTATCTGGGCAATGTTAACTCCTTTCTTCTGATAAGAAGCTGCTTCAGGGCTTTTTCTCAAGAACCAAAACACAGGCAGCACTGTGCCCACAAGTGTTTATATCACAGCTGGAGAGATGGATGGATTTTCCTCCAGTCATGGAAACTAGAAAATTATTTTTTTCCCCTTCCCTTCCCTTCCCTTCCCTTCCCTTCCCTTCCCTTCCCTTCCCTTCCCTT
>VXBW01007749.1:60471-80888 GCA_013400375.1 Thinocorus orbignyianus | reverse complement strand
CTTTTTCAACATGCAGAGCATTGGTAATTCTCTCACCACCAGCAGTGGGGCTTTGAGAAATGGGCCAGACAAGGTCCAAAGTCTGAGAGTTGTGATCTCTGGGCTCTGTGACAGCACCTGGGACTGGAGCTACCACCACCCAAACAAGATCCGCAGGGAACGGGGAACATTTTGATACTACAAAGCACAAGGAAGTATTTGGACTTAATGGGTATTAGGTGTTCATTAGCATGAGCTAGCAGCTGCTTGCTGTTTATTGTACCCTTAGAAAGCCAGACTTCCAGTGGTACAAGCTGTTAATTCACGTGCACTTACAGTTTATTGCCCTTTTACCAGTCTTGTGCTCTTGCCACGAGACAGACCTACAACTGCTTTCAGATAGGTGCCACCAAAACCAGCCCAAGTCATACGGCATCTCCAAACCCTCTCCCGCATGTTGGGCATCCTCTTCCAGGTCAATCCCATCACCGACAGCCATGGAAACCCCTGGATGTCAGGTTGGCATCATGCACTGCTGCAGAGCCAGGACCATGCCCTTTCCTGCACTGGGGATGGATGGGGCATTATGGGTGTGATACCTCCAACCATCACCAACCATCAACCATCCATGATGGCAAGACCATGAGACTTGAGATCTGCCACAATTAAGTGACACATAGGGCGGTTTGGATACCTTCTCATCTCTCCAGTTAACAAAGAGGTAATTTCTTCAGGCTTTGAGCTTGGGGGGTTTAAATAGGCTCCCAAGATTTTTTTCAAAAAAAGGAAGATGTGGTTTTATTCCCAGTGCTGAGTCAGGGCTCGCTTTCCCTCCCCCTGGTCCCCACACACCGCATTTCACTCGAGGGCCTGATCCTGCCACCATTAGAGCTGATGAATCCCACCTCAAAGAAAGGATGTCACGGCGTGGTGCAGCATAAAGTTTTTATGGGTGCGGGCTGGGAATGAGGTGCATAACTCACCGGGGCTGTTGCCACTTGTGAGTNGGTGGGGGGGAAGAAAAAAAAAAGGAAAAAAAAATCCAGCACAGAGTGAGCGGCATAATTTAAAAATCAAAGAAATTCATTTCAGTAGTAAAAGGTTAACAGCCTTTAGGAGGAACACTTTTTAATCACCCACGTCTAGACTCTATCACTCGAATCACCGGCAGCAGGAGTGAAATATGGCTAAGCCCCCGTCACCAAACAGCACCTAAAGACTGTTGTATTTAATCATGTCTGTGCACTAGTTATGGATTTTCATTATGATTCCCGATGCTGTTGCGCTGTGTAAAATATTAATATCCATAGTAATGATGCATGAAGCTTGGAGTGTAATTTCTTCACTCTCCTTGTCTGATATTAAATTGTTACCACTTTATCATTTGTGTAGAACTGCACGTTTCAATTAATCTTTCCATATCAGCAGCCCTGATTAATATAGATCATGATTCATAAGCTTATCGTCACTATAGTTTTAACAGATCGTTTATAAAGATCTTAAATTTCAGGGCCTGGGAGGCGCAGCCACTCCGTCCAAGGCTTTTCTCACTTCTTGCTCCAGCAGGTTTCTCCATTTAAGCATCTAATTCTGGGAAGGAAAATTAGCCAGATAAAAATGCCTACTTGATTCTTTTTTTTTTTTTAATTATTATTTATTTTTTTATTTATTTAAACTTTACTCAGAACTGCCCGTAAACTTTTTCCCGCTTCACCTCATTGAGCAGAAGTTGTGTGACTACAGGTGCTCACCAGCTTGGGTCTTCCTTGGTTCATTCCATCTGCGGTAGCTGCCCTGGGGCTCACACATGGGTTTTGCATCCTCAAAAATCACTGGTCATCTCCACGTCCCTGCGACAGATGTTTCTGGTGCTACAAAACCATGCTGGAAGGCTGAAAACTCAACGAGGTGATGCACTTTAATCTAGCAAGAAGGATCTCTTTCTGCTGCAGCCTTTCCCAAAAGCTTTTAAAAAATGATGGAGAAGGGGGTGGATAGGGAGGGGNGGTGCAGCATAAAGTTTTTATGGGTGCGGGCTGGGAATGAGGTGCATAACTCACCGGGGCTGTTGCCACTTGTGAGTAATGCGCCCATTCCGCACTCCCGCGGATAAAACCTTTATGGCCCCACCACAGCACCAGGTACTGCATCTAATATATGCACTGCCATAATGACGAGCACTGAAAACCTGTTTTTTTAACCTGTTTTCTCCCCCTCTCCCTCCCTCTTTGCTCCTTCTCACCCTTAAATACCCCCCCCCTCCATGTCTGCTTCGCAGTGCTTTACTTCTGCTTTGTCAACTGCCTGGGGAACCCGCTCTATCGATATTCTGGACAAGGTTTTGATCTGGGGGGGTGGGGGGGAAGAAAAAAAAAAGGAAAAAAAAATCCAGCACAGAGTGAGCGGCATAATTTAAAAATCAAAGAAATTCATTTCAGTAGTAAAAGGTTAACAGCCTTTAGGAGGAACACTTTTTAATCACCCACGTCTAGACTCTATCACTCGAATCACCGGCAGCAGGAGTGAAATATGGCTAAGCCCCCGTCACCAAACAGCACCTAAAGACTGTTGTATTTAATCATGTCTGTGCACTAGTTATGGATTTTCATTATGATTCCCGATGCTGTTGCGCTGTGTAAAATATTAATATCCATAGTAATGATGCATGAAGCTTGGAGTGTAATTTCTTCACTCTCCTTGTCTGATATTAAATTGTTACCACTTTATCATTTGTGTAGAACTGCACGTTTCAATTAATCTTTCCATATCAGCAGCCCTGATTAATATAGATCATGATTCATAAGCTTATCGTCACTATAGTTTTAACAGATCGTTTATAAAGATCTTAAATTTCAGGGCCTGGGAGGCGCAGCCACTCCGTCCAAGGCTTTTCTCACTTCTTGCTCCAGCAGGTTTCTCCATTTAAGCATCTAATTCTGGGAAGGAAAATTAGCCAGATAAAAATGCCTACTTGATTCTTTTTTTTTTTTTAATTATTATTTATTTTTTTATTTATTTAAACTTTACTCAGAACTGCCCGTAAACTTTTTCCCGCTTCACCTCATTGAGCAGAAGTTGTGTGACTACAGGTGCTCACCAGCTTGGGTCTTCCTTGGTTCATTCCATCTGCGGTAGCTGCCCTGGGGCTCACACATGGGTTTTGCATCCTCAAAAATCACTGGTCATCTCCACGTCCCTGCGACAGATGTTTCTGGTGCTACAAAACCATGCTGGAAGGCTGAAAACTCAACGAGGTGATGCACTTTAATCTAGCAAGAAGGATCTCTTTCTGCTGCAGCCTTTCCCAAAAGCTTTTAAAAAATGATGGAGAAGGGGGTGGATAGGGAGGGGGCAAATTCCATGTTTGAACAAAGGAGTGAGCTCTTGGCTGAGTCCAGCCAGCTTTTATTTCCCATTTTAGCCCAGAAAGCTGCTGGGGCTCCTCCAAGGTGATTGCCTTGGAGCTGGGAAGCGATGCCAACCATGACCCTCCCACCACTGATCCCCAGCTCCCCCACAGAGAGGTTCGACGCTCCCCAGGGCGCTGCCACCACCTGCAGAAACAGCGGGTCTTCTCGGGCAAGATGCTGTACAGGCATCGCAGCGTGTGGCACAGATGTTTGCCTTGAAAATTGATGGCGAGAAGCAGCAGCCCACGCTCAGCGGGGGAATGAATAGACAGCATCTCGCATGCAGGAGTGCGGGGCGCTTTCAGGACACTGTTATAATCGTCATAACGAAGAACAGCAACCAATTAGTCATTTTTTAGTGGATAGAGTTGGAAAAGACGCATTAGATAGTTTAAAACATCCATCAAAGGTCCCTGTCTAGCTCTCTGCATATTCTCCAGGGCTTTGTCAAGTGATCTTAAGTGTCTCAAATAATGGAGAGATTCATGAGACTACTTAAAATCCTAATAGATGATTTTTTTTTAATATTTTTTCCCCCTACTTACATATTTTCTTTCCTGGCAGTCCCAGAATTCCTCATTTTAACCCTCAGTTCAGATTTGCAAAAGGACGTGGGGTTAACGAGGAGGAACAACTCTGAAAATCCCACCGGGGTTCATGCACGAGCCGGAGCAGGCAGCCACCGAGCCAGGTAGGGTCCGGGGCACGGAAAAAGGGGGTGTTGGCAAATCTTTGTCATCTTCTCCCTCACCTTCCTGCCCATGGTACCACTGAGCGCAGGCAGACACCCCTTCCAGGCACCAAGGAGCCAACCCCCTCCCTCCTCCATCGCTGGTGTAGGATGCTGGTGGGCTCCTCTCCCTTCTGCTTCTTGCCCCTCTGAGGGCGGAAAAAAAAAACCCTGTGATGTTTCATTAACCTCCCTAACGAACAAGGGGGAAGGGGGAAACCCTGGGAAGTATACCTGAAATCTATACAGCAAGACAGATCTAGCTGGAGCTGTCTTTAGGGCACATATACATTCCCAGGCTACAGTGAAATATAGCCTGGAATTTGTCTCCTAAGATGAGATAATGTAGCCGCGTTAACAGCTGCAACTGTCACTTTCAAGTGAAGTAGTGGGTATTGTGTTGAGTACATTTGCAGGGCAATTTTCCAGTTGGAATAAAAGGCTTTCCAAGGTGAATTTTGCTCAGTTTTTATCCATCCATCTAAGGTTATTTTTATATATATATTATACAAATATTGACTGGTTCTGAGGGCAATAGAGGTAAAATATTGCACCAGGAAAGAAAATAGTTCCCAAGTCTCTCTCCATATATTTTGGCCTCGGCTAAAGGCTCAGGGCAATATATGCCATTTTTCCCCTCAGGGCACAAAATTTTACTGCTCTTGCTTCTTAGCTATTTTATTATCCCTTTGTATGTTTGTAAAGAAGGAAGAGATAGGGTAGTGCTGGGCTTGGAGGTTTCTGCACAAAGCAAAGTGCTTCAGAAGAGTTTTGCATGAAACACGAATTTGCATTGCCAGGATCTGTGTTTAAAAAGGGCTGTATAAAATGCAGATAAATATCATTCCCCAGTGTTGGATGTTTTATTTTTTTTCTCCCTCCGAAAATAAATGTAATATAATAAATTGTCACAATTATTCACCATAGGAGTTCCAACAGAGATCAAGGCTTTGCTGTACCAAGCTCCCTGAAATACATTTTAGGTAGCTTAGGTACCAGGCAATTTCTGCACGTTACAGGAAAGCTGCGGTGGTTTAAGACGATGCAGACTTTGGGCAGCTGCAATGGAAACTCCTGCCATCTCTCTGCCTCTTCTCACGCCCACCAGTTTTCTCCCCAGGCTTCACAGAGAGGCCGGTACCCAAACCCCTCTGGGTGCCCAGGAAAGGGCAAAGAAAAGGGTGTCCTAAAATTTGTCCCCGAAACCTTGGGCACCCCTTTCTGGATTAGCTCCGAAGAGCCCAGCAGAAGATGAGGGTGTGAGGAAGGGCCAGTGTCCAAGGAGGTGATTTATCTCAGTGTTTGGACTTGGGGCAGTGGACAGGACAATGTCCAGCTCTGAACTTTCAGCAGGGAGGTTGTGCAGGTGTGCAGGAACAGGGGAATAGGCAACATGACGGTTCAAGGGCTGGAGGACCCTTCTCACCATCAATAGCTGATGGTGAGAAGCTTGGGGAACATAACCTCTGCCATGTTTCAGAAAGAAGGGAGAGATCAGCTCTTGAGGGGCTCCAGGCACCTTCTGGTTGGAGAACAGGGCAAGGCTAAAAGGCCAGTGGATGGAAGCTAAGCCTAAATTCAGGGCAG
Organism: Thinocorus orbignyianus; assembly: GCA_013400375.1. Classification (NCBI taxonomy): domain Eukaryota; kingdom Metazoa; phylum Chordata; class Aves; order Ciconiiformes; family Thinocoridae; genus Thinocorus; species Thinocorus orbignyianus. The sequence goes on along the minus strand of VXBW01007749.1, from coordinate 75,182 downwards.
GCCATTATTTTTTTACCTGCAGGGATAAATACCAGCTGGGATGAGTGACAGGGTGGGTTTTTCCCTCTTCACTGCTGGCAAGTCCTTCATTGCTCCAGGCATCCCAGCTCCAGGCTCCATGCACTGCAGCATGTGCCTGGAGAAACCAGCAGTAGGAGGAAAACCAAAGAGCAGTTCTCCCTAGAACCTCATTGCTCTAGTTTCGGTCTGTGTCTTCTCCATGGACCTCTTGGAGAACCCTTCCAGCTCTCCTCACATCTGCTATGGCCTTAGGGGAGGTGAAGAAGGGCATTTGACTTGGAGTCCCAACTCCTGGACACAGAAAACCCATTTATAGCACCAAAGCCATCTCAGCTGAGTCACCTGCAGAGCTGACTCAGGTGGAGATCCAGCCACCCAGACCTTGCCCCCGAGGAGATGGCAGCAAGCCCACAGCAGTCCCCGTTACCGAGCAGTCAGAGAGTATCAAGAGAGGAAACAAATCACCAGTGGCACCTATAGGCACAAGCAGAAATTAGAGAGTCTGACTATAAGGTCACAATAAATCAGTGCACTGACAAGGAGATCTACCCTTTGTCCAGGGTAGAAGATTTATCCGTGACCCCGGGCAGGGGCATTTCTTCCTTGATTTGTTAAACGCTGAGCAGAAAATGGAGCTGGATCCAAAGCCTGATGAGTACCTGATTGCAAATGNTTTTTTTTTCCTATTTTTTTTCTTTTTCTGTCCGTGATGGACCAGCTTTTGCAGAACTTGATTATGCGGTTTGTTTTCCTGACGACATTTTAATCAGAGGGACTCTCTCTCTTCCGTAAAATGCCGACCAGCCCTGGGAAAGAGCCCATCTGCTGTCAGCAGAACAGGAAGGGTATTCTCCAGCAGGAAGCACGGCACATCCTGGCACTGTGGGAAAAGGGAGAGACCACGCTGGGTTTGCAGGAGGAACCAACACACCCAAAGAAAAATTGGTTTCCGAATCTGGGTCAAACTCCTTGGGTTCCTCTTAGGAAAAGGAGGGAATGGATTTCTTGCACAACTGCAGAATGAGACAGGAAAGGATGGTGCCAACCCAGATCCCACGCATGGCTCCCGTGGATGGGGTCAAGATAAACAAAGGAACTTGGCTGAGACCTGCAACCAGGAGAGAGAAAAGCTGCAGGAACATTGGAAACACCTGACTGATGCTTTTCTCCAGGAAAAAACATGCCGACTTGTTTAGCCCCAAGGTCTGGGCCATCTTCTGCACCACCTCCGCACTGATAGACCAGCAAGCTCCAGGAGGACATCACCTTCACTCTGAGATGGCAAACAGTCCATCCTCCTTCGCCTCCACGGACAAAGCCTGCAGGCACTCAAGGTCCACTTGTGACAGAGTGTGACATGCAATTTATAGCAGCCTAGGCTCACTTAACTGAACAAAACCCATGCTGCCATCCCATCTACTCAACGGCGTGCAATACAGACATTGGCAGCAGTAACAGGCAACACGGGGAGGAATCAAGGACACCCTTTTTGGCATTGCTGCACAAGCCCTGAACTCCTGTACCAAAGCTTTCAGGTTTTTGTTTTTTGTTTGTTTTTTTTTTTCTCCTATCTCACCACTAAATTATTCCTTAACCAACAATTGTTGCGATTCGAGGAACTTTTGACATATTATAAATGCAAGCCTGCCCATAAATCTCACAGTAAAAACTTTGCATGAGAAGCCTGCATAATCATAAACAGTAAATATTTTGCTGTGGCAGTGGTTCATAGGGGAGAAATTAGCATTTCGCTTTGGTTTGGCCCAAATGTGTTTTGATTTCCTTGGAGGTTGTTGAGGCCGTTTGGTTTTTTTGTTTTTGTTTTTTTTTTAGTTTAGTCTCCTGTAATATAAATAATAATGTAGCCAGATGCTTGGTACATAAACACATGGCTGATGAGCAAAGGGATGCGAAGGATAATGTTCATCATCTTTAAAACATTGGGAAATAAGGCTACTGGCTTTAAACTGTATAAAATGCATGGCATAAAACAAGTGTTCATTTCTGGGTAAGGCGGTAGCTGTGGAGTGACATGGTGGTGCCATTTGTTTGGGGCTTTTTCACACAATCTTGCCCTTTCTACACACTTTCAAAAAACCGTAGAGGTCCCCAGTTTTACAGGGCAGGGCTGGAAGAGGGTGATGTCACTAAGCCATGAGGCAAAAACAATAATTGCCTAAAATCTGTACAAACGAGCAGAGGATCTAGCTCACGTGTTGGTTCCTGTCTTGACACTGCTCCATCGGAAGCCACTAGAAGAAGGAGGTCCAGTCCCTCCCGAGTGGGACTTCAACCATCTCTGCTGGGTATCCAGTGGCTCTAGAAATTTCATAAATTCATTTTTTTTTTCTATAATCATGTGAACCATACCTCAACAACAATTTACCTGTGAACTGCCAATTAAGAACTCACCACATTATTACATGTGGTGTGTTAAGTGTTTATCGCTCTTCTGTGCTCGTGAATCCAAATTCAAGAGATTCAGCAGTATCATGAGCAATTTGGGTTGATTCCTGTTGAAACCTTTTGCTTAACATCCTCCTAGATTCCAGTGTGCTACAGCTGTGACAGCAGTCTATGATCAACACCTTGTCTGTAGAAAAGTCTACAGCCATCTAGGAGAAAAGTCCCAGCACCCCCTTCTCCAGAAAAATTTGCATAGAGTTTCACATTTCTGTTCCATTGGTGCCACCTATTGGTAAGTGCACGTGGCAGCCAAGGAAAACAGTCGTTTCCTTTGAAGAGTGGTGACAGGGACATGGGCCTCTCACCTAAGATGACCAGCTGCAGTCATGATGTAGACGCCATTTTGAGAGCAAGCTCCTTGGTCCCGTTGGGGCATTCAGATCCACTGACCATTTTCCACCAAGATCAGCTCACAAACCTACAACTAAACAGCTTATCGCTAGCGAACTGAGTAGGAAGTCCTACTGCTGGCCACCGCTTTGGTTCCTCTAGGGAAGATGAGTTACTGGGCTGTCCCATAAAAGACGTGGTGTCCATTGCAGTCTGCCCAATCCTAAGTGGATCAGATCTTCCCAAAAGCTCTCCTGAGTTTCAGGACAGTGACTTGGCCATCAAGGCACCAATATGATATTCTTAGTCCTGGGTATCCACCTGTAGGACAAGCTCCCAGAGGGAGTTAGCTAATCCTCCTTCCAGGAAATGGTAAAAATCCATGTGAGTTGCTTTGATGTTTCAGTTGAACAGTTGTTCTTTATCAAGAATAATCACATTAGCTTTCCCTATTGACTAGGTCTTCCTCAGGAAGGCTTACAAAGATTAATATTTAATGCAGATCGACAACTTTGTCTCCTGGGAGAGCATTTCCCAGGAGACACCCACTGGGCATCCTTGGAAAAAGAGTATCAGTCAGCTGCAGTCTGGCCAAACTTTGCCTGCTCACAGCACTTCTCTGCTCAGTTTATAATCGGAAATGCTAAAAGCCCCATGCCAACAGATACTGGTAATGATCTGAGGACACCAGCAAACTCTGGGCTAGGGCTGTGTGTCAGATCCTCCTAGAGTTCAAACAAAGCACTTGTCTCCTCAGCTGGGGTTTCCCTCCCAAGAATGTCCCCAGCCTTTTGGGAGGTGGCAACAGGAGAGGGAGAACTTATGGCTTGGTCAACACTAGGGAAGCCCCAGTGTCCTGCACCCAGCAATCCTGCAGGGTGGATCTGGGTCTGCGTGGGTACATTTCTTCGTGCAAGCAAGGGGCATTGCCCAAAGGGTACCTCCTCTTACCATCTCAGCTCGCAGAGGACAGCAGGTGACCCCAACCTACATCTGACCAATACCAAAATTCAGGGATGAACCAGGATGAGTACTCTTGGGAGCATGCTTTCTCCATGTTCCCATGTGATGAGTCCTTTATAGCAATGGTTTCTCCCACATCATTTTCCACATAGGCTGGAGCCAGCCCAGAAAGGTGCAAAGGTGCTGTTCAGCTCTTCACTCACCTCCATCCCATCCTTTCCAGAGTTTCCCAGCTCTCCCAGAGCCCCCCGTCTCTGATCCCAACACAGCCCTTCCTGTCCCTTACAGTTTCATTTCTGTTTCTTTACATCTTTATTAAACTGTATAGCCACTTTGATAGGAAAATTGAAAAGAAAAAGATATGAGGAACAACAAAAAAGCCATAATTATGAAGATTCAATTTAATTTTAAAGGTTGTGGAAGGAGGAAAAAAAAAAGAAGCAGGAGAAGAAGAAACCAAATTAATTTAGCAGGAAAGCATTGCATGAAATATTGTTGGAGTTTAATAACCATGCAAAGACAGATGATATGTGTGGAAAAATTAGTTGTAGGACCTCATAATAGTCTATTAATATTTTCTACAGGCGAAGAAACCCTTTGCTGAATGATTGTAACAAAGTAATCTTTTTTTTTTTTTTTAAAGACATTAAAAAATATCTTCAAAAGAAGAAGACGGCAGCAATGTACATACTGTACGGAAAAGAGACCCTGGTGAGGCACCTTAGATCCCAGGCTAGATTCACCACAGGTGAAGGGTATCCCACGAAGCTGTTCGCTGTGGGCAATTGTCCCAAGTGATAGGACAAGGTGGCCCCCTTGGCAAGACCTCTTCCCCCTTTCTGACTGACAGGGAAAGGTGTTTCTCCTGGCAAGGCCAGGAGTGAGGTCCCTGTCAGCCGGGGAGACAGTTGCTCTGAGTGAGCAGGTCTGGCTGAGAAGTAATCTCCTGGAGGAAATTATTCTGTGTACAGCTCCTGCACCCGGACATGGCAGCTTGGTAGAAGCTGCTTTCTCCTTTCTCCTCCCAGAAATTCCTCTATTGTCTCTTCCAAAGAAAGCCCTGCCACTCAGAAGTGTCTGGGCTCCACCAGCAGAGGATGCACAACCCATCTCACATCTCTTTCTTCTTCCAGACAGCCCATTCTGCCAAACACTGGTGTTGACCTTGGGCATCTCAAAGTGGAAGAGGCCATGGGCAGTGTGTGTCAGTCATTCTGGGCAAAGAGGTCAACAGAGGGACCATTAGCTGGCCCCATACACACTTCACTCTCCCTTCCCTCCTGCAGGAGGTTAGACACAGATCTTCCTCCTTTACTCTTTCATTATAGTCCAGTTTTCTCTAGATATCACACCAAATTACGACCAGCCACAGTCAGGTCTGCTGGCATCATAATTTGATAGCAATGGGCAGATGCCCCACAACATAGAGGGAGCAACAGCCTTTCTCAAGGCAGCCTCAGGAGACCATTTATCATGATCAAGCTCATGCTGAGCCTGGAATAACCTTGAATTTGGGCCACAAAGCCAGACCAAAGCAGGACAAGGTTGCTGGCCAAAGACCCAATGACTTCGGGGCAGAGGATGCTTGGGTTGACTTGTCATCTTCTGTTCCCCAACACAGCCAGGGAAAAGACCTCCCCTCCACGGTGTGATGGTGCAAAGGTGATGCTGAGGAGCAGCATGCCCAGGAGTAGCATACGTGGGCACTCTTCAAAGGCTGAGGCAGCTGGAAGGAGATCAGATTTTGGGAGGACAAAGGGAAGGGAAGGGTGAAGGGAAAGGTGAAGGAAAGGGCAGTGGTAATGATCCTCCGCAGCAGTGAGAAACACACGGATGTGCTTGGGGGGATGTGCATGTGCCTGGCATTTTTGTCAGAGGTGGAGGTAGAATCTTGTAATTGCACCATCAGGGATGCCTTCAAAATGGGTGTTAAGTGACCAACTCAAGCACCATCGCGACTGCACCAAAACAAAGGGTGGTAATGGGAGCGAGGGAGAAGAGGTCTGCGGACATTTTAACTTGGTCTCTTGAAAGGATGTATTTTCTTGGTCCTAAATGGGATTTGCTTTAGCTCCAGACAAAACCCTTAGGATCCTGTAAACTCAACTAGGTCACTCCTGCAAGTTAAAAATAAAATGAAATAAACCCAGGACAAAACCAAACTGCAATTCCTCATTCGGCTTCCCCTTTCTCCTATTTTAATCTGTATAGTACCATCCAGTTCCAGCCTCCCCCCTTCCCCTTTTTTTAAATGCAGTCTAATCCTGAGTGTGAACTGATGTAGTTTATGTGTTAGGGGGGAAAAAAATCTCTCTCTCTTTCTGCCTTTTTTTTCCCTTCTTCTTTCCTTGGCCCAGTTCATTATTTTTCTTTCTTGTCACTCAGTGTGATAGGTTGAACAGAAGTGCACAGATGAGCACTGAAAACGGTGTCACAAGGCCTTAATCTAGTCTTTAATGCCTGACTTCAGAGATGTCATTTATCTTCTAACTGCAGCAGGCTTCCACCAACTTTATCTCTAATAATATATTGATGGATTAAAAGGGTCGGGCAGGAGACCGGGCTGGAAAAATTGCTTATTGACATCAAAATACAGTGCCCTCAACCTGATAAACATGGAGGGGCTCGTGTATCTCCCAGAATAGTTGGCGTTGCTATAATTTTTTTTCTTTTTTTTTTTTTTTTCTCCTAGCGTGTTTCTCCCAGGTTCATGGGGTGGTCCAGTAAAATAAACAAACAGAACAAATAAAATGGGAAATATAGTTTCTGCATTGACGCAGCCGGGTGGAAGCCCAGCCATTTCTGTAATAGTTTCTTAATGACAGTGCTGCGCAGGGCTGTTTATCGCTGACTGCAAGCCCCAGCTCTGAGCCACCTGACGGGGAAAGGCTGCCGTTGTTTTAGCAGGTCTTGAGGGGGAAAAATTGGGACAGGCGGGATGAGAGATTGCAGTACCCTGTAATAGCATTTCGGGAGGCGTTTTCCATCCCTGGTGGTGTAAAAGTCAGGAGATGTCTGGCCATCTTTACAGCTGAAATTCATCCCTTGCTGCATGGATCTCGGGTAGGAAGAATTAAATGGGGAGGGGGAGAGGGGGGAAAAGGGGCTGCCATGCAGAGCATTGGCAGAAAGGCTGCCCTGACCTCCGTGCTCCCCCACAAATCAGCAGGGAAATGGGAACAGCCCGTTATTTTTGGGGGTGGCATGGCCTTTTTGCATGCCCTGCTGTTTTTTCAGCCATCCTGGGTATTTTGGGTTGCCGCCCGTGCCCAATTTATCTACCCCTGGGATGATTTCGGCAGTTTTCGTTGTGCAAGTTAGCTTAAGGCAGGGGGGATGACATCCTCCAAGGTCCTCCAACACAAAAGTCTGTCCTGTGACCAAGCAACTTTCCAATGCTACAGGAACAAAGACACCTCAGACTCAGTATCCCATCACCTCACAGAATCACATTATCGTCATGGTTGGAAGGGACCTCTGAGATCACTGAGTCCAAATATACACACATACAAAAACCCAAAACAAAAAAAAACAACAAACCACAAAAAACTGAACCCCACAAAGCAAACCACCCAACCCAACTGTCTTGGCCACTAGAGTGTGCCCTGAAGTGCCACATCTACACCTTTCTGAAACACCTCCAGGGATGGGGACTCCACCACCTCCCTGGGCAGGCCCCTCCAGTGCCTGACCACCCTCTCAGTCAAGTCATTCTTCCTGAGATCTAACCTGAACCTCCCCTGTCCCAGCTTCAGACCATTTCCTCTGGTCCTGACATGATTCCCTTAGGAGAAGAGGCCAACACCCACCTCTCTACAACTTCCTTTCAGGGAGCTGTAGAGGGCAAGGAGGTCTCTCCTGGTTTCTGGTTCATTCCAGCTTGAGCTACAGGTGCCTCCCACCCTGGCCCATCTCTTCAACAGGGCTCACTCAAAAATGCCACCCATCGTGCACCGTGACAGACATATCCCACTAAACTCCTGCCACTGAGAGAGATGTAGAGATAAACTTTGTCACCAGAGAAAGCATTTCATTTCATTTGCCTGGAAAGAAATTCCATGAAAATCAATCTTCCCACAGAAAATTTTGATTCTTGGCAAAAAACCTTTTTCTGATTTGGAATTGCCTCAACTCAAGAATATCTGAGCAGCCGCGGCTACAAGAAGAGCCACATTTCATTCCCTCCTGCACTGAGAGGAATTTTGTGTGAAGGCAAGCTCGAGAAGGTGGTAAAGTTGCAGGTATCTTAATTGCAAAGAGCTTTTAATAATCAGGAGCTCAGGTTGTTGTGATCATACCCCAGAACTCAAGCTTGGTGGCTTGTAGTGGTGTCAGGTGGCCCAACAGCCATCGCATTTGCCACCGAGGCGGTCCTTAGCTTGGAGGTGATGGGTTCACAAGAACTAACAAGCTCACAGGCTGTCCCTGATAGAGGAAAAGAATGGAAATAATACTGTGGCACATCCCATAGACAATATAATGTACAAAGATCTCTAGGATGCCGAACCCACAAATAAAGATCAGTTACCAAATGGGGTCTGGGAACCAGTGTTGATAAACACCAGTCCCGTTCAGGAACCCTGAACCCTAAAAAACACACACATAAAAAAAAAAAAAAAAATAAAAGAAATAAATAAATAGGGAGAATGAGGAAAAATTAGTCTGATGGTCTTTGATGAGCAACCAAAACCATAACTTTGCTTGCGAGCCTTGCTTTGGGAGCAAGCGGCTGAGTATCACGCCGTCCGGTGCCCCAGTTCCTCAGACGGGAATGATTGGCAGGCGCTGGCAGACGGCAGAACACAAGCCTTGCATTATAAGATTGTCTTTCCGAAATTTACCCGCTGAAACGCTGAATTTATCAGCTGAATTTATCAGCTGAAATGCCTCAGACTTCTGGGAAGCTGCCTCTGGCCGCCCACTTGATGGGAAGAACGCCGCCGATTTTTTTTGGCATGTGGAACTAAAGCAGCTCAGCTGCTCTCCCCTACACCTGCCAGTCACTCCTGGTTGCATTTTATCTAAGCACCATTTTCTAATTTCACTACGGCGAAGACTATCACAATGCATTTTTTGCAGTGGGTAGCTAAAATGACAAACTGCGAGGATTGTAATATTTTGAATATAAATTGAATAAATTACCGTAGTTAAAAATAGCAATTTAATACCCATATTCTGTTAAGAAAAAAAAAATAGACATTTTTTTGCAAGTGTCATTCTTTACATATTTCTCTTTCTTCAGACTCCTTGGCGAGCAGAGAAAATACCCCAAAAGGAGATAGTTTTCCCTGCTCAGAAATGGAATTCTCTGAAGCTCTTTGCAGGACTTTGTTTCCTTCCCAATCAGTTCCCTGGAAGGCTCCACAGTGACGCAACCAGCGCAGAGTTTGGCTGTCGCTGCTTGGTTTTAGTATCTCACTGGTCTCTGAGACGCTTCGCAAAGCAACTTCTTCCCTTATTCCCTTGAATTACCCCATCCCTTTCTGAATTTCTAGCTAATCACTTGTCACCCCTGATATAAAGGGGAGGAGGAGGCGTTTCTCATCCCGGGGTTGTGCACTACTACTGTGTTTGCCGTGCATCAGGGGTTGGCCACCAGCCACATCCTGCAGTTGGACCCAACCCCATGATGGACCCTGCTTTGCTCCCAGGACTGTCATATTAAGGAACCCATGGCAATAACTCTTCATAGCCCTCCACTGCCTACCACCTAAACCACTGTTGTGGTTTCAGCCAAATCTACCAAAACTAGACTGACAGATGGCCCTTTCTCTCCGCAAAAAAGAAAGGGGAGGAAGAGATAAGGAGATTTAGGAGTTTAGACTGAACTAAATNCTGAACCATCCCTTGGGATAATCAAGTCTTATTGCTGTGAGAGAGAACAGTTTCTGAACAATGTGCTGTTAATTTCAGAGTTTAGTGAGTTAGAAGAGGACCGCCTAAAAAAAGTCAAATTATAAAACAGAAAATTGGGTCATTTTACCTCAAACCAGGACAGCCTCGGCAAACTACCACCGGTGTCCACAGCACTGGGGTCTTCTCCTCAAGGCTCAACTATTTCTCACTCTTAGACGTTAACACATTTCACATGGAAGATATTTTACTACCTAATAGAGAAATAAACTCTCTGGATATTTTTTTTCCAGGGTTGGCTGTTTAAAATACAAAATATCTATATCTGACTTGGCCATCCTTACCTGATTTCCTATTATTCTGCAGAAGTAATTGCCCATGATTTGATGGCCTGCTTCCTAAAAGGCATGGGCGTGCACATCTGTTTGTTGTTCTGCATCCTGCATCTTCCAAGGTGCCTTCTCACTCAAAACACTTCTCCCCTGAAGAATCACGCTGACAAAAACCCTCATTATTCTATAAGTTCTATGCCCCTCTTCTCTTCTCACCTTGTTAAATACTTCTGGAGCAAAGGAGTTCAGTAGCTCTACCATTTTAGCAACACCATTGATTTTGTCTCCCTCTTCATTTATTAATGGAACTACTTTCTCTCTAGTATTCCCTTTTCCCTGATATAATTGTAAAAGCTCTTTTTATTCCCCTTAAGCCTTTCTGCTCTCTGAGCTGGCCTTATCTTTTCCCTGCAAGCCTTAACTGACTGTATATTCTTGTTTAGTTCTCTTTCCCTTCTCCATTTTTCACTATAGGTTCTTTCTTTATGCTCCTATCTTTCGCTGGCGCTTTGTTATGCCACATTGGATGCTACTTGTCCTTCCATTTATTTCGACGGCAACAGTGGCGTGTCCCACTCTATGGAGCTATTCTGGCGTTTCTGGCCTTTTCTTACCCTTTCTGGATTTAACACATCTCCCCGGTGCCCCCAGCACACACCTGGCCACAGAAGCACCAGGTAAGGTGCAGGGTGAAAAGGCAACGTGGCAACAACAAGTCCATGAGGAGTCCTATGCCATGTTGCATCCCAGGCACGCGTCCCCATCTAGGAGGAGGAACCAAAACATCTCTCTCAGGCCACAAATCCTTTTCTTCCCACTGGTGCTTCAGAGCCAACTCTTGCTTCTGAAGCTCAGGTTCCCAAGAGGTGAATGGGGAAGGTCACAGGGTGATTTGACTTACTACTATCATCTGGAGCAGTCCAACAGAGGCCAAAAACTGGATGGATTTTACCAGGGCCCCTGTAAAATTTCTGAACAGGTTTTTGTTTTATGAGCATTGCAATGCAAGTGGGTTGGACCAAAGGGCTCAGGAGCCACCCTGGTTCTCTGGGCCTCTTTCTGCAAGTGGAATATCTTCATTCCAAATTGGTAACAGCTTAAAAGAAAAAGAACACAAAAAGACAAACAAACAAACAACAAAAAAGCCCAAACCAAACCAAACAAACAAACAAACAAAACCCAGAAAATCACAGTACTTTTTTTAATGAGTCATCGCTCCATTTGGAAGAACCAAAGCATTGCATTTTTCCAATAGGGAAACACATGCTTCAATTCCACTGGATATAGAAGGTGTTAAAAGGAAGCACTTTCCTGAAATTGTAACAAATTCACAAAATTCTTTTCTTTTGCTATGTCTGAATCTACAATTTCCAACACAAGACAAGGGCTTTTTTTGCAGTAAGTCCAAAGAATAGAGATGGGAATTATCAGAAGACCAGAAAACAATGCCTCTAAGGAAAGATTGAAGAAGTTGGGGTTGCTCAGCTGGAGGAGAGGTGGGACACTGCTATAATCTCCGAGTACAGAGAAGGCTTATGGAAAGAGGAAGGGATAGCTTTTCTTCCTGGTAGGTAAGATAAGTAGTCGTGAGCTTAAACCACAGCAGGAGAGGCTAAGGCTGGATGTGAGGGAAGCCTTTCGAGCGATGAGGCTGTTGAAGCGCAGGGACAGGCTATTTGGGGGAGCAGGTTGCGCCTGTATTGATGGAGGTGTCTTTTCTACAAACAAGACAACCATCCGCCTGGAGCATCATGATTCAGCTGGTCCTGTTGCAAAGGTCACCCCAAGGTCCTTTCCGCCTCCATTTCCCTAGGATTCCACTCATCCTGCTGTCCTAGCAAGGCTCAACGTTTTTTGGATACTGCAGCACTTCTTCAGCACCATGGGGTTTTGGTGGATCCAGAGGGAAACATCTCCAAAGACCTGCTTGGTCTCCGGGTCTACACCACCAAGCAGAGCCACTGTGCCAGGCACTGCTGAAGCACGGGTTTCTCTAAAAGCATAATTGAGAACATCAAAGACCCAGGCACTGAAAACCAGCCAGAGATATGGAGCTGGAAGCTGCCAGGAGCAACGCTGCAGGCAAACCCAGCCCAGGAGGGCCTCAAGCCCCATCACAGGCAGGGGTAGGGGGGGAAGGTGGGATCCTTCAGGGAGTTTGGCACTGCTCCCTTCTCCAAGTCTCCCCTGGTACGCACAGAAGTTATAGCATGGCTAATTACAGGAAATTAAAGAGAAAGAGATAAGAGGAGATTGCCTGAGCTGAGAGAGCCCTGGGAAGGGCTGGCAGATGTCCTGCGGTGCTGCTGCTGCCGCTGCAATTAGACCCACAGAAAGTGGGGCTGGAAGGAGAAAACCTGGAACTGTATGGCAGGAAAAGGTTAATTGCAACCATTTTCTCTGGAATCTAATTTCCAGGCATTGAATATTTGTAGATTAACAAGCAGAAAAGATGTCTAAAGTTGTCTAGGCTGGAGTGGCAGCGATGAGAGGCTGTGGCAGAATGGAGCTTGTACTTAGCCCAGAAGACCACAGGAAAGATGCTCGTGCAAGGACTGTGGGAGACACCTGGTTAGAATAAATGTTCTAGATTGGTGCCAAAGGTCAGGAAGCTTCTGGAAACTGAAAAAAGTGCAGTATACTTGGCTGGTTTCATGGCATGAATTCTTAGCTGAGATGGAGATGTCTTCTTGGGCTCTGTTATGTATGGGATGGTCAAGGACATTAAAATGTAGAGCGTAACTGTTCTGGTCACACCATCCAACAAATCCAACCAGGCTGGGTGCAGGAAAAGAAGCCAACTCCTCCTGATCTTTGTAACTTTTCTAGCAACTCTTCAATTAGCCCTGGCACACCCGTGAAACTGCTCCTTCCAGCACTCCTGTGAGAGAGCAAAGATTTCACATCAGCTCCTCAAATGGTGAGATAACGCTGTGCTTTCAACTTGCCACACCTGAGTATCTCCTATCTTGGCTGTTCCATGTCACCCAAGAGCACAGGGTCAGTGCATTTCCATGCTTTTGAAGACTATGCCATACAACTCCTTCTCTCTACCAGGCAAGATTCATCTCCAGAGCAACTGGAGATGGGTTTTGCCCTACTGGCTTCACTGGGAAACATCTCCAGAGCCTCCATGCTTTAAGGTGAGAAGCACACCCACAGCACCAGCACCAGCATTCCTGTACCCATGGTGTAACTGTGGCAAGTCTTTAAACATTTTAAGGGGGGCGGCGAGGAGTGGAGAAAGGAGGTCCATGTTTTCAGAAGAAAGAAACAATAATTCCTTTGGCAGTTTGATGTTAAAAAAAAAGAAAAAGCTTGTAAGCTGCTCTGAAGCTTGAATGTCAGAAGTAGACCCCGGGGACATGGATTAGAGGGCACAATGAAGGTGAGTCTGTGAAATGAGCATCACGGATCTTTGGGCGATTGTTAATAAGAACACAGAAATGCAAATCTCCAGGAGCTGGTGAGACATCAGCCTCTGCGCCTACAAATACACGTGTGACTCCAATCAAATTAAGGCAGATTCACACCAGGATGGCAAAAGGCTGACTTGATGCCTGGTACAGCGCAGAGGCCTTATCTCCTGCTGGTGGGGGGTGGGCAAGAGGTCCCTCACAGGAGCAATCCCAGTGCTTCTCTATGGAATTCCTCTCTAAGGAACTGACCCTGTCTAAGTTTGTCTGGGTTCAGGAATATCCTCTTTGGGGGGCTTTGGCCATCATATGTAGCACTCCCTAGAGATTTCCCTCACAACAAGAAAACTGCATGGAGATTAGTGAATCCCAACTGCAACTACAAATAATTGGTCTGATTATCTCCTTCCCCCACTTCTTTACTTGGATTTATATGGGAATCCAGCCCAAACTCTCCATGAGGCTGAGGTGCTGCTGCAGGATGAAGCTCAATGTGGTGCACTGGTTCCTCACATAGAGAGGGCTTTCTTCTAGCTGATGGTGCTCTTTTGTTTGTAGTTTAGAGAGGCCTAATTCCATTCTGCTCCGTGCTTTGTGCTGTGCCTGAGGACAATGAGTCATTGCATAAACCCTCTGCATAAGCACAAGCTCACATGAAAGTGGTTCATCAGCTCAAGACCATCAGAAAGGACAAACGCTCCCATAAACAACCCTTGAGTTGTGTCTTGAATGGTACAAAGTTTGAGTTCTTGAGGACCACCAGGCAGAGGGTAGAGGCAGGGTCTCCTCGAGACCTGGAATATGCTTGGGAACAGCAGGCATCCTCCCAACCAGCACAGGCTGGGAAGGTCTTGCATGTGGCCTTCCGTGTTTGGAGATGTTGCCCTTGGTCTTCCTTTTCCTCCAAGGGCTGAACACAAGCCAAAGAGGGTGACCGGTAGACACTGAATTCATGATAACCTGCAGCATTTAGGGAAGGACAGAGATTATAACTCCACTCCCCTAAAACTCTGCCTTTTAAGCTACTGCTGGTTTGGCCCAACCTTAGCTTCTGGCCCCTCAGAAGTGCTATCACCAAAGATGGTCAAGAGCGCTGAAGCAAAGATGGAGATTTCCAGGGGTTAGGGCGTGCAGAACCCAAGCTTTTGGTGCACCTCAAACCCATATCTCCCCAGGATCCTACAGCCAGCAGCGAGGAGAAAATGTGTCACATCAAAGTTAGTGCTGGCTGGGGTTCACATTCTGTGCTCTAGAGCAATGGAGAAGCGGCGGGCTCCCACGGACGCATCCCCTCGCTCTTTCTCTTCCGAATCCTTTATATTTCCCCCCC
>VXBW01007749.1:37026-60128 GCA_013400375.1 Thinocorus orbignyianus | reverse complement strand
TGTGTATATTTTAATTCACATAGGCTTTCCTTTCTTTAAAATGCTGCAAGAAGCTTTTTTTTCTGCAGATTTCTTTTTCTTTCTTTTTTTTGATATTTCAAAGCTGGCAGTTCAGTAAATGGCTGGAACTGCCACATCTCTGTTCTTGCTAAAGAAATCAATGCTAATCCTATTACTGGCAGTTATCACCTATCCCAGAAACCGCAGCTAAAAGAAAAAAAAAACCACTGAGATGTCAAAGTAGGAAAAAAGCATGGGGGAGGGGGAGAAAGCGCCCTTCATTCACTTTCAAACAGTGATTGTTTTCTTATTTTTGATCATTTTTCCCTGTTAAGAGAGAAACTAAACCACACAAGAAAAAAAAAAAAAAAAAGAGAAAAAGAAAAAAAGAAAAAAACAGGGGGGTGGGTAGGAAAATAAATAATGAAAAAAAAGGGGAAAAAAACCAACAAATCCGTGCTCAAATAACGTTAAGGGCCTGATTTAAAACTACGCACCCGCATGTAAACCCAAGTGGTGTCGAGAGCTGAGGAGCAGGTGCCGAGGTGGGGAGTAGGGTCCTGGGGCTTGGGGGAACAACAGCACCCCACATCCCCAGGTCCCCTGCAGGAGTACCAAAAGATTTGTGGTTTGGTTGATTGGGTGTTTTTCTATAACAGAAAGCAGCGGTGAAATAAAACCCACAGCTTGCAGTGACAGCCCCCAGTCCCAAGCGTGAACAGACCCAGAGTATCCACCACCTCCCGCTAACCCCGGGAATCATGCCCAGAAGAAAAGAGAAAATGAGCTTTGATAGGATCACAGAATGCTATGGGGTTGGAAGGGACCTCTGGAGACCATCCAGTCCAGCCCCCTGCCGGAGCACGTCCACCCAGAGAAGGTCCCACAGGAACATGTCCAGGTGGAGTTTGAATGTCTCCAGAGATGGAGACTCCACCACCTCTCTGGGCAGCCTCTGCCAGGGTTCTACCATCCTCAAAGGGAACAAGTTACTCCTCATGTTGAGATGGAACTTCCCATGTTCCAGTTTGTGCCTGTTTCCTCTTGTCCTCTCCCTGGGCGCCACTGAGAAAAGCCTGGCCCCATCCTCCTGACACCCACCCTTGAAGAATTTCTAGGTGTTGATCAGATCCCCCTCAGCCTTCTCTTCTCCAGACTGAAAAGACCCAAGTCCCTCAGCCTTTCCTCATCAGAGAGATGTTCTATTCCTCTCATCATCTTCGCAGCCCCCTGCTGTACCTTCTCCAGCAGTTTCCTGGAGTTTAATTTCCTAAGGAAGCTTTTCTTTCCCTGCTGCTGGACAACTCAGTTGAGTAAGAACACAGCAAGAACATGGTCTTACCTCCTCTCCTGGGCTTGCCCATCAGCAGGAGGGCGCAGAGAACAACGTGATATCCTATTTCTGATGGCAGATGACAGCAGGGGATGGACGGTGCTGGCAGGTGGACATCAAGAAGGTCCAGGGTATTTCCATCCTCCAGCTCCAGCCAGTTGGAGTGTAAGCACCTGTGTGAAAGCAGAGACAGAAGAATGCATCCACAGCAGGTGAAGGAGAAGGAGAGGAGCTAGCGATTGCTATGGGGTGGCTCAAGCTGTGGGGAGTGAATCCCACCCAAAGAATTCCCCTTCTTAAAAGCAGCACTTTAAGAATTTATTATTTTTTTAATAGTGGAGGTATTTTGGGCCTTGTTTTCCATCTTTATAATGAAGGCCAGGTGCCCAGCTGAAGATCTGGAGTATTGAGCATAATCAGCTCTACTACCAGAAAATGAAAGCCTGTGTAATTAGAAGCATTATTCACTATTTACACAACATCAGCTCTCTCCCAGTATCAATATTTGGCAATTCTCCTTAGAACTATGTGGGTTTTATCCACTTTTGTAGTTCGATCAATAGGAAGACGGCCCTGCTGCAAGCACTGAATTTGAAAATCATAAAGAACTTCCTAATTAGGGCTGCTAATGAGGGACAGAAAATGAAGCTGTGTGCCCCAGCAGCTCTGGTCCCTCTTTCTGCCCAGGCTGTGCAGAACCCCCATGGGATGGAGCCAGGTTGTATCTGGGGGATCTCAGGATGGTTCCCATGTCCAGGGGTGCATCAGGAGGAGAGCAGAGCTTTTAGGAAGGTGGTTTGTAAAGAAACCCAGTACCTACTTTCTCCTACAGCCTTGCATTCTTTAAAACAGGAGGCCCCTGTTTGACGGGACATCTTTTAGCTGCGAATGGTCATCCTGATGGTTGGCAGCTCTCGGAGAAGAATGAGCCCCACGTTGCAAATTCATGCAGAGTTTCTGCTTGACCAGAAGCACCTGGCCAGATAGCTGCAGGCACTTTTGCTTCCAAACTCGGTCAACCCTTGGTCACACCTCCTAGCTCCCTGGGACATCTCCCCATGGAAGTGGGGTTCACTCACTGTCCAGCACCCTCTCACCATGTCAAGGAGTCTCCCCCGCTCAAAACAGCCCCCATTTCCTGTGGGACTTTGGAGTATCCTCTCTCCAAGGGCTGTGCACATCACCAGAGCAGGGCTGGGAGGAACCTCCCCAGGGAAAGCCAAAGTCCTGGCCTATGGATGATGCATGAGGAGGCGAGAAGTCCTTCGGGGACTTCTGTGGGTATCATCGCTGGGGGAATGAAAACCAACATTTTGCAAGAAAAAGGGAAGCACCTTTCCATCTTTCCTCCCCCCGCATTCCCAGAAAGCCACAGCACGAACCTCAGAGGAGGTGAACCTGTGCTGGGCCAGCTGCCTAGTCTCACAGCCCAACCAGGACACCCTCAAGCCCATCCCTGGATGGTTTCATGTGTCCCACCCCAATGCCATCCCCAGCTGCTCCCGGTACACGTCTGGGCAGGGAAATTCATGCTGAGAGGCAGCTCTCTGCTTCTCCATCCGTAGCAGCACAGCTCCCCGAGCCCCCCCTCCATGTCCACCCCCTTCTTTCCCCTCCAGCCAGACTCCTGTCAAGTTGCTAATGTCTGCTGATTAAACAAGCCTTGAATTTGAATAGAGAGCAATAAAGAGAGAGAGAGAGAGAGAGAGAGAGAGAGAGAGAGGCACACGGTCATCTCACACAGAGTGCCCTCCAGGTAGCAATCAATGGGAGCTGGGGATGTACCAGTTCCCAAGGAGATGCTCCAGCTGAACACTGCCCGCCCAGGTTTTTGGGAGGGGGGGGAATCACAGGAGTAGTGGGAAGGTGGAGGGGGAGTTAATAGATTGCAACGCTCAGAGATCTGAGAAAGTCTTGTTTTTCTACCCGGTTTTGCTGGCAGGCTGTGGTCCCACCATGCTGTGGTCCATCACACCACGTTGTGGTCCCACCACGAGGTCTAAGCTCCGGTTGCCATGCCTTGGGGTGACTGGTGAGGGGCAGCCCCCCCAGCCCCAGCACCAGGTCACGCTCTGCTAGCATCCTCTTCAAGGGCTAGCTCTCCTCTGCACAACCTGGGGCTTCCCAACTCTCCTGCTGACACAGTGCACACAAACAGCAGGATGAAGAAGAGGATGAAGGTGGGGTCTGGAGGATTTCCAAAAATATGGTAGGGAACACACAAGCTTAAAAAAACGTCAGGGGTAGGGGGGAACACTCCTCCCCAGATCATTATCGGTTTTCTAGCTAAACGCAGCAGCTGGTGGCAGGCACCCAAGGGGAATTTTGGGGATGCTCCCAAGTGTCTCCTCCCTTGCAATCCTCATCCTGGGTGCTGCAGCAGAGGTGGGACCCAGCAGCTGCCCAGGGAATTTTCTTCCCTTCCACCCCAGACACACTAACCAGGCAGTTTTACATTTCTTTTGAGGATCTGGAGGTGCTTCCTCTGCCAGCAACGATGACAAGTTGCTAAATGGTGTCAGTGACCGTCTTGTCTGAGCCGTGGTTAAAATAAACCATCACTTTAGCGCCAGTGGCGTTTCACCACAATCATCAGCACAAGGGCTGGCTCAACTCGGGGATAGACGTCCCTTTAATTATATAAATCAAAATAAATAAAATATCACGCCCTTGGGCCCGTTGCAGAGCGTGGCGCCTGATGGGAAAGCACTTAAAGGCAGAGTGGTTTTGGGGAAAAAAACAGCTTGGAGGGGAGGGAGGAAGAAGGAAAAGAGAGGCTGAAAGACCAGCCCCGTGCATGGAAGTCTGAATGAGCTCAGGAGCTGCTGACAGAGCTCAGAGCCCCCAAAAAAACCCAAACAAACAAACAAAAAAACACAAGTAAATTGTCGGGTAATGAGGCAGGAGCGGCTGGAAAACACCCAGGATGGGGACAGGGAGGGAAATGTCCACGTACCTGCATGGGGCTGGCAGGGAGCATTTCTTACCTGGAAATGAAAACAAAACAAAACAAAAATATATGGGGTTTTTTTCAATCTCTTAACCTGCTTGCTTCAATTCCGCAGCCTCATCCTGCGGGCTGGGTTTGCACTGCCTCCCGTCTTGTGTTGGGTAGTTTGATGGCTTTGGTAAGGCAGAGCTGGCTCCTTTCCAGTCATTTTACACCGAATTCATGCGAACCTCAGGGAAAAAAAAGAAAAAAAAATCATTCTTGCCCTGATCACCCCGCTGCAAACTGGAGCTGCTGGGGAAAACATCTCACTGCAACAAGGCTGCTTTGGCTTCTTGCCATTGCTGCCAAATTTGATTAATTCAAATCCAAACACACACACGCCCCCAGTCTAGAGGAAGAAGGGGTTGCAACTACATACTGGTTATTTTGGGGTTTTTTGACTGCATCGTGGTCTTCTGGCATGGCCCTGCAGAGCCTTGTGAATCTTATTGAAAAGCCAATATAACCACGCTGTAGGGATTGAGAAAAAAAAAAAAATTAAAAACTTGAATTTAATTTTTTTGTTGGTGGTTTGTTTCATTTTAGAAAAGTAAGGGGAGCCACAACCAAAATTCACCCTTTCAGAACTACCCTGCTGAAATATTTTGCTTTTTTTTTGCTTTTTCTTTGAAGGTAGCGAACAGCTGACCCAAGCCACCGGCTAATTCTTCAACTTCTCCAGAACTCGAGCAGAGGATGCATTCCCAAATGTATTTCCCAAATAGATGCATGAGTTGGGCTGCAAACTGTTGGCCCGGAAGTGGGGGGAGTGGGGCATAAAAGGTGGCGGCAGGGACCGCTCCGTCAGGCGGTGCCAGGGGTGGGTTTTGTCAGGCTGTGACACAAGAAACACTCATCACCAGCACCTAATTACCTTTTCTCTGACCATAATTTCAAACGTTTCTCCGTGAAATATCTGTCTTGTTTACGTTTCCACTTCTAAAATTTTGTATCAGAAAAAAATGGGGTAATGAAATATTTATATTAATTGGATACTCTGGGTTTTACTGCTCACCCCCTTGCCGGGCGGGGAGCACAGAGGGTTAGAAACCACATAATATGAAATACAAAGTACGTGTTTGTGCAGAGTGTATAATTTAATGCATGAGATACA
This sequence comes from Thinocorus orbignyianus, assembly GCA_013400375.1. NCBI lineage: Eukaryota > Metazoa > Chordata > Aves > Ciconiiformes > Thinocoridae > Thinocorus > Thinocorus orbignyianus. The sequence continues at coordinate 54,689 of VXBW01007749.1, read as the reverse complement.
CAAGATCTCCCGGTGCAGAGCGTTTTAAACAACAGCATTTTAGCCTCTAAAGCACGGTGGCAAGGGAGATGTTTTCCACGCTCAGTTTCTCTGCTATTGGAACATTTGTTTTTTATTCTGAATATTTCAGCACATCTATTTACCTGGCACTATATTTAGTACCACAGTACCAAGATGGCATATATAAAGATTCAATTGCAATTCCCATCTGATGTCCCTTCCCTCTCCTTTTTACCCCCTTTTTTATGTCCGCACTCTGAATTCAGCACAAAGTTGGTGTGTTTAATTTAAAAAGAAGTAAAACGCGCCAGGAGACGCCTCAGACCACTGCAAATCACCTACTTTATAGAGGCAGTAAAATTGTGTATCGGATTAAAAGTGATGCTGATCTGAAATTTATGATAACTTTTAATGGCATTATAATTTTTTTTTCCCCCGGTGCGCTCCATCACGGAATCGTTTGGATGCACAGTGCGGCAAGATGAAATTTGTAAGGGGAGAACATTACATAGGCAAGCACCAAGGCGGAGAGGCTGGGGAAGGGGGGGACAGGACGTAGCCGGGGTGGAAGGCAGCAGAATGATGTAGGAACTCCTTTCTTTTTTCGGCTTGGGCAGGATGCTCCTGGTGGGGCTGGGCTGATGGCATGAAAGCATGGACGTGCTCAGAGTGAAATGTTACACCCCCCCAACCAAAGGTGGTTATTGAGGAGAACATTGACACCAAACCATGTTGGGTGTCGCCTACGAAGCTCTAGCATCGTTTTGGTACTTGGTCACCATGAATTGAGGCTTCTTTTCCCAGATTCCCGGAGACATCTGCCCTTTGGTTAAATACCTACCCCGACAACCTTCTTCATGCTCCCAAGGATCTGAAGGGTGGGTTGAAGGAGGATGGAGCCGGACGCTTCTCAGTGGTTCCCAGGGACAGGACAAGGGGCAACGCTGGAACATGGGAAGTTCCACTGGAATATGAGGAGAAACTTCTTTGGAGTGAGGGTGTCAGAGCCCAGGTAGAGGCTGCCCAGGGAGGGTGTGGAGTCCCCTTCTCTGGAGACCTTCAAGCCCCACCTGGACATGTTCCTGTGCAACCTGCTCTGAGTGGATCTGCTTTGGCAGGGAGTTGGACTGGATGATCTCCAGAGGTCCCTTCAAAGCCCATAGCATCCTGTGATTCTGTCAAAGCTCTTTTTTAGAGTGTATTTAAGAACTCGGGCACTGGTGAGCCTGCTCTGCCCTGACACTGCCTTCACTTCCAGGGTGGCTGTTTTGCAAAATGAATTTGCCAAAAATCAGGAATGGCATGGTCCCTGGGACCCGGCACTGAGGGGGTTTTGGGAGCCACCCTGCCATATTCTCTGTGCACATTACCATCCGTGTAAAATCTTGTGGCTTTGCCACTGCTGCCTTGGGCGGTGGGTAGTGAAACTTCCATTTTTCCCCTCCCACTCTGCTCCACTTTTTCCTTCTCCTTCTCCAAACTCTGTGATACTCCTCCACAGTAAAACATTAACTGCTGTGATTGTTTTGCTGTATTATGTGAAGTTAAAAACCTTTTGAGTTGTACTTTGCAGTGAACCTGCCTTTGAATCCATGCGTTTTATCATCCCACAGCAACACATATAATTTCAAACAAACAAGTGAACAAACCCAACGATAATGGCCTGACTCTCTTATCAGTCGGTTTTACACTGGCGAAACTCCACAAACTTCAGTGGAATTAATCTTGATTTACACTGTTGAGAGAGCAGAAACAGGCACCGTAAATAGCTCTATACCATTGCAAGATACTTGAAAGCGAAAGCAGTGGCACCAGAGAGCCTGGCAGCAGATGAGGATCGAAGCATAAAAAAAGCTCTCCTGGTGGGCCTAATCCATGGGCACGTGGAGGAACCCAAAGGATGGCGATGGGGAAGTTGTGCAATCTAGCCACCGTTGCAGAAACCATGATGCTGCTCCTGGGGAGGCACCATGCATTACCCGTGGCCCTGGTGGGTGACACCAAGACTTGCCAAGCGGGCACTTCCCAAGGGTATTGCTGTTAGAATCATAGAATGGTTAAATCATCCTTAAAGATCATCCAGTTCCAACCCCCCTGCCCTGGGTTGGAACTGGACCAGGCTGCTTCAAACCCCATCCAGCCTAGCCTTGAACCCCTCCAGGGATGGGGCAGCCACTAGCAGTTGAGGTGTTTCAACCAGATGCCTAAAGAGGCATCTCAGGTAGTTTTAGTGATCCAAGAGTCTCTGTACCTCGGGTCAGTGGTAAATGCCTGAATTTTAAGAAGGAGGGTGACCCTGCAGCCCAGGGGACACCTGTTCCTCTATAATGTTGCTTTGGCCTGCTGTGGTATGCTAGCAGATCCCTTTGGATGCTTCAGCATCATCCCCATCCTCTTTTCACGTCACCGGTTTTCCACGGCACAATGAGTTATCTTTGATTAATCAGTACAAAACCCTGTTTGTTAGAGCCTGAAGTGCTGCCACACCATCAGAAGAAAATGTCCAAGGTCCCTCCTGGGTGTTGCCACCGCACCCCTCAGTCAGGCAGCCAGCCTCCAACCCAACTGCAGGAAGATCAAAGGGTGGTTAAGTAGCAGCCCAGGCTTTATCCAGTTCCTCTTCTCAATCTTCCTAACAAAAAGAAAACAACTCGACCACCTCTTGTGGGAAATAAATTGAGTACACTTCTGTAACTCGCCTACCTTCTCGTTTCTTCAAGAATTAGCCCTATTGATGAGGCCCAGGTGAAGAACTCCAGAAGCAATTAAAGCGAGCGCGGTACCTGGAGGTTGTACCTTGATAATATTTCTGTTCTCCTCTTTTCACGGTGTCCCTATCTCACGCTAGCATCAACGGGAGGTGCATTAGAGACGGTGCTTCACAAAGGAAAGCCGCACTTCACACCGCAAAAGCCTTGATCCAAATGCACTTCAATTAGCAGAGTGCAGGTCCCAGGGACTCCTGGGCAAGCTGCAGCTGCAGAGATTAAGATGGAGGGATGCCTCAGAGTCAGGGAAGAGGATCCAGGGTGGAGTTTGCTCTATTTTTACCTCCTCCACTCCCCATTTTGGCCACTTCCCAGTTGCCCCCGCCAAGACCACTGAGCTGAGGAACTGCCTAGAGATGGCCTGGAAGCCCCCCCAGGTAATGTATTCCCAAGCCCATCAGATCTGTCAGAGCAGACACCAGACCTTCTTCGATCAACGAGATCCAAGGCTTAACCTCATTTAAATGTTTTCTCAACAGAGGTCAAAACTTAATCTGGCTGCCGAGTTCTCCCCCAACCCCCTCCGGCTCTTACACCTGGAAAGAAAGGAAACATTTTGCTGTTAATTAATTCATTCAGATGAAACACCAGCAAAAATGTCAATGTAACAAATTAGACACTCATTGATTATTGGCCTAAAAAAAAAAAAAAGAAGAAAAAAAAAGAGTTAATAGTTCTGCTAGTTCTGCTCTGGAGAAGAGGGTTAGGCAGCTCTTTAAAGTGACACACTCCCATAATACTTTATTGCTCGCAGGATTCAGCACTGGGATTGTAAAAATGGGCTTAGAAATTCTCTCGGTGTCTTATTCCTCATTAATTTATATTTTTTTTCCCCTGTTAGGAGAGCTTGCGAAGGGCTGGTGTAGCTTTCCACTGCTGGAACGAGTGGCAGGGACCCCAGCCCAGCTCCTCTTTGTGGCTGTCCAGGCAGCTTGGAGGGAGCAGGGATGCTTTGTAAGGCAGCTGTGCAGGAGCAGGCAATTTATTCTCCTTTAGACAATTATTTTCTCATTCATTGACCCCCTCCCCACCCAGGAATTGGGAAAAAACAAGGAGACCCAAGGGCTGAAATTGGAACAGATTTAATAGAACAAGACTAAATAATTAACATTAATAACGCTAAAGAACCGGTATTGATTCTGATACCAATATAAAATGCACAAAAACTGTCCCCAGCCCATTCCCCAGCAGAAGCTGTGCCCTCCCCACAGGGACAGCCCATGTGGGCTTCTGGAGGAAGGGAAGGGCTCAGGACTTTGGCACCGGGGGGCAAGGAGTTCTCAGGATCCCAACCATCAAGGGAGAGAGAGAGAACTCCTCAACAAACTTCTAATTTATACTGAATGTAAAGTTCATGGTATGAAATAATCCTGTTGGCAGCCTTGGGTAGAATGCCCAGGTCTTGCTCCTCCTCGTCCCCGCACCTGGAGAATCCCAAAACACCAAGATTTTGAAACCCCAGAACTGACTATAAAGTAAGTATTTTCACCAATTCAGACACTAGAATCATCTAAAAATGCGGTTTTCCCACAAACATTGGAAGAGATCTTCCTGAAAAGTGTAATGCCATTCAGGGGCTGAAATTCATATGCCATCCCCAAACTGGATGAAGAGCATCCCCTTCTCCATCCTCTTCCCAGGCTCTGGTGGCAACTTTGTTCCTGGACAAAACAACAGACAGGATGGTGTCACAGCAGGGTGAAACAGGAAAAAAAAAAAAAACCCAAATCCTGAGGTTTTAAATTTGGTTCAGGCTGCTGGGCTAGGGACTGAGGCAGGATCCAAAGGGCAATTTCAGCAACACACGACGAAGAACAATTCAAGGCAACAGCAATGACATCTTAGGACTCTGTTTTTAAGATCACCGTGCGGTCACTGTGAGGAGCTGATTGAAATTGTGTATATTTTAATCAGAAATCTGGATTGTGGATTAAATTTTAGAAAGAAATCACATAGCAGTATTTAATTAATTAAGGCTTTAAGTGACCTAAATGAAAGTACTCTATAATGATAACTGCTTGGATGGCTTAAGTCAGTTTGAAATGATGATACGTATTATATTTCCTGTACACCAAAATAATCACAATTAGTTCTCTACCTAGAAAAGTCACTTTGCCCTAGTAAAGCACATTTAGAGCAACTCTGAAAATAAAAAGCCACAAGGCCCAGCAGGCAGCCAAGCTGGTAGGTGACTAAGGCCATAGAGAAGGGTTGTGACCCCAAGGAGATGTGCCCTGAGCCCAGCACACGTTGTGGTCAGCCACACTGTATCTTCAGAAAATACATCCACATTCAAAAGCTGGCATTGTCAAGAGCCCTCATGCAGTAAGCTTCTTGCTGTTTTGGATATAACCCAACACCCGTGGCAATCGGAAACTTTGCCTCTGCCAGGAGAGCGAGGGCTGAACAAGAAAAAGTCATAGAACCATAGAATGGTCAGAGTTGCAAGAGACCTTAAAGATCATCCAGTTCCAACCCCCCTGCCCTGGGCAGGGACACCTCCCACCACACCAGGATGCACCAAGCCCCATCCAGCCTGGCCTTGAACCCCTCCAGGGATGGGGCAGCCCCAGCTTCTCTGGGCAACCTCTTCCAGGCTCTCACCACCCTCACAGCAAAGAAGTTCTTCCTCGTATCTAACTGAAATCTCCCCTCTTCCAATTTAAAACCATTACCCCTTGTCCTGTCCCTCCACTCCCTGACCAAGAGTCTCTCTCCAGCTCTTCTGGAGCTCCCTTTAGATCCCAGAAGGCTGCTCCAAGGTCTCCCCGGAGCCTTCTCTTCTCCAGGCTGAAAGTCAGTGCAGACTGGCGAATGGGGGTATCTCCATCACCTTCCTCCCAGAGAGAGGTCCCGTGCCAGGTGCTGCCGACAGTCACGGATGGGTCAGGCAGCCCCAGGGTCCCCTCCTGCCACCCCATTTTTTGGGTAGTCACACGCTGGTCTCCTGTCCCAGGGCAGGCAGCTCGTACGCTATCCGTGACTCACACGATGCCTCCCAGTTTGCTGTCTCAAATGGTTCTCTTTTGACACCTCTTATTTCTTAGCTGGCTTTTACTAAACCTGCAGCGTGTTTGCTTTCTCTGACAGCAGTAGGAGAAAACAACAAAACATTTTTCCTGTCAATTCCAGACCCCTCTGAAAAAGAGCATGACTGTGGTTTAGTTTATAACTACAGCAGGCATGTCCTAGGGTAACAGGGATATGATGAAACACAGGCTTTACAACCCAGTTTCAAAAAAAAAGGAAAAAGAAAAGAAAAAGAAAGGCTACATTCAATGGCAGAAAAAATTGATTTAACCACATAAAATATTACAAGCAAAAATCAGAGGTTAGAAGTAGAGTTGAAATGCAAACCATTACCTCCATTATCCAAAACAGGCTGTTTATTTACAGCCAGAGACTGTAGAAATGACTTGGCTTAATCGTAATTAAAACCTTTTGGTATCTTTAGAGCAGCAGAAGCGTTCCGCGCAAAGGTAGCAGGACCGTGAGGCGGAGGAGATGCTACAATTTAGAAGGGGGACATCTTGGGCTGCAAGGAGAACAAAACAAAACCCTGACGAACATGATATTAGGCTAAAGAACAATTCCAAGTGTGGCAAGAAAAGAGGGTTTGTAATTGAATTTGCAAAAGGCCATGCAGCAAAACTAGAGCTAAACTACTTGCAACACGCATTAGCTGAAAGAGGCATTTCAAGTGAGGAAGGACCATCTGTTGGAGAAGGCTCAGGAGCCGTCTGAGCTTTTCCCTCAGAGCTGGCATCAAACAATTCCCTCCATCTCTTTGGGACAGTGCTGCCCACCTGGGAGCAAGGGTGAAGCTGATCCCTGCTCCCTGGCTTCTCATGGACCGCATCGACATCCACACGGATGGCAACATCCTCACTGAAGAGCCTGTGTGATGGGCCGGTTGGGATGGACAAAGGTGCAAGATGGTAATACAGGGGACCTTGTTGAGTTACAGGTTGCCTCTGCAACCCCCAGCCCTTCCACCAAGGGTAGAGGCAGGAGCTGTTGCTTGCAAGTTGTTACCAGCACCTCCCCATTGCTGAAATAAACTCTTCAAGCAACCACCTTGCTGAGAGAATTGCTGAAGGCAGTCTCTGTGAGGGCAGAAAACCTCTACGGAAGGCTGAGGAGCTTTATTTTGCACTTACGCAGGCACATGTCTCCAAACAAGATAAGCTGAGCTCTACTATTTTGTAGAGTAAGGTAGATGGTTGGACTTGATGATCCCAAGGGTGTCTTCCATCCTATAAAAAAATAGAAAAAAAAAGAAACCTGCTCTTTAACACCAGAGACTCAGCAAACTCAACCCTCCCCATGTGCCTGTGGCATCAGCTAAAGCTCAGAAATGAGTAACATCCCATCCAAACCTCCATCCATGGCCAAAGCACCAAGCAGCCTGAGGTTGCGCTTCCGAGTGACCTGGGACCATGCACTGTAACCTCGGTAGCTCCCACGGAGACCTCGCTACCTCCTGCAACCTCGCTGCAAGGGCTTCCTGGCACAACAAAGTAGTGCCAGAAAGAGGTGAAAACCAGCAAGAAATAGGTGTGCTTAAGACGGATGCCAGAGCTGGGGTTTACCTTGATGCAGCATGGTGGAACTGCAGATCCATGAAGATATTTAGTATTCCCCCATTTGCAGCAGGGCAAATCAGGTAGAATCCCTCAGGAGCCTAGAAGTTGTGGGAAGGAGACATGGATGTCCCTCAACAAACATTGTTTAAAAAGGCAAAGGAAAATGAACGAGCACAAGAATTTAGTGACAGTCAGAGCAGGTCAGCATGCTGAGACACATCACTTTTCAAGCTTGAAAAGTACATGTCTTACCTCTTTTAGGCACTGTTTCCTTCCAGTGTCAAGAGACCATGTCCTTCTGGTGAGCAACTCCACCCACCAAGAGGCATGCAAGGGAGACAGGAGGCAAACAACATGGCTTGTGCTAACATGATGGACTCCCCAGAGGTCCTCATCACCTCGTCCTTCAGGACCCAGTCTCTCCAAACCAGTCTGGACGATACAAGGCGTTCAGAAAAAGCATAAGTATGCCAGTTGCATCTGCACATGAAACCAAGAATAAAGCTCCAGCTGCGGCTGTATCCAATTCTTTGGCACAGCAAGGATGGGAAAGGACGCATGGATGGCTTCTTCACTAACCCATGCTCTCCCTGCCAGAGAGCTGTGCCAGAAGTTATCAAGAAAGCTGCAAAATGAAAGCATGATATGCTGTGGTAATTATGTGTTCTTGGATATATATATATATATTTATATTTATTATTTTTTTTACAAGTGTTACGCCTTTTAGTAAATATTCTTTAGCATCTCTCTTGTCCTATTGCAGCAGAGTTAGCCATAGAAACAATCACCTTGTACTTATTAACTCCATCAGTGCCACAGATGGCCATCCCCAGGGCAGCTGCAAGAGGGATGGGAAGAGCTATGAGGCTTGGAGGGACCAAGGGGGTCACCTGGTAGTGGCATTTCAGTGGTATCCATGAGTAACCCGTGTCTTTTCAAGGATGGCAATTCCAACAGCACCCAGCGGTTGCTCAGAGTAGATTTTTCCCCACCTAAAGCAAAGAAAAAACGTTTCAGAGGATCCCTCCAAAAGAGAGACATCTTTTGGATATGCCTGACCAGCATCTTTCATTGCCCCCTATACCAATGACGCAGGTTGCGTCGCCTTCATAAGGAGCTTTGGAAACTTCTTCCCCTGCACTTTAATTGTCATCTCTTTGAATAAGCACACAAACCCATTGACTGGAGGTGCATAAATATTTACAGGGTGTGCCCAAGGAGGGCCAGAAACCAATATATCACCTGAAGGAAGAATACATGCTCAGCGACCGTAAAGACCTGATCTCGCATTTGCCCTGAGCAATTACAGTTAAGTAACTGCAACACGAGCACATATTTAAGGACTTATGCAAGGAAAAGGGGCTGATGACCTCGATTATATTTGAATTGTATTTCCTGTTGTTCGCACTTCTTCGGCGGAATTGCTGCAATACATCTGAGGGCTCCAATTTCATCTGTCAGCGCCAGGAAACTGCAGCCAGCCTTCGGAGAGGTCCACAAACGCTTAGAAGTTGAGCTGCATCTCTCCTGGTACAAGCTCTTCTGTCCTGTCTCAGCAGCTGCCTCGTGGAGATCAGCAGAAGCAAGTCTGCTCCAAATTGCCTCTGACAGCCAGACATCACCCCCAGCAGATGGACAACCACAAGCTTCAACTGGTTGGCTCTGCTGAACAGTCATGTGAAACGACATTTTTCAGAATTGCTTGATTGCTGTTATTTACCCCACCACCACCCCCAAAAAAATAAAAACATAATAAAAAATAAAAAACTAAATAAATAGGGGACTTAAAACTTTTCTGTTGCAAAACAAAACTGCAAAAATTTCATAGCTGCACCTTGGAGGAGGCAACACTTTGTATTTTGCAGGCAATTATAAATCTAGCTATTTGCATATGGGCTTTCACCTGAGGACTCCATGCAAGTACACACCCAGAGAAATGTCACAAGGTGAAAGACTAAGAAGTCGTGAAATGCCATAATTAGGGTGTTTGTTTTCTCATGCCTAAGCCTGGAGAGAAGGATGCCAATCGTGTCCTGGGCTGCATCAAGAGATGTGTTGCCAGTAGAACCAGAGAGGGGATTCTGCCACTTTGCTCTGGTGAAACCCAGTGTCGCCATGCACTCACAGATACCAGGAGGAGGTACAGAAAACTCTAGGACAAGCTGCTGTAGAATAATCTTCCTTAAGTCCTGGCATGCAGAGGTTTATATCTATTGTAACAGCTTTTTTTCTGCGTAACATAACTGGAGAACTTGGTTGCAGCAATATCTTGGGGCAATGAATTCCCTAAGCTATGTATGAATTGCTCACAGAAGTGTCTTTTTATCAGTTTCAGTTCTGTTGCCTTTCAAGTTTATTCTGTGTCCCTTTGAATGAGACACTGTTGTAATTGTCTAAAAAATAAATTTGATTGCCTGCTTGACCTTCTTTATGCCGTTTATTACAGTCATTTCATTTGCTATTCATTCTCTCCTGGGAAAAAACAGAGACAATATCATCACTATATCCACACTTGGAAGGATTTATTTTGCCTGATTCTGCCTGCCTTTGTTCTTTCCTTGTTTCATTTTGGATGTGGCACAACCAGAACTTCACACTGGCTTGAGGCCCATGGTACCGTCAGCTTCCTCACCATTTAGGGCTTTTTTTTTAAAAAAACAAAACCTCATTTCTTCCTCCTTTTTGTCATCAGGAAAGGAAGGGAGAACAAAGCAGAGAGCACTGCAGTAATCCTGTACCAGTCCTGCACTGTGAGTGATGTTGTAGACCTGCTCCGGTCTCACAGGGTCCCACAGAAGATCTGGAAAAGGTACAGAGGAGGGTAACGCTGCCACGGAAGAAGGTCTGGGAAGGCTTCTGTGATTATATCTGACCTGAAAAACTGGTCAGTTCTTCAGGTCTGCTGAAACAGGAAGACTTGGTCAGAAGGGGAAAAAATAGGCAGCAGTCACTAACTCTTCCCTAGAGCCAGAGCTTGGGCATAGGCACTGAACCCGGGGGTCAGCACAGCTAGGAGACACCAGCTTTCCATCCTCCATGGGCATTACCTTGCACTTGCTGATCCCAACGCCATTCACCAGGACAGTGTCCAGTACCCTTGTTCTGGTGGGGCCGGAAGACCATCTGAAGGTCAACGATGTCTGGAGCCAATTGTCCAACTTCACGATGGGTGCCTGCAAAGTCAGCTACTGATGAAGAACAGTCCTGCCCTGGCATTTTACCCTCCACTAACACTAGAGAGTCAATCACTTCTTCCAGTCTTGAAGTCCACTTCTAAACAACAGAACTTAATCTCCCAGTCCATCTCTGTAGGGTATCTTGATCACCTGGTTGACTCCTGGTTTGGTGTACTTAAAGACTTTTTTAAGTAGACTTCTTTGGCTTGGAGTTGCTTTGTTTTCCTTCCCGTTAACCGGTTTCCCTTGTCTTGTGTTTCTTGGTCCTGCTTTTGGACACTATGTTGGCTCATCTGCTGGAACCAAGTTCAGCCTTACTAGGTAGCTGTTCCCAGCAGCATCCTCCAAGTAGTTTAAAAGCTCAGTGGGACTGTGCCCACCCTGTCATATAGATGCTCATGCATCCCAGTCTCCCTGCTGCTGAGTTGTGCTGCCTCCCTCCCAGCTGCCCCTGCTCCTGTTATAAACGTTGTGCTGAGCACAACAGTGTTACCATCACTCACGAGCTATTTCCAAAGCTGGCCACCTTCTTTTGCTTTGTTCTTTGCCACCCAGACACAATATTTCTTCCTGGTCTTGGCTGGTAATGAGTGGTATGAAATAGCAGTGGATAACCAGGCTTCTGCAGGATGGGGTGGGGGAGTACGGGATGGGACACCACCCAGGACCTGCCCAAGTGCTTCCCTGATTATTCGAAGGAGTCGCTGTTCAATGACAGGCACAAAGCCCTTCCTCTAGGCTGGGTGCATTCTCCCTGCAGCGCTGGGAGCTCTTGCCAGCTTGAGAAATGAGAGGCTGGGGCTCAAAAGAAGTAATCTTTTAAAACATAAACGGCCAAGTTGATTTTACTTCCAAATACGGTACAACAACAACAAACAACAATAACAAATTAAAAAAATAAAATTTGCTGTTGGGCAGGGACCTTGTTTGCCAAGTTTCTACAGAGCAAAATTTTACAGCAAAGTTATAACCACTTTAAACACCATTGTGTGCTTATAATGGAGAAGCTGGCAGGCTGTTAGCTAGGATGACTCTTTTGAGCAATGCTTTACCGTGATGCATGCTCCACATTACATGATAAGCTGAAGGTCCACGTGACAAATTTTGAATTCAGGTGATAAACCACACAAAACAATCCTCAGTCACTTCTGCCACGTTTTTCCCAGATCTAGAACATTTCCAGAATTTCCTCTGATAGTTCACTCCCCTCAAACGGTCACCTTGCTTCAATAGCAGTCTGCCAAAGCCACTTCTGTTGCCTCCCAAGACTGTGAAACTCCCTTCCCAAAGGAAGCACAGGAGCAACAACAGTCCTGAAACGCCCAGAGCCTTAAGAAAAAAGAATGCTTAGATTATGGGCAAGAGACCATGCCCCGGGAAAGCCAAATTTGAATGCAATATTGTTGAATGGGTGCATAAAGTCCTAATATTAGCAATACCAGAGGGGTATTTCAATGTGTATCACTACTGCCTCCTCCTTGGAGGTGCTGGAGGTGTGGGCTGACCAAACCAGGTCTGCAGAGGAAAGCACAGATTTAGGTGTCACTGCTAAATGACCCTTCTGAAGTGTCTGCAAAGTGTTAAATCCAGCCACTGTTTGATGAAAAATGCCTTTGGGGTTTTTCACTCGGGGAGCCCAGAACAAAGCCAACCCCAGACAGTCTCTTCAGCCAGTCTTGGCCAGGACAAACAAATCACACGGGGAGTGGGCTGTGAAAAAAAAAAAAAATAAATCTGATTATGTTTGCATGGACTAGCTTCAGCCCTCTCTTACANCCCCAAAAAAAAAAAAAAAATCCTCCAGAACTTAAAACTGTTTTAATCAGCTGAAAAACATACGTGGGCTTTACAGCTCTGAGACAGCTTGCACAGGCTCTGATAAATGCCTATCGCTCATTTGCATACGCTAACAGCTACACTTTAATCAGCCTCCTAATCCCTGATGATATTAATGAATTTTTTTTATGCTCTCTCTCTCTCTTCTCTCCCCCTCCCCTCCTCGCTTTTTTTTTTTTTTTTTTTTTTTTTTTTATTTTTTTTANGGGTTTTTCACTCGGGGAGCCCAGAACAAAGCCAACCCCAGACAGTCTCTTCAGCCAGTCTTGGCCAGGACAAACAAATCACACGGGGAGTGGGCTGTGAAAAAAAAAAAAAAATAAATCTGATTATGTTTGCATGGACTAGCTTCAGCCCTCTCTTACATTGCCTCTCTGCCATGTTTTTTTATGTCCCTCTGGCAAGCTAAGCCATACACCAGCTCCGTAACCGGGACCTGGCTTGGGATGGAGTCTCCCACACCATCCATGAGTAGGGTTCAGAAGATGGCCCCCAAGCATGATGAAGAAGAGCCACCAGCCCATTTCTTCTCCCTGGGGACCTGGCTGGGTTGAGTGGGGAGCACGTGTGGGTTTCGGAGACGTTTTGGGGTGCAACCTCCAACAGCCTGATTTGGGAAGTTTGTAGGGAAGCTGAGGAAGCTGTTGGAAGCCTCCTGCTTCGTTTGCATTCATTTCCTTCCCAAACTCTCATTACCCGAAAAAGAGAGAGAGAGAGAGTGAGTGCATTCAAGTGGAAATGGTTGGAGTGCACTTAGAGGAATTTAGCCAAAAGGAAAAGGATAGATGATGGTGGCTTTTTTAATTTTTTTTTTTTTATTTTCTACTCCAGAGGTGTCATGTTTTCTTTTCAATTAAAACCAGCTCTAAGCTATCACACACTAAATCTGCTGTCACTAGCATGAAGGTTAGCAAGAACCTAAAGAAATATATCAACCAAAATCAGTAATAACAGAAGTGGTATGTTGCTGCAACAACACGCAGGGCAGAATATTCTTAGTCAGGAAAAAATAATAACCCANTTCCTTGCCTCTCCCTTCCCCCCCCCCCCCCTCCTCTTTTTTTTTTTTTTTTTTTTTTAGTATCATGTTTGCTAATTCAAAACCGATCAGCGGCTTCTGTGTGCCTTTTTTTATGCAGGAAATAATGGGTGAGCTTGGTACTCCTGTTATCCTGCTCTCACAAATAATTAAGACTACAAAGGGTACAAATCAGTCTGAATGCACGGCACAAAGGCTCAAGCTATGCAAAGGTCTTTTTCTCTCTCTCTCTCTTCTCTCTCTCTTTCTCTCTTTTCATTTATTCTCTTCTTCTGACAAGAGGTGGCTTAGAAAGATACTTAGCAAAGCAATGAACTGGTCACTCCCAAAAAGCAAGAATTTCCCAGCCATTTTTAAATACTCGTGATACACACATGGCCCCTTTTTTTTTTTTTTTAACTTTATTTATTTATTTAATGTTCACTTGCTTGGTTTTTTGGTGCATCCTGCTTTTTGTGGGGAGGAGGCTGCTGGCTGGAGAAACCTTTCACTGAGATGTTTTGCCTTTGTTTTGGTGGTTCTGCTTTTCTCCATGGGAGGGCTTTGGCATGGGAGGATGCTGCAGGTTTTGAGGGAGGGAGACCTTGAGAGGTCTTTCTTGTTTACGTCATCAAATGAATCCGTTTGGTGTGAAAAATGGGCTGCAGCAGACCAAAGGCAGCAGAATTTATCTGGCTCCTGAGCAGATCAGAAGCTCGAGGTGCGTTATGGTGTTGACCCAAGATCCAGGTTACCCAGAGACCTCATGTGGACTTCCAGCTCATTGAAGAATTTCCTCCTGCTCTGGCCAAGGTCAACTGGTAGGTCCAGCTGCTTCAGGCTCCAGACCCTTCCCTTCTCCTGTCTACCCCTGAGTGCAACAATGAAGCTTGGAGGTGAAGTGGAGCTTGCATGAGACCTCAAGTCACCTCTACAACTCTATCGGAGTGACCAACCTACAAGAGATCCTCCATTTGAAGCACCCTCTCACCTTGAAACTAAATCAGGAATAAAACCATCTGCATGAAACGCACTGCTCCAGAGACCAACGGGCAGCCAACAGAAGTGCTTCGATTAATTCGCCCAACCTTGGAAGACTCTTAGAAGAATATTTTCTCCATGCATTTGGTGACAGAGAGAGGGACCCGAGTAATGCCACTCGCAATAACATTGAAAACTACTACTGTATTTCCATAAAAATTATGTGCTATATGAAGTCACACTAACACTGAAAGAAAAAACAACAGCTAAACCCAAACAGGTGGCAAAATGAGACACACAGGAGCTATCCAACCCGGGAAACAGAAAATAATTGCTTTCCCTAAAACAAGCAAAATCAGGATTTGAATAAAACAAAAAAACCAAAACAACCCTCCCTGCAGCATCTACAGAAAGCCCACAAGCAGACCCAAAGCATGCAAGTCTAGACTTCCAAATTCAAGAGGATTTTCATCTGGGTGAGGTTGATGGAAAAGATGCCACCTTTTTCTCAGTAATTCTTTGAGGAGGAGCTGCAAGCAAAGATCTCTGTGGTGTGGTCTCAGCATTAACACAACATACCCAGATCTCAGAGGATGAAGATGAGACTGGCACAGCAGCAGATGATCCAATGCTTAGGATGACTGTGAGCACTCACAACACAAAACAGTTTCTGTTCTAGAGGCAGGTAGAAGTTTTCACCAGCAAAGGAGCTTGGTCAGCTTCAGGATAAGTTCAGACCGTCTTTGAAAACCTCTGGTCAGGAGGTTTTTTGGAAATTCCAGAGAACGCCCTGGTTTTCCTGCTGACAATGTTGGAATTGGAGCAATGAGAGAAGATCACTCACTGACCAAAATCCCTCTGGCATGGCTTCGTACAAACACTGAACGTAGTGATCTCTCCCAGAAAAGAGGTCCAGGTAAACTAACAGCTTTTTTTTGTCACCATGAAGGGGCACTGCTGACTTGCAGGTAGTCCAAAGCAACTCAAGAATGACTGAAAATAGATCAAGGTTTGGTGTAAAGAGAAACATCAGCACTGGAACATTCTGAGGTGAAGAGGGAGCTTAAGACCCAAGGTGACTTTGGTCGTGGCTGTCTTGCAAGATGATATCCGAGCCACTGGCTGAAACACACCAAAAGCTACGCTGGTACTAAAACCGGAATACCGGCAATTGTTTTAGATCATGAGTATTTTCATGAATATGTTTATGGGAAGAATTCAATCAAGGTAGAAAGAGACCATAAAGCACTAGGAACCATAGAGCAAAATCCATTGTACAATGAGCCACCTGGACTTCAGAAAAATGTAATGAAATTGCAAAAGTACTCATTAAATGTGAAATACAGGCCCAGTAAGGAGCTTAGCAGATACACTTTCAAGAACACCTATAAATAATGGAAGCAATGAACTGCAGGAAGAGGAGTTTGAAGTAAATATGAGTCAAGTACTACCCATGTCTGAAATGAAATTTGACAAGTTCAAACAAGTAACACAAAATGACCCAAGTTGACAACAGTTTGGGGAAAGCAATTCTACATGGATGACCAAAGAAAATATCAAGGCAGTGCTGAGCATAAAAACTTATTGGGATTAGAGATATGAAATTGCTGCAGTTGATGGGATTGTGCACAAAGAACACCCTGACATAATACAATATCTGCACGAGGTCAGAAATGCAAAGTGTTTTTCAGAGGCAGAAACCTATAGGGTACTGCGGGGAAAAAAAAAAAAGAGCTCTGAGGGCCTCAGGTCTGAATGCCACCATCGAAAGAAAAACTGTGTCTTCAATACAGAAGGGAGGTGGGCTGATGCAAAAAAAACCTCTCTGATATTACCTGAGAATGCGATTAGAGCAGATCCACATTTTGCCTAGGTCTCCTTGGTGGTAAGTCTCAGCCAAGATCCTCAAGTCCACCTTCAACTGGCATAAAACTGACCACGAAACACATTGCAGATCTCCATTTGTTTTCTTTGGGCTTACAGATCACTCATGAGCGAAGCACAAACTCATGTCCTAGTGAAACAAGAGGAAAGGTGTTCGTTGACATCAGCAGGAGCAAGACAGTGCACTCAGGTTCCCAAAATATATGAAAGGTGTCCTTGTTGTGGGTAGATGCTTTCAGCACAAGTAAGTTCAGCAGAGAAGAGGAATTGTGTTCAAGCAAGGACAAAGAACTAAAAGGAAATCCCAAATTTCCATCGTGTGGGAAGGAGACATTACATGCACCACCTTCTCATCTGTGTTTTTCTGGATTTACTCCCAGACATTACTAAGGATGTTTGAAGATGCTTTCAGAGATGTTCGTGCATACGAAAAGGAACCCTGAAGGCAACAGGGACCTCTTGGAGTTGCCACCTTCATGTGAAAATCTAGCCCTATTGCAACTCCTGTAGATGACTCAACTCTTGGAGCCCAGAAGAGTTATTCACTGAACAAACTGAATCTACAAAGAGGGTCAAGCGTCTTTCATGTTTCAGCCCCCAGTAAAATAAAATATAAAATACAAAATAATCACGATCCCCTCACTATCCCCTGGGATGATGGCACACCACAGAGCGGTAGGCTGCTCTGGTAAGCTGGCCTTATCTGTTTCTACAAGGGCAGGCCATGAAGGCCAGCAACCTCCCTACATCCAAATCAGCTTTGTAAACCCTTTCAAACATTTATTTTTATTTTTTTCCTGATTGTTGATACACTTTGTCATATCCATGTGCCTCCCCAAAAAGATCAATTTGTTCATTCACAGCAGAAGAGAATGGTGAACACAAGCTGACAATGCATGTTCAGCTCTGGGCATGCTGTTTTTAGAAAGATATTGACAAACTGGAGGGAGTTCAGAGAAGAGTGACAAAAATGATTTGCGCCTGGAGGACTGATCCATAAAGAGCGAAATACGTACAATTTGGTCTAGTGATGACTGCAGGAGGCTGGAAACGTGCATTTTAAATATTGGGGGAAAAAGGAGTTTGCAAAAGAAGGGAGAACAAAGTTTTGGTTTGGATACAGTTCAAGCAGAAAGAAGGAAAGGCTGTTTTTCAGAAAAAGTGTCCTAGCACCCAGTAATCTGGAAAAGCCTTGTAAGAGAAGCAAGGGAAGATTTGTACCTCAAGAACTTTTAACCCTTAAAAGACTGCAAAAAAACATATTAATGAAGACAACACCGACCTTGATAGGAGGATGAGCCATTTCTAATTTTCTCGCTTTGTTTGTGTGATTCCACCACCAGAAACAAGTCAAGACATGAAATTCTGTAAGGTAGGAGTAAGACATAATTATTAACAGCTAATTACCACAAGG
>VXBW01007749.1:22026-32026 GCA_013400375.1 Thinocorus orbignyianus | reverse complement strand
TTTTCCAGAGGACCTTTGCCTCACTCAGTGCAGGCAGCAATAGTCCTTCAATTAGCAGCAGTTCAACATTCTTCTGGGTTTTAGCTGCACCACAAGTGGTCCCAGGACTCTGTGCCAAAACCAAAAACAACTGTTTCCAGTGAGGTGTTCATATTTGTAAAGCTCAAGAAAAAACCCAAACACCTAAGCAAAATATTCTAGCTGGAAACAACTTTTGACATTGCAGCCCAAACAACTGGGCAAATTTAACATGACTTGATGTGCCTTGGGAAATAAAAGACTCAGAGGGAAGATTTTGCCCAGCTTTAGCTGAAATCATTGGAGCCAGGCTAAAAACCATGCTTCTAATGATGATTCCCCAAAGCTATTCCTGATCTTGGGACTCTAACTTCAACCCACTTCTGATCTCGGGTGAGGAGGAGATGTGGACACACAGGACTGTGAACTGGTCCTGCAGACTCCTAGTCAGGATGAGAAGCTGTCAGACCTGCCAAGGATTTAACCACCCCACTGCATAGATGGCCACCCTTTCCCCATCCATCTTCTTGTATGATCTCTTCTGTATTTCATAACCACCTCTACCCATCGTGGCAGAAAGCCCTTCTCCCCACGCAACTAGTGCATGTGTGGCTGCCTTCCTGTTGCATGAGCCAGCTGGAGAAAGACGTAGGGTGTAGGAAACCCAAGCTGCATCATCCACCCACACAACAGGCTGCCAACCTGCTCTGGGAAGGAGGAAACCACCCCACTTCATTCCTGAAGGTGCTGGAGGCCATGCAAGCTCCAGACAAACTTCAAGGGCAAACCTTATCTTCTTCTCATGTTGACAGCAGATCTGCAGAGCCATCCCACCTGTCCAAAACCAGGAAGGGGAATCTGAAGAAGAAAGAAAAAATTAAAAACAAAAAGTCCAGATGTGTCACAAAGCCAAATTCCAAGCCCATACAAAATTAGAAATAAAGCATGAAGCTCCAGACCTTCTCAACAAGGTGGATGTCGGAATTTTTTCCCTTTTGGTAACTCTTAAGACAATGCCTTTTCCCTCTATCACACTCTTGGATGTGGTTAAACTACATTTTACTCCTGTTTTCTCCTCCACACACATATATTCACATACACAGCGACCAGCCCGAGCCAACGGCCTGCAACTGGAAATTTCAGCCTGAGCAGTTACATGTTGGCAGGGACACAGCGCCGGAGAACAGAACCTTTTAATGGGAAATGTCTGGCAACCTTAATTATGGGCACCACTGCCAGCTCCACCAATAATTATAGCTCCGTTTCAGAACCCTCCATGTGCTAACCAACATATTTAATGACAAGAGCATTTGCCAGTGCTATTCACCAGGAAAGATTTCCAACCGGCTGGCAGACAGAGCCACGAGATGCCAAGATGACCTTAAATTGTCTGCTTGCCTCCAGGTATGGACCTTCTTCTTCAGAGGTGAGCCACTCCATCAAGGATTTTAGGTGCGCCTCAGGGCTGCTTTGGTTTTCTTCCCTCTCAAGCTTCTCCCGGGGCAGAGGGAGAGCTATTTCTTGATCTTGCATTGAAGATGATAACCTTAGCCCCCCATGACCACCAGCCTGGCGAGTCTCCTGCCTCTTTATGTCATCTGCAGTGGATGCAGGAAGGATAAACAAGACAGTCTCCCCTTTCCTAAAAGAGTTAATTTTCTTCACAGTAACTAACGTGAGGCTATGTTTTGGATTTGTGCTGGAAACAGTGTTGATAAAATAAGGGATATCCCCTTCTCTTGGCCTGCTGGCCATGGCAATAAGCTGGGACCAACAACCACTCTCCACTTTACCTTTTAATCACGTTTTTAGGAAAAATTATTACAGTGAGAGGATTATTAAGCCTTGGAATGGGCTGCCCAGGGAAGAGGTTGAGGCACCATCCCCGGAGGGATTCAGAAAACGGGTTGACATAGTGCTCAGGGTCACGGTTTAGTGATGGCTTTTCATCAGAGGCGGGTTGATGGTTGGGCTAGATGATCTTAAAAGCCTCTTCTGAACTGGGCAATTCTATGATTCCATGATTCTATGAATTATGGCCAAGGACCAGACCTGAAAGTCAGGCAATTGGCCCCTGTGCACACCTAGAAGTCAACTCTGTCCTGCTACAGTTCTAATTTTATCACTACATCAGTGTCAAAAAAACCAAAACAAACAAACAAAAGAGAAAGAAAGTATCTGATAACTGCAGAAACATTCATAACACATTCAGAAAGTATCAAGAAGTAGCAAACCAGTGTTTTAAAAATGGCTGTAATTTAAGGGGAAAACAACAATATTTAATAATAATTACCAAGTCACTATTTTGGAAAACAGAACATTTGTCCTTTTGAAAGACTCCTGTCTGGAAATTTGGGGGAAAACATTCTTTTCATACTTTCAGTGAGCAATTTTCTTCATCTTTTCTGCTTTCTTCTGGTTCTTTCCCTGCCTTCCATATCTCCAGCCCCAGATTAAGTGCAATGACATGCAACCACAAAGTGTTTTACCGAGTTCTAAAAATACGAACCCAGGACCACTGTGGAGGACAAGATTGACAATATCAAACCAAACACGTCAGGTACGTTTGTGTTTTCGATCGAAACCTATACCTGTCCAGAGGGCAATATCCTCCCAATGCCTAATATTCCGAAACTGGTCTTTTCCTTAAAGCGTGGGGACTCACACTCTTTCCAAAAGTTGTTTATGTTGTTTTTTTAATCTTGGTGGTTCTTCGGTGCTCAAACATACTGAAGGCTGAGAATAAGTTAGAGGCTGATCTGCTGTGACAGCTTGTGTGGCACACACCTCCCTGCCCACCCGGTTCCCGGACAGCCCCAGCACAAGAGAGAGGGTAAAGAGATGCCTGAAATCAAGTTAGTACCTCATCCGTGAACTGAAACCTTCTCAGATACAATGCTTCACAGAAAAACCTTATTTCTAGATTTCAGCTAATATCCTAATACTATTTAAAACCCAAATGTTCTTATTCTCCCTTTTCTTGAAGATATTAGCAACTCTTTTGTCCTTAATTCCACTTTAATAACATCCTTGTTTTAGAATTTCCATGGGTTTTAAAGGCTGTCTTTAGCATTTTAAGCCAGTCTCCAATGTTTGGCAAAGTTTTTGAGTTCCTGTCAAAGCCACGGCAGTGCAGGGAGTTTTGTAGACTCCAAAACTAGGATGAGATTCTCACTCCCTCACCCTCCCCATCCACTGCAGGTGGAGATGCGTGTCCTGTCCCTCATCCCAGGGCAACCCAGGGCAGGCAGCTGTGACACTGGTTGCAGAGCTCTCTCTGGTCAGTGCAGAAATCAGTGCATTTTGGGCAGAATTGGCTAAAAACAAGGCTGCAACAACCTGTTCTGGGAGTTCGGCACCCAGAGGTAGGGATTTCTTTCTGGTTGCCCACCTCAGCCCCTGGCAAAGGCAGTTCAACAAGGGAATGAGAGCAGGGCTTGGTTTGTAAAGGATATTAGGGAGGAATCCTCTTCTAGAAGCACTGGGGAGACTGGACCACTATGGGGTAGGCCAAAGAAGGTGGACAAATGCCCCTCGGAGAGGTGCCATGGGGTGCCCAGGAGAGCTCAATATATCAATTCAGCACTTCAGAGGCAGGGATTTACTTCCTAGGGAAGGTGTAAGCATTTTTCCCTGCCCATGCTGCAGAAGACAGCTCTGCAAGGACTCAAAGGTTCCCCGTGACAGGCAGCCGAAGCCTGTCTCGGGCACCGTGACTCACCCAACCCATTCTTAATCTGTGACAGCAGCCGGCACCTCAAAGACTCCATCCCACCTCCTGCCGTTCCTGGTACCTGGTGATGTATCAGAGGTCTCACAGCAGGAGAAAAATCTCTGAAGCATCCCCAGGGAGAAGACTAATCCAGGCTCCTTGTCATCCGATTCCTGGTTTGCGTGATGCCGTGATATGTAAATCAAACAAAAGACGGCCCTGGTTTCCAGGCACACTTTAAATTTAGTAGCTCAGAAGCATTGCATTTAGGCTTAATAAAAGTTATGATGCATTGATTAAATACCAGCTGAGGGCTGAAAGAGTGCTTCCTGAGCTTTTTAGGGCTGCAGGCAATAAATTGCATTGCCACCTAATTATTCTGCCCGACTGGGATCTTCCAAAGAGAACACAATGTGCGTTGGTCACAATGCTGGGGGAGGAGGATCCTGGTCATTTTAAACTTTATCATAACTCTGTGTTTGCAGGCAGAGGGCATTTGGCCCAATCCCACAACGCACAGACCTAAATCTGCCCCGTTCTGCCAGGGCCACAGCGCAGGGCCACCACGTCCTGTGACTGACCAACTTCCCTGGGAGTTTCGTGTAGTCCATGCATTTCCCACCCTGAGCCAAAAAGCTCCCCCAGCATGAAAAATTTGTGCCCAGTGTGCAAGATGTCTATACCATCCCACCAGATTGCTGAATGGAAGCAACAGTCCTTCTTGACCACAAGACCAAGGAAATCACAGGATGTGATGGGCTGGAAGGGACCTCTGGAGATCATCCAGTCCAACCCCCCCAACCAAAGCAGGTCCACCCAGAGCAGGTTGCACAGGAACATGCCCAGGCAGGTATGGAATGTCCCTAGAGATGGAAACTTCACCACCTCTCTGGGCAGCCTCTGACAGGGCTCTAACACCCTCACAGGGAAGAAGTTCCATCTCAGATTTAGATGGAACTTCTTATGTTCAACATTGTGCTCATTTCTTCTCACTGGGCACCACTGAAAAAAGCCTGGCCCCATCCTCCTGACACCCACCCTTGAAGTATTTCTAGGTGTTGATCAGATCCCCCTTCAGTCTTCTCTTTGCCAGACTAAACAGACCCACGTCCCTCAGCCTTTCCTCATCAGAGAGATGCTCTATGCCCCTCATCATCTTGGTGGTCCTCTGCTGTCCCCTCTCCAGCAGTTCCCTGTCCTTCCTGAAGTGGGGAGCCCAGAACAGGCCCCAGAACAAAACTTGAGGACCTTGGAAGACAGGTCCCCAAGTCCATCTTGTACTCACTCCGTGACCTTGGGCAAGTCATTTTATTCTTCTGTGTCCACACTTTCCACCAAGGAACCTGTTGTTATCTTGAAGAACGTTCACATGAGTTGTTGGAGTCTTTTTCCACATGTGTACAGCCCCTGGGACAATGAGGAGTTAATCTGTTATTCCTGTCATCTGAAAAAAACAATTCATCCTGGTCACACAAGAGGATAGAAAGAGCTTTTTAAAAAGGGATACAAAGGCCTGATTCATCCTGAATTAACCAATCTTTATTTTATTTTAATGCAGATGTAATCCACTCATTGTTCCGTGGAAGAAATCTGCTGCACACTGGTGAATGCCAACCTCAGCTCTCAGGAAGAACATTACAAATTTTTATCTGTCCATGGGGAATCCATTTCCAGGTAGGTGTGTCTGGCCTCTTTGCTGGTTGGTTCAAGCACCCCATTAGAGCCCAGCAGGAGAGGATTCAGTACTCTGCTTGGGAAGCTTTCGGGATCAGCCCACGAGTAACGAACCCACAGCAAAGATGAGCGTTCTTCCCACCTTAATTTTTCAGAGCTGGGAGCAGCAAGAGGGAAGAAGGGAATTTATTTGGGTTTTAACACCTTGCAGTAGCTTTGACATTCCACATTATTTCCAGATTCACGTAGGTAGATGTCTTTATCCAAGTCATTCAAACCCCAAAACACCAAATTAAAACAATGACACAAAATACCATCCCACAGTCACACAAAACGCTACTCTGGATTGTCAAGTGCAGGCTAGGAAGAGTGAAAAGTGTAAAGTGATCCGGAGCTGGGTGTCAAGCTCTCCCACAATAGAACTCAAAATAATTGTGCTGTTTGACAGGCAGTAAAATTCATGGTGGTCCATTAAATCAATGGCGATATAATGTGGAACACTGCAGATCTGCAGATTAACAAAAAAAAAAAAAAAAAAAAAGAAAGGCAGAGAGTTCACAAAGGGAGGCCATTGGCAAGAATGCAAGAATCCCTTTCGAGCTCCTCATGGGCTCGATTTGTGGCAAGAAAGGCTTGATATGGGCAAGGCACAATAGATAGAGGGGAAGACAAGGACGAAGGAGAGAAGGGGAAAAGCCAAGTAGGCATGAAAGAGGAGACCAGGGGAGAAAGGGGGAGTGTGCCATTGTACATGGATGCCTCAGACTTAGCAGCTTTCACATGTTGTTGTGCTTGTTGGTGCTTGTTTTGTCACAACCCGGAGTCTCTTGTGCCAGCCAGTGGATAGGCTCTGCCCTGGCTGCCAGGGAGAGGCCCATCGATCAAGTTCAGAAAGTGCAGTCTGCTTTTATTCTCTCCAGCAGGATCTGTCCCAAATAAAGGAAACCCCTCCAATTTTCTGAAAGAGAACTTAAAACGCTTGTCTCAAAGCCAGCATGACAGGCTGAGGCAGAATGAGTCAAAAAAAGGGGTAATTTCTTTGGTGTGAGGGTGGTGAGACCATGAAACAGGTTGCCCAGAGAAGCTGTGGCTGCTCCATCCCTGGAGAGGTTCAAGGCCAGGCTGGATGGGGCTTGGAGCACCCTGGTGTGGTGGGAGGTGTCCCTGCCCAGGGCAGGGGGGTTGGAACTGGATGGTCTTTAAGGCCCCTTCCAACTCTAACCACTCTATTATTCTATTATTACAGCCCATTTGGGTCATAAACATTTTGAAATGCCATGGGGTGACATCTTTCACCCAGGCTGGGGTCCAGTAAATAAGTTTGCATTAATCCCAGCTTCTTCATGAGATCATGCTTAGCTGGTTTCAGGAAGACTGCTCCTCTGAAGGTGTTTGTGAAGAGGAGTGTAGGTTTGTCTCTGAATACTAGACACCAAGATGAGCGGAAGTCAAGGTTTGAGAAGTCTGCGCTGGCCACAGAGGTCACAGCGGTTTCACAGCAACAGAAGGAGTGCCACCTTCCTGAGACACTCAGAGCCTGTTCCATAGCTGTGGATGAACTGAAGCAAACCTTTCAGCAAGCCATTTAGTCATGAATCAGGAGGCAAGCAGTCACGAGGGATTCTCTGCTCTTCAGGAGAGGCTGTTACTGCAGTTAATTGCTGTCACTGACAGCATCTTATTTTCCTTTGGAATTTATCACACTTAAGTCCAATCAAGTGCTCGTCTTGTGAGCACTTCGTTACAAGAGTTCAGTGAGAAGCGATAGGCCTGTTAGAGCAAAGATTCCCTTCGTACCAGATGCAGGTGTTGACACTGAGATATCCATCAAATCACCCTCCAAAGATTTCTTCTCCTGGCCTGACTAGACTGATGGCTGCATCTCTCTCTTCAAGGGTCGGCTGAAACCCCAGCTTTTCCACCCACTTGTGCCCCCACCTTTAGACTGTGAAAACCAAAACTGAACGCTACCTTTCCATAACAACCTTCCCAGCTCCTTCAGTGGAGGCAAAATCAGTTATTTGCTCCAAAACAGGTGACACAAACCCCTCTGTGCCTTGGGACAGCATAAGGAAGGACACATTCAACTGCTTATTTACAAGAACACAAAATTCTCTTCAAATTCACCACTTCCCAGGATAAACCTAAATTACACCCTCCTATCCTTCATGCTTCCCACATATTTTTTTTGCTTCTAAATGTTTGATTCCACATTTGGTGGCATTGAAACCAATGTTGTTTGATTTGTCTCAGCTTACCGGATCCAGATCGCTGTGTCACTGATCTCTCTGCATCCTTACTTATCAAGCCATCAGTCCCGACGGTCTACAAAATCTATTTGGTTTTCATATGATGAATTAAAAAAATAAATAAATAAAAAATTTTCAAAGACCACAATCCAAACACACCCACAAGTAGCACGTGGCTACTTCCCATTTTAGAAATTTCCATGGGTTTCATTAGTTCATACAGCATAGATTAATTTCATAAAGTCATTTTTTTCCTCTCCAACTGGAAAGGTCTGCAGCAGTAACTCAGCAGATCCCAGCATTCCCATTCAAAGATTTTTTTTCTTTCTTAAAGTTACAGTTTAACTGAAGAGTTTTTAGAGAAGACTTTTTTCCCCCTAAGGCAACATTTCCTACTATTCTGTAAGAAAAGCTTTGAGGTAGAATTTCTACTAGACCAACTGAGAGGGTTGGACAAGCAAAAGAGCTCACTGTCTTCTACCAGCCTGATTATTGCAAGCATAAGAACACTAAATGTATTACATCTCCATTGTTAGCAATGAGTTTATCTTTGTCTTGTCAAATAAAACTTATATCCTTTTTAGCTCCATTCAAGTCCTGCCAAAAGCTGAAAAAACTTGGTTAGGTGAAGTTTTCAACATTTCAAAATTTGTTCTGTTTCTGCCTCAGAACAAGTTCCCCCCTTGTTGGGTTAAACCCTTAGAGAAAAACAATTTCTCAGTGTTTTCCCTAGTATATTAAAAATAGTTGGTGTTTCAATTTGTCTTGAAACCTTGAAATTCCACCTTCTGTTTTCATGCAATTTAACTGAGAAGCAGTAACATAATTTTTCCACAACCAGAAAGCTCCGCTGTTTCCCCCCCCCGCCCCCCCCCCCTCCATTCAGTGCATGGCTCCAGAACTGCCCACTCAATCATACCTGCTCATCACAGACTCTTCATTTCAAGGGTCATCAAACATTTTAGTCTCAGAGTTCACCCACTACAATTTCTAAGAAAAAGTGGTCTACAAGGCTTTCTTTTAGACTCCTGCTGAAAGCAACCACCATACTTCAAATTCACATAACCTTTTTGGGTTTTTTTTTCCCTGAAATCCCCACAGCTGAACCTTAAACCCTTTAAAAACCATCACTAGCTTACCTGTGAGGGTACCTCCAAGAAGGTCTCAAGCCAGAAGGTGCTTTGTCCTTCCACAAACCTCCTACCTAAATGTTTGAAACATCAGAAGTCTTGTCGAATTCTCACTCTGAGTCTGCCCAAGGGCTACCAGGAGCTGATCTCTAAACTCATTTCTCCACCTCTCATTTCTTTGCAGTGTGAAGGAGAAACCTTGAAGACCTTCAGCTAAGGTTCCTTGTTTCCCCTCACCTTACAGGTTTGCAAGGCTCACTGCATGAGAAGTTATTTAAGACTTGATATAACTCCCAAATGGAGATATTTGTAATAAAATACACTTGGGATTGTTATCTGGTTTTCTCCAAAGTACCCATCTACTCCGATTTCCTTTGGCAACCAACAGAAACAGAAATCCCGAGTTTCTAACTTGTCAAAAAGAAAGTTTAGGAGCATTTTAAGAATGGAACAACTGCAGGAGCAAATTTCCTATCACAAACAGGAAAATACAAATGGATAGAAAAAAGGATGTCCAACATTTTTAGGATTAAAAAATGGGTGTAGATCGAGGGTTTGTCTAACATTTCATGCTTTAAAAACAACCCAAACAATGGTTAACGAATTATTTCAGAAGGACACCAAGCCCAGAAAAGCCCTCTGGAAGTGCCATACTCAACAGTTTTGTAACCACCACATGGAAATATATACAGATCAAGGCATTAAAGATAACTTGATATTAAGCAAACAGCTGTAAGTAATTGTCTGTGAAGAATCACTTGGGGATTACATATTAGGAGTGTGCTGTGCCACCCCTGAACTAAAGCAGGAATGGAACTATTCAAGGAATTTTGAAGAAACTTAATACTCTGGATTATAAAGTACTTCTACTTTTGTCTTCTTTTTTTTTAATTATTATTTTTTTAAATACATTTTCAAGCATGCTTAATTATATCATATTTAAAAGTCAGCCAAGTCTAGAGGTTACATTCTGTTAACAAACAAATTCGGAGTTTAGCAAACGAATGTGCACACTGTCCTTTGGATCCCACTGCAAAGAATTACTCTGGTCTAAACACTGCTGTTGTCAGTTGAGAATCTACCGTTTGCCAGGGGTGTCCTTTAGTCACCCATAAAACACAATTCACACACTGAACCCAGGTATTGCAGTGGTAATTAAAATCCAAAAGCAATTAGCCTTTTGTTTATTTCACTTAGGAATCTGACTAAGACCTAAA
>VXBW01007747.1:288787-509032 GCA_013400375.1 Thinocorus orbignyianus | reverse complement strand
CAGGGACACCTCCCTCCAGACCCGGTTGCTCCAAGCCCCCTCCAACCTGGCCTTGAACCCCTCCAGGGATGGAGCAGCCACAGCTTCTCTGGGCAACCTGGGTCAGGGTCTCACCACCCTCACAGCAAAGAATTCCTGAGATCTCATCTAGGTCTCCACTCTTCCAGTTTGAAGCCATTACCCCTCGTCCTATCACTACATGCCCTTGTAAAAAATACCTCTCCAGCTTTCTTGTGGGCCCCCTTTTAGATACTGGGAAGCCCAAAATGGGCTTTCTGCTTCAATCATACCTAAGAACCCAGGCTGTCCTTTTGAAAACGCCTCTTTACAGGCAGCTCAGACCTTGTGGCATCACTGTGTGTCTCTGATAGCACGTGCTCTGCTATCGCAGTTCCTCTTCATGCACTTTCATTCCTTTTCTTCCTTATTACCTGGGTTACCAAGGAAGCTCTTGTATGCTCCAGATTTAAGGCTGAATCTCGTGGTGCTGTTGGGATTTTGCCCAAGTGGAGCGATGTGCGTTGGGTTTGCCTTTTCTCTTAAAAGCCATTGAGGGATGGAGGGAGTTCCACAGGCTTTCAGGTGGATGGAAGCAGATCTATCAGTATTAATTATAATGAGCTGTTTTGGCCTCAGTGAAGGCTGAGGTTCTGGATCAGGATAAGAGTGGAATGTGTAGCATCAGGAATTGGATGGAGCTGTTGGAGCAGCTCGTGGTTGATGCCAAGGACGTGGCTGGGGTTTTGCTGAGTTGGAGCCTGTATGAAGATCAGGAGTAAGCACTGGTCCCGTGCAAAAGGCATACTTGAAGCTTTGTTTACTTAGGCATCTTTTAATTGGAAACATATTACTAAAGTCAATCCTCTTCAGATGATTAAGACCAAAATTGGCCAGACAGTATTTCTGCATGCTGGTGGCTAGATTTTTAGGAGAGCAAAGTTTGGGGTTGTTTTGTTTTTTCTCCAGTTTGGGAGATGCTCTTTAAACTGGCTGCCAGCAGGACAGCTTGTTTCCATGGTGTCTTTTGCCAACTTCCCCTGTTAAAGCTGCACGTTTAGAGGCATAAAGCAGCGATTCCTGCAAGCGTGTGTGCTCTACAGGGGACTGTGTGATAGTATTCTTTTACTTTTTGAGAATCGCTAGGCAAGAATCTCTAAAACGTATCACAAGCCATCGATGTGGGTTTAAACGGTTTTCTTAATTCAGAGTAAATTCCTCAGTGAGAGCATGCCATCCGCAATTTAGTCTCCCAGCTTTTAAAATGTCAGGTTCTCGCCTCACGGTGAAAGCAGGGATGGTAAAGTGGGACCTCAGTAAAGAGGTTCTTCAGTGTAGCATTAATGCTGAAGTGTTCAAATACCTTTCACGTGCAGATTATCAACCTTTTCATTACAGAATCATAGAATCACCCAGGCCAGAAGGGACCTCCAAAGGTCATCTAGTCCCACCTCACTGCAACCAGCAGGGACACCCCCAACCAGCCCAGGTTACCCAGGGCCTCATCCAGCCTCACCTTGAACGTCTGCAGGGAAGGGGCCTCAACCACCTCCCTGGTCAACCTGGTCCAGGGTTCCACCACCCTCAGAGGAAAGAACTTATTCCTAATATCCAATCTAAATCTGCTCTTCTCCATCTTAAAGCCATTGCCCCTTGTCCTGTCACTGCAGGCCTTTGGAAACAGACTCTCCCCAGCCTTCCTGGAGCCCCTTCAGATCCTGGAAGGCTGCTCTTAGGTCTCCCCGGAGCCTCCTCTTCTCCAGGCTGAACAACCCCAGTTCCCTCAGCCTATATCTGTAGCAGAGGTGCTCCAGCCCCTGATCATCTTCATGGCCCTCCTCTGGACCCGCTCCATCAGGTCCATGTCCTTCCTATATTGAGGGCTCCAGAGCTGGACACAGGACTCCAGGTGGGGTCTCACCAGAGCAGAGTAAAGCAGCAGAATCCCCTCTCTGGATCTGCTGGCAACACATCTCTTGGTGCAGCCCAGGATGTGATTGGCCTTTTGGGTTGCAAGCGAACACATTATAGCCCTTGCCCTGCGTAGGTTATGTACGGGCTTACCCTGTAGTTTGGTTTTGCTCTTCACTCCCCGTTTCCAGTTGACTCAGTAACTTTGCAGCATCCTTCTGCACCTGGCTCCGGCACGAAGAGGTTAAAACTTTCCTTGGCTGTGCCATGCTCCATCTGTAGACTGTTAAAATCAACACATGGTTTTTCTGATTAAAGGCAAAAGTGGAGTGAAAGTGCTTTTGGCTCTTTTGGCTCGTGGTGCTTTGTCGAGGGTGTGATTGTTATTCCATGTAGCAAAACTGGCAGGGATTCTGAGCACGTGCCTCTATTTTATTTTTTTTTTGTCTTTTCTTCCCACTGTTAATTTTGCACCAGCAAGAAACCTCTGCAAAGGCACATAAAAAATTGCAATTTTGATGAATACAGGTTTGTCTGAGAATCAGAAAACAGTTTGAGGTTGAAAGGTGCAGAGCACGTCCTCACGGTATGAGCTCATTGCAACCCTTGGGTTGGTTGAACAGTCTTTGGATTTGCAGGGCTCTACAGTCCAACTACGGAGAAAGGTTTCCCTGCTATTCTGGCTTCTTTTCTAGGAGTTCAGACACTGACATCCGCTCCTTCTAGTTTTTTTCCAGAGTGTGGATTCAATCACAAAGTCTTGATTTAAGTAAAGCCTGCAGCGTGCTGGAGGTCTGCCAGGGTGAACTGCAGATCCTCTCCCCCAGGGAATCTGGTGCTGCTTAAGTTTTAGGCAAAACACAAACAAAAGAGTCAGCCTTTTGGCCACAAAGCTATTATGGGAAGGGACAAATGCTTTGTTAGCAAAACGAGAATGGCAAAGCACTTGGGATTCCCAGTATAAAATGTCACCTTTCTCTAGGAGATGGAAGCAGCTCTCTGCTCCCAGCTGTGTTTTTGTGACTCAAGCTACAGAACCATATTGCAGAGCTCAAAGACCCAACCATCTAGATGCACCCTGCACAGCCTGCACCGTGCCGGGTGACAGGCATTCACAGAATCACAGAATGATACAGGGTTGGAAGGGACCTCTGGAGATCATCCAGTCCAAGCCCCTGCCAAAGCAGGTCCACCCAGAGCAGGTTGCACAGGAACATGTCAAGGCGGATTTGGAATGTCTCCAGAGATGGAGACTCCACCATGTCTCTCAACAGTCTGCTCCAGGGCTCTGCTACCCTCAAAGGGAAGAAGTTTCTCCTCATGTTTAGATGGAACTTCTTATGTACAACTTTGTGTCCATTTCCTTTTGTCCTGTCACTGGGCACCACTGAAAAAATACTGTCCCCTTCCTCTTGACACCCATCCTTTAAATATTTATAAGCATTGATCAGATCCCCCTTCAGTCTTCTCCAGACTAAAAAGACCCAAGAAGTCCATCGAACTTTCCTCATCAGAGAGATGCTGCAGGCCCCTCTTACCATCTTTGTAGCCCTCTGCTGTCCCCTCTCCAGCAGTTCCCTGTCCTTCCTGAACTGGGGAGCCCAGAACTGGACCCAGTGCTCCAGATGGGGCCTCCCCAGGGCAGAGCAGAGGGGCAGGATGACCTCCCTCCACTTGCAAGCCCCACTCTTCTTGATGCCCCCCAAGAGGCCATTGGTCTTCTTGGCCACAAGGGCACGTTGCTGGCTCATGGTCATCCTGTTATCTATTAAGACTCCCGAGTCTTTTTCCCCAGAGCTGCTCTCTAGCAGGTCACCTCCAACCTGTACTGGTGCAGGGGGTTATTCCTCCCCAAAGACCCTACACTTGCCCTTCTTGAATATTGTCAGGTTCATAGAACTGTAAAATAGTTTAGGTTGGAAGGGACAGGCCACCTTCAGTTATCTGGAGGACTTACCAGGTCGGTCCCTGCCACCTCTTGGAGAGGAGCCTGTGCCCAGCCTGGGGTGTGGGAACCAGCCTTCCTTGACCTTTTTTGTCCTGGGAACCTTATGGCTGAACTGGGTGTGAATTACAAGAAACCACCTGCAAATGTAGCTAAGTGACCAGTCATGCTGCTGTCTCCAGTTTCAGTATGACATTATATTCCTTATGATGACAATTTGAAGGGGAAAAGGGACCTATTTTCTGCCTTTCCTTTGCTCCCTGAAGATGCTGATGTTTGTGGGTTGAGAGAACAAGTTCTGTGAGGAGAGGCTGAGGGAATTAGGCATGTTCAGTTTGGAGAAGAGGACAGTGAGGAGAGACCTCATTGTCCTCTACAACTACCTGAAAGGAGGGTGTAGAGAGGTGGGGGTTGGCCTCTTCTCCCGAGGAAATAATGACAGGACCAGAAGAAATGGTCTGAAGTTGGGGCAGGGGAGGTTCAGATTAGATATGGGTAAGAATGACTTGACTGAAAAGGTGTTCAGGCACTGGAGGGGCCTGCCCAGGGAGGTGGTGGAGTCACCATCCCTGGAGGTATTTCAGAAAGGTGTAGATGTGGCACTTGAGGGCATGCTTTAGCGGCTGAGATCATAGCGGGGGTTTGTGTGTGTGTATGGTTGGTCTTGGTGATCTCAGAGGTCCTTTCCAACCATGAAGATTCTGTGAAATGACCTCCCATGGCAGTAAGTGCCTAAGTGACATTCTGACTCTTCATCAGGTCCAGTTTTTCTGGGATTGTTGCTGCCTTTTTGCATGGCTAAGCCCGTTCATCCTGATGTGGGCAGCCGTCTAATTCTCAGGTGTCAGAGAGTGCAGGATGGCTGATGATGTACAGTACTTGCTTACGTGAGCAACCTCTAATTCAGACACTTATTTTTTTTTCCCTAAACGTCAAAGGTGAACTCTTGCTGCCAAGCAGCTTGCTGGGAGTTTTGCCGACAGCTTGGAGAGAGCCTTTGGTCCAAGTTCACCATTTAGAAAATCAATGCAATTGAAAAACCCCAGTGACATAATAGCCAAACCCAAAACTGCCACCTAAACAAACCACAACAAAATGATCTCAGGCAGAATTTTTTCCCTCTGAGGGTGGTGAGACCCTGGCCCAGGTTGCCTAGAGAAGCTGTGGCTGCTCCATCCCTGGAGGGGTTCAAGGCCAGGCTGGATGGGGCTTGGAGCAACCTGGTGTGGTGGGAGGTGTCCCTGCCCATGGCAGGGGGCTTGGAACTGGATGGTCATTTAGGATCTCTTCCAACCCAAACCATTCTGTGATTCTATGACTCTGAGTGGGTTCATACTTAGTGTGCCCTGTTCCAGCAGAAGTTGGTCACAGCCAAGGCTTTGAGCTTCGTACCAGCTCGAAGTCAGTAGATCATCTTACAACAGTTTCATTGCTTGCGCTGTGATCAGCACTGCTTCACCCCACCTTCTCTAAGAGCTCATGCATCAGAAATCATGGTCCACAACTTGTGTGCAAGTATGGGAGGAAACACACAGAGCCGTAACATTTCCATAGGTCTTTTGGTGTGATAAATGCACCTGGATGGGACGGGATTTCTGCTTATGGAACCGCTTTTGAGACTCTGAGTCATCTGAACCTTAAACAGGCAGTTTGGTTAAATCCCTTTGCAAATATTGGACATCTGATTTGTGGTTGGGTAGATCTGCTCTAATCCAGGTGGAGGTGAATACAAAACGGATTCTCCAGCTCTGAGCTTCCTTACCTGGCAATCATCTTTACCAAATTTGCGTTTACGTTTCGATACAGTTTTTCCCATATTCATTTTTCTTTTCTGTCTGCTTCGCTTGGTGTGGAAAAGAAAATAAACCCCAAACCCTGAGAAACGAGAATGACATTTACTATTAAATGCCGGAGGCACACAATGTAGCTGTTGTATTTCTCAGGAATTGTGCTGCTGCGCTATGGATGCGTGAAGGGTAAGATAAACCTGAGAGCTGCCTGCCCTAGGAATAGGCCAGTATCAAGTAGTTGTCAAAATAAATGCATTACTCGGCTGCTCTGAGGTGCTTGCAGGGCTATTTCAGTGCCCTCTCATTTACCCACAAAGTGAAACTGCTCCATCTGTCTATAACCATTACTCACTTCCCTCTTCTTAGCACCAGCCTATCGGGAATGTAAACCCCTTGGCTTAAATTCTGTCTACAGAAATCTCTCTGAAATTCCCAATAACTCCAGTCTCCTAGATCTTCAACTTCAACATCCATTACAGCGAGATGTATCAGAAAGCAATGCGGGTCTGTGCCAAACTAAGGATGCTCGGTCATCACCCAGCGTCTGTTTCTGATAGCACCTTTGTGGCCATGTCCTCTCCCTGTTCCTCTCCTTCTTCTCCCCCTGCCCTGGCTCCTGCTCCGGCCATGGCCATCAGTGAGGGTTGTGATGAGTTGTGCCTGGACTTTGGGGATGGCTGGCAGCACAGTCCTAGCACTGTCTGGAGTGGAGACCTAGATATCTTAATATAACTACAGGTAGTTATCTTACTGTATAAATAGTGGACAGCCCAAGAGCCCATTGAGCTCTCTTGTGTGGCAGTGGGCTGCACCTCAGGATCTCCCCTTGGGCAAGGACACCTCTCAAGGGTTCTCCTCAAGGCTGAGAGATTCCTTGCTGCAGCAGATTCTTGGTAAGTGACTAGCAGCATGCTAAATTTTGAAATCTTAGCTAAGTTATATAAAGGACTGATTATGCGTATATAACAGATGGTTTACTGTCGACCAGGACCCCCAGATCCTTCTCCTCAGAAGTGCTTTCCAGCAAGTCCACCCCTAACCTATACTGGTGTCTGGCATTCTTCCTCCCCAAGTGCAGGACCCTGCACTTCTTGAACCTCATGAAATTCTTCTCTGCCCAGCTCTCCAGCCTGTCCATGTCCACACTGGATGGTGGCACGGCCCTGTGGAGTGTCAGCCAGCCCTCCCAGTTTGGTGTCATCAACAAACTTTAACTGGGGCACGACTTGGTGCTGCCTTGGACTTAGAGTGGTGGCAGAGGCAAAAGAGAAGTTTTTTTCCCTGCACAATTTGTTCACTCTGATTTTTATGCCAGGTGGAGAGGAAGAACGTGACTGAAAGTCAACAGCTTTGCTGCCCTTGAGAAAAAATATATTCACGTTAAAAAAAGAAAAGTAAATAACATGTTCCTGTTAAGTGCCTGTTAGTTATACATATTACATCTAAAAGTAATTATCGTTTAATTAGCAGTCTAGCAACAGTAGAAGGAGATGAAGTTGTGGTTACGCTGCATGTCTTGCTGATAGGAAGCAGAGGGAGGGATTCCTCATGAAGCAGCGCCTGCAGAAGGCATTTGAGCTGGTGCTCCCATTAGAACTCCGGTGGGATCAGGATTAGGTGTCAGATTGAGATGAGCACAGGCAGTTTTTGGCACCTAAACTCTGCTCTCCATCCCAGGTATTTCTGAGGTCTTTTTTATTTATTTTTTTTTTCTGTCCCTTTTCCTGTGTCGAGCATTTTCACAGAATCATAGAATCATTCAGGAGTTTTGTTATAAGTCAGAGGTGAGGAGTGCCAAAAGATCATGCGTTCGAGGAAATCAAGTACAAGAAATTTTTTGCCTTGGTAGAGGTGAAACCCCAGCATTCGCCTGCTCCCCTGTCACTGGGATTTTTGAAGTGGTGCAGATGCAGATCCTTACATCCAGGACTATATAAAAACATCTTCTTGAGGAACTGGGCAGGGGTTTAAAGGTGCTGGCTGTGTGTAGTAGATCGAAGTATCTAGGGGGACTGGGGAAGGTGCCTCCTGTTCTGCTCAGAGCTGCCCGACAAGGTGGATTTCAGTCGCTGCCAATTAGCAGAAATGAGGTTTTAAACTACTTTTGTCGAAACTTTGAAGCCAGTCCCTGACATTGCCCTGGGGAGTCGTGCATCTCTGACTCGGAATAAATAGGTCTGATTTGCATAGACAAACACTACCCTTCTAATGAAAAGTTCATGTGGGCTTGAAAAGCCCTGAATAAGCTGTTCAGGAGGGTGTTTGCCACTTGTGTTGAAGAGGCGACTGATAGTCGATAGTAAGGAAGAGACCGTGACCTTCTGCTGATTAATCTATAAAGGTGTGTGCTCTCCTTCCCTGCCTCGTGTTAAGTAACAGCAGCTTTTCCCCCTGCTCTGTGTGATGATACACAGCCCCTGATTTACCCACCTCCCAGCTCAGATTAAAATTGTAAATGGCTTTGTTTTGCTAGAATTTTATCTCATGTTGGTTAACATTTTTTAACTAATGAGGTATAAGAAAACATCTATTTTCCTGGTGGAGCCGAGGCTTTGTGGCTTAGCTTCTGGGTTTGATTACAAGAAGTAACTCCGGCTGGATAATTTCTCTGCAAGTAAAATGTAACAGCAATTTCCAGATCTGCTTTGAGAGTAAAACCTTTAGGGGACCAGTCACAGAGGAAAAGTTAAAACCAGGTTAACTAAATGCTGGGCTGCTCTGACTCTTCATCCATGCTGATCACTTTGTATTCTGTCTTGAGGTACAATAGCTTTCCAGACAAGGAAAGGAATTTTCTTGCTCTATTTTGTGCATTTTCCCGTGGCTTCCAGTATGAGCCCGTGCCTGTATGAAAATCATGCTCTGTTTTGTCTCAGCTCCAAATCAGAGACTCTGCGTTGCCTCTCCTCCAGGACTGTCCCTCATAAATCACCACGAGCGATCACTGTTATTCCCCCAAATCTGCCGTTGCCAATAAATGGAACACTGTTAGGGGTCAAGCCCTGCCTTACTGATGTTTGCAAATGTGCAGTCTTCTGGTGGGGAAGGAGCCTTTCTCCAAGCTCTGGAGGGTCTCATCGTTGCAGCCAAAGGGTCCCCACCAAAGTTGACAGACTGGGTTTCCCCCTGGGGACCTGTCTCTGCCTCCAGGAATAGCTCTGCAACTGCCATTAAATTAGCTAAAATGAAGAGCCATTTTTTAAACATATCCCAGGAGAGAGTCCTGTAATTGCGCCTGTTTCCTCCAAACTGTGCCTGAACAGAGGCTGAGTCCCATCTGAAGGCTAATTATCAAATTTACTTTCTTCAAGGTGACTTATTTGGGGTTTTGTGCTCTGAGACTCAAAACTGTGCATCTCAAAATCCCCACATACACAGGGAGCACGGGACGGGGGCTGTCAGAGGTACCACCTTGTGCTGTTCCCAGCGCTCAGACCAGTGATGGGGAGCAGCCCAAAACACCTTCCACAAGTCCTCGTCACCCCAACAAGGCTCACTCCAATTGCACAGCTGTTGGTCTGGAAGGGTTTCCTGAGGTTGGGGTCTTTTGTTGAGGTCCCAACAAGGTGGCTGTGGGAGATGGTTGGGCAGTTGGCACGTGGCCTGAGTTTTCTGCTTCCAGGTGTCTGTGAAAATGGGGTGAGACCTGATCTGTGTAATGGAGATCTTTGAAGCTGGAGTTTTGCTTCAGCTGGCAAAGTGTGTAAAGTTGGGTGTGATTGCTACCCCCACACGAGCATTTTGACAGCCCGTAGCAGCACACTAATGAAAACTGCTAGAAGTCCTGAAGAAATGAGAGCTTGGAGGTGGGTGCTCAGGCATCCAGTATTTTTAGTGGTGGGACATCCTTGGGTTTTCTAGAATCCACAAGGAAAGAAAGTGCTTTTAGGCCATGACCTCTGTAGCAGTTTTTATCCTGG
Source organism: Thinocorus orbignyianus (assembly GCA_013400375.1). Classification (NCBI taxonomy): domain Eukaryota; kingdom Metazoa; phylum Chordata; class Aves; order Ciconiiformes; family Thinocoridae; genus Thinocorus; species Thinocorus orbignyianus. Next base: position 499,469 of record VXBW01007747.1, on the reverse strand, counting down.
AGGGGAGATTTTACAGTTGAGTTGTAAACCTGAAGCTTGGACTTGTAAATGGAAACCTGTGTTAGTCGTGCACGATACCTAAACCCACCATGGGCACCACAAGGGCACACACGCAGTTTCCTCGCTGCTGCTGGCTTCAAGCAAGGCTAGAAACAGCAAATTGGGGGTGCAATTCCTCGCTTAGGAGGTTATTAACTGCCAGTGCTTCTCTCACCATAGACAAATCGGGGAGGGTCTGACGTAGGTAACAGTGTTGGTAGTTAATTCTGCAGCTCCAGTGTGGAAGTCACTGAAGTGGTTTATAAAAGCTTTTTCTTGAGAGCATCTAGGTATTATACTCGTGTGACGGATGAGGAAACAGGGGTACAAAGAAGTTAAATGCTTTGCCTGAGGTCTCTGAGCGAGCTGCCTCGTGACGTGGAAATGGGAGCAGGCACACAGCAGTGGCAAAGTCAAACCCATCTTGAGCAAGGTCACAGACACAGGTAGACATAATAGGTGTTTTAAAAAATACATAGCTTTCACAGCTTCTTTGCCATTAAAAGTTTAGGTCGTATTAATCTCCAGTAAATTCAAGGAAGGCATTCAATCTAGCATCTCTTTTATGTGGTATCTCTTTTTTTAATTTGTTTCGCAGATTCTGTACTACTTAGCAACAGCGGGAAAATAAACCCATTTGAAACAGACAATTAACCAAGGTCACTGGGGCAGGGAAGCTAGAATTATTCAAGAAACAACTATTGCAGATGCCATCCTGGGGATAATATTAAGCAAGGTACGCTGCTGTGGGCAAAAATGCCATTCCTTCCTAGAAATTTTATTACATTCTTGTGAAAGACATCCAGCTTTCATCTACCCAAGCCATTACACAGGCGGCGGAGGGAAGCTGAAAGTGTGGCTCCCGCCTGACTCCTCATCTGCGTGTGGATGCCCCGCTGCAGGAGGCAGAGACAAAATATCTCTCTCCTTTAGAGATGTGCTTCGTGTGTGATATTAGTTTTTGGCCTTTTGTGATCTTGCCCTTCCACGCTGCTGTTACCTGCCTCCCGCGGCTGCCCTGATGCTCAAACCCTCTTCCATTACTGCAAAGCTCTTAAATTAATGGTCTGAATTTCATTTCTAAAGCAAATACTGCTCCATATCACTCATCGGTGTCTGCCCTGCATGTCAGCTTTCGGGAGAAGCTGGGACAGGGCTGAGGGGGGAGACAGGGGCACCCCAGAATCACAAACTGGCTAGGTTGGAAGGGACATCTGGAGACTATGCAGTCCCCAACCCCCTGCCAGAGCAGGATCGCCCGGAGCAGGTTGCACACGAACACATTCAGGTGGGTTTGAATATCTCCAGAGAATGAAACTCCACACCCTCTCTGGGCAGCCTGTCCCAGGGCTCTGCCACCCACACAGTAAACCTGTGTTACTCATCATTTTCTTTCTGTGTGGCCTGCAGTGACAGGACGAGGGGCAATGGCTTTAAGATGGAGAAGAGCAGATTTAGATTAGATATTAGGAACAAGTTCTTTCCTCTGAGGGTGGTGGAACCCTGGACCAGGTTGCCCAGGGAGGCAGTTGAGGCCTCTTCTCTGGAGATGTTCAGGGTGAGGCTGGATGAGGCCCTGGGCAACCTGGGCTAGTTGGGGGTGTCCCTGCGACTGCAGAGAGGTGGGAGCGGATGACCTTTGGAGGTGCCTTCCAGACCATTCTATGATTCTATGATTCTTTATTCTGCAGTGTGTTCACTCTGCCACAAATGCAGAACACACCTCTTGCATGTTGTTGCACTGACATTTGCTTCTGTTTGCAAATCAGGTCCTTAATTTCGGGTTATGAACAAAAGAAAATCAACTGTTCTATCAGAGCATCATATAAAAACAAAGTCGGTGGTAATCCTGATATCACCAAGGAAATAATTGATTGAAATACTTAATACTACAGGCTTAGTTCACTTGAATTTTTCTACCTATGAGTTGGTTTAATTTAAGCCATGGAGCTCAAAGGCTTCCAGTGTGTCCTGCCGAGATGCTGGCTCCCACCAGTGAGCCCCAGCTGAATCGTGGAGGTGCAGACAAGGCGGCAGAAGTGAGAAATTGTCTGTGTCTTGGACAAGATCTCCAAATGGAAAATGATATGTGTGCATTTGGTACGTTTAGTTAGGAGTGGCAGGTTTGGGAGAGGGACAAATAACCCCTTCCTGGTCAAGTAAAATGCCATCCTAAATGTGGTACCATGTCTCCTAAAGCATTGGGGTTGTGTTGCTGAAGGTGAGCAACTCCTTGGTTGACGTTTATTAAGAAAACCCCAGCAGTTGTAAAAGCATCTTCTCAACCTTCTTGTGCTCAGTGATGTGACTGCTAATTATTTTTTTAATATCTTTTTTCTACATATTTTATAACTTGCGCTTTAGTATAAGATTGGAAGCAAAATCCAATTGTGGAGGAAAATTAATTTCCTTGAATTGAAGAAGCAATCTACTTGAGACTTTTTAATCATCAGATGATAACTGTGCACTAAAGAAAGGAAGACCATTAAAGTAACTTAATAGACTGGGATAAATGTTTTTCCCTGTATCTTCTTCATCTTTATTTAGAGATTCATGCTGAGGATATTTCATAAAAGCTGCTCTTCTTGACCTTATTGCGTGGAGGAGCCAACCAAAATAATGGCAAGGTTCTGACGCTGTGGATTTCTGGATACAAACCCAATAATTCTGCTAAACATCTCTGTACATCCTTTCCTGCCAAATTCTGCGTTTCCTTTCTCATTAAAGAAAGAATAGCTATCGGGACAAATAAAAATGCATTTCGCTGAGCTGAGTGTGATTTTTAAAAACAAACTGCATTAATGCTTTTAATTAAGGGGCAGAGGAACAAGAGGCTTTATCAGCTCTTTGTCTGCAGGCCATTATTTCGCTGTGGATGGGCTCTCTGTTATTGTAACCGTCCACCTTTTTGAAGGATTTACTACAAAATCAAATGGTGTTTTTATTTAAATTGTTGGGCGCTGCTTGATTCCTCATTTATTTAATACGGAGGCATTGTTACAGAGAAGAATGTGGCACTTAATTTGTATTGCTTGAGGGAGCTCAGACCCGCTCAGGAGCGCTGCTTTGCATGCTTCGCCGTGTCTTGTGTGGAAAACAGACCGTGCAGCACAATGAAGAAGAGGAAGATTTGAAGGTGAAGTTAGAAAAACCCCCATCAGGCTGTTTCCAAGAGCCATTTTGGAAAGGAGCGGTGGCTCTGTGGTCTATAAAGTGAAGTCATACAATCATAGGATCATAGAATGGTTTAGGTTGGAAGAGACCTTAAAGATCATCCAGTACCACCCCCTGCCCTGGGCAGGGGCACCTCCCACCACACCAGGTTGCTCCAAGCCCCATCCAGCCTGGCCTTGAACCCCTCCAGGGATGAGGCAGCCACAGATTCTCTGGGCAACCTGTTCCAGTGCCTCACCACTCTCACAGTAAAGAATTTCTTCCTAATATCCAATCTAAATTTCCCCTCTTCCAATTTCTTTGTGTTGCAAAATAATGATGAACGAAGCTTTCTTGGGTGACAACTCATTAGCATGGCCATTGAGCAGCTTCCAGTTCAGAAAATCTTGTTTATCTGGTGGTGACTTCCCAGTGATCCACGCTATTGGATCAGAAATGCAGTTTGATGTGTCTGAAGCTTTCCTCTGCTTTGTTTTTGGTTTGGTTTGGTTTGGTTTGGTTATTTTTTCTGTGGCTTTAGTTGTTCTCAGGGTATCTTTAGCAGACCTGTCAGGTTTTGACTAGAGAAGTCAAAGGTTCCCAGTGGAGGAGATGAACTGGATTTTTCAGGCTCCCCATAAAACCAGAGCAACTTGCTCTTCTGTTTAAATCCGGGAGGTAATCTAGGATAATGGAGCTATTAGATTTGGCATCTCTGAGGTGGTTATAATTTCAGAAAGAATTGTTTCTGCTAATGGCAGTTAGCTTGCTGCAAATAAAGCAGTAGAATTGAAATCTTAAGTACTAGAGTGGCAGCAAACCACAAAACATTATACTGCTTATTGGAAGGAAGGCCGAGCTGGCTGTCAGGGAAGAAATCTATTGAAAAAAACATCCTCTGATGGTTTCCAATTCCAACTAATTTAATATGGCAGCAGCATTCAGCTGTTCTACCAGTCTACTAAAAGTATTAAAGTCTCTATAAATAAGAATGCTTAAGTGGCTGGAACTCTTCATCCAAGGAGCTGGAGGGTTTCACAAAGGTTGATTTAGGTGGCTCTCAGCATGTGTCTATCCTCGGGGTAATTGGGCCTGGGAGCTGCCCAGTGGGCACAGGGGAACCCAGAGGTGGGTTGTGGGGTGGGATTGGAGAGGTTGAGCATGGGCCTGGTCCTTGCCATCTGTGAGCTGTGTCTGGGTATATGCCAGGGTGCTTTCCTCCTCTGTGAGCCGTGACTGCTTGGTTCAGCCTTGAACGTGTTCCTTAGCACACACAGGCGCTGAAATATCCTTTGAGCCAGGAGTCTGTGGCTGCCATTAAAATACATGATTCCATTGCCCGTTTCAACCTCAAGACCAGGTTCCCTCTGGAGAACAGGCATTTCCAAGTGGTAGGAGGTTTCCAAGTGCACAGGCCATTGCTGTTACACCCTGCAAGGGTTCCCTGGGCCCAGGTGGGAGTGGCAGAGGTGATGGCCATCACCTGCATGGTGGGGCTTCCCCCTGCTGGAAGCTTTGAGCTCAGAGTGGGCAGGGGGGTCCCATAGGTCCCCATGGCATGGCTTAGTTGTGAAATCCATTGTCTCCTCCCAGTTGATCCCTCTAAGTGGATCCTTGGGTTTTTTTTTCCTTTACAGCATGGATTCAAATGAAAGCAAGTTAAAGGGAAGAACAGTTTTTATATTTCTATTTTAGTACAGAAAATATCCCAGGGGGTAAACTTTTCTGCATACTGTAACTGCAACTGATTAGTGTATCCTCAGGCGGCAAGAGCATAATGATACGGTTTTGTTCAGCGTTGTGCTCTGTGGCAAAGTGTAATTTTATGGAGAGGGTCACGAGTGTTTAACCATTCAAAAAAGATCCCCAAATGCGATCTCAGCTTGTGTGAATCAGAGCAGCGTCCCCATCGCAGAGCAGCTGCATCCGATGGAAATTTGGTCCAGTGTTTTGCAAGGTAAGGCAGGAGGGACGGCGTGTGTGCTCGTGAGTAAACACAGCCACCTATTATGTCCTTGAAATTGCAGAGCTATTATAAATTAACCTCTGACACTGAGCTTTTCCTCAATATCTCCTATTCTCTTGATGTCAGTACTGTTAGCGTTGCTCTTGGTTTTTTCTCTGTTGTTTTCCCTGGCTGTTTTTGGTTGCTGGGCTGCTCTCGCAGCGGTGGAGCTGAGCAGTGCCCAGGGTTCATGGGATGAATGTGACACCTTCATCTCTACCCCAGAGCCCTGTATTGGTGGAACTGGGCAGATGCCACAACAGGTGTTTCTGCAAATGGTCATCTTGAGTTTTTAAGTTTGCCTTGTTGTCACTAGTTGATAATGACACCCTCATGATGTATAAGAATGATCATTACGTATATACATCCCAGTCAGAACCCTCATTCCACAAGGCACCGTAAAAACTAGCGTCTGTCCTGAAGTCCTGTCTGCTGGAAGAAAGTAAAAGAAATGCTGTTACTATATTTTCTTCACAAATAAGGAATGAAAACCCTAAGAATTTGTGTCCTTGCCCATAGACACACTGAGATATTTGCGACTGAGTCAAGACCTGAAGGCTTTTCAGTAATTTAGACCTAGGAGAACTCTTTCTCCAGTCTGCACAGTGAAATGAGCTTAAATTATGGATAATTTCATTGCGGTGGTAAAGGAATGTCTTCAAAGGCGCAGAGCTCAGTTGTTGCTGCATAGTCTCTGAGTAACTTCACAGAAACTAACTCCTGGTCCATTAAATGTTGGAAAACGTCAATAATTGTGCATTTCTGTTGGTTTTCTTTTCGTACAGGACGCCGGCGATGATCGGTTGCTCTTTCGTTGTGCACAGAAAATTCTTTGGAGAGATTGGGCTTCTCGATCCGGGGATGGACGTGTATGGAGGGGAGAACATCGAGCTGGGCATCAAGGTTTGTGACACACATGCAAGAAAAATGGCACTTAACAGCATTTAAGGAACCCGAAGCAACACTTTAATAAGTTAACGTAAAGAGCTATTAGAATGCTTCAGGGGAACTGAGCATTGATGTGTTCTGTAGCATTTTAATTTAAGGAGGGGGAAATGACTTGCTTTTAGAGGTAAGTGTATTTTTTTTTCTTCTTGGATGCTTATCTGTCTGACCTGATGCAAAAAAGCTATTGAGGTGAAATGGCATCCCAGCTTCACAGATCCTGGTCACTTTGTCACACCACTGCTACAAGCTAGAGGTATCTTAAATATCAGGATAAATACCGTGCTGTTTTTATCCTGTGAGCAGTCTTAGGGGGCTATGAGGAGAGTATCTCAAGAAGACACCAAGCCTGAGAATATTTCCCAGGCGTTTAGCGTTTGCGTTATCTACAAATAAGAAAAGTTAATGAGCAGGCAAAACCTGCTTTTAAAAGCGAGACGCTAATAGCCGTGCTTTTAGAGCTGCCTCAGTGCACCCCTGCAGATACTCCTCATTACAGAATCTGCTGTGACAACGGCACGCGATTACTGCGCACGGTATTAGACGTGGCTTAGTGATTCAAGTGTTTACATGCAGCAAAGTGATTCATGAGCAATGAATTTGATGTTCAGAAGCAACTCGGGATGGCCAAGTCCATGGAGATTCTCCCAGGCGTGTTTGAGAGTTGAGCGCTTGTACGTTAACAAGCTGATAGGGAGAAGCTTGAGACTTATAACTGGAAAATTGCATTGACTCTGCTGTTGTAAAAATGAAAAATCATTGTTCAGTTCGTAGATTTACCAGAGGATATTTGCTTTGCTGGCAAATCAAAAGAAACTTAAGGAATCTATTGTTATTGGCTACGGGGAGCAATAATCTGACTTAAACAAGGGTATAGAAATAAAACACTTTCATTGTGGCACACAGCTCTTCTCCATATGAAGTAATTATTGCACGTCATCATGGAACTCACTTCTTTGGGCTAGAGAGATCCCCCTCTAAACCAAGCTTCTCTTGTGGCCATCCTTGTTTGTTTGTTTATGGGGTTTTTTAATAATAACATTGTGGAACCAGTCTTCTCAAAATTAATAATTCAACCCGTCTGCCAGGTTTTTGGGGGAAGATTGGCATCTTAACTGGAAAAATTAGCGTCTCAGTCTCGGGGACAAGTGCTGAGCATATGTCCTCTTTTTTACATGCTGAACTTTTTAGAAAGGTTATCTAATAATTAATCATTTTTGGAGAAAAATAATCCCTCCCTTCCCCAAGTGACTTCTGCAGGCTTGAGGTCCCAACCCATATGTTTCTCTGCTGTTTGCCTGCTCATGTGCTGATGTGTTCTGGTCAAGGTTTTAAAAACACTGGTGGTTTTGAGAGCCAAAATACTTAGGAAATCCACCTTGTAAGATTACATAGAGAGTAGATTTTCAAAGATACCTGAGCTCCCAAAAATCAGTCTCTGTGCAAAGCGTCTTATTTAGTGACCAAGAGCGCCTCAGGCCTATTTCATATGTGTTGGCAGATCGGGCAGTTGGTACGGAGACCGGTCCTGGAGGTTCCATTTCATTGTAATATTTCAGTTGTAGATAGTTTATCCATGGCCTGGTGGTTGGGCTGAGAGTTGTTGTGGATTCAGGCAGAAGTCAGGTCTCAGGTGGATGTATCTCTTTCTGAAAGTCCTGATGTATAGAGGTCGCCAACCCTCCTTCATGTGCTTCCAACCTGCCATGGCTGGGGTCTATAGCAGCCATAGCATATTACCAGTAATATTGAACTCCTTGTTAATAAAATTGGTTTAAAAGATCAACTTGAATATAAAATTATTAGGCTTTTTGTGGGCATTTTGCTGTTTCTCCTGATAAGTGGCCATCTATAGTCAGAAGAGTAATTCAGTGGTTCCTTGTTTGTTTCAGTGATTCGTGGGTAAAAATAAATACAGAGGATATTTCTTCTCCTTTTGATGCTGGTGCAAATTCCACCATCGTGTGTGTCACTTCAACATTATATTCTTCTATTACCAAAACCCCTCAAAGAACAAAAATGAGATACTAAACCTATAGAGGCTATGAGAAGGATGTGTGGTCCGCAAAAGCACGAGCTAAATGTATCATGGTAGAATTGAATGCAAGTAATTTGAGTGACAAAATGAAACAAGTAATTGAGAAGCTCGGGGTGTCCTAACCTAGAAGGACCAAGGCCATATACTGTACAAGAGTCTTACTTTATGAATATGCTTCAAACATTCTAAAATAAGCTATGCTGTAGTTCTGTGTGTTGAAATATATGGGCCGTATGTTCCTTTCAATTGCTGAATTCCATTCGCTCAATGAGAAAGCTCCTGCATGAACCACTTTAAAAAAAGTAAACCCCCATTACTGTCATTAAGGAGGGTGGCTCTGGGCTCTCTGCTCTCCCAGACGTGCTGGGGAACATCCTTGGGCTGCTCAGGTAATGATAATAAAGCCATTTAGTGTGTTGCTGCCCCAGGCAAATTTCTGTTCTGCTTGCGGGGTGGCTCCAGCCCTGACAAGGGGAACACGCTGTTCTCTGGTATTATTTTATTTTCTTTTTATCGCCCTGGAGTGTCTCCAGAAGGTTGTGCTTATTCACTCCTCTTGTCCCCGGTGTCCACTACCTCACTTCCCCAGGCAGAATTGAGTCTAATTCCCCTTTTCTTGGCAGAGAGTGGAGGAGTGTTTGCTAAGCAAGGCAGTTGAGGCGAGAATTAACTGAGAGGTTTTCAACGTGCTTTTTTTTTCCTTTTTTCTTCCTTCCCTCCCCCAAAGTGTGCTTTGCAATCAGGTTATCGGAGCAGCAAGTCTCTCTTACTGTGGTGAGAGCCACAAGGACCAAAGAGTTGGTCTGTTCCCCTCGTTCATAATTGCCCTAGTGTTTCTTCTGCTTGTGGAACTCCCAACCTCGCACCCGGCTGGTGATGAGGAGACACTGGGGAAGCTGCTGGAGACACCTCATACCTGGTCTTGGTCTTGCATGGGAACAGGGAGAGCAAGTGTTGCTCCAAGCTCCTGCTGCTCCTCCTGGGGTGCCATGGACCACCCATCCCTGTCCCTGGGCCCCCTTCCTGCTCTTGGCCCCAGAACAAATAACCTGCTCTTTTTGAACAACATCTGAGCCAACTCATGTAGACATATATATAGATATCTTGATATGGTTGCAGGAGGGGATTCTCCCCCTCTACTCTGCGCTCCTCAGACCCCACCTGGAGTCCGGTGTCCAGCTCTGGAGTCCTCAACAGAGAAGGGACATGGACCTGGTGGAACGAGTCCAACAGAGGGCCAAGAAGATGCTCAGAGGCCTGGAGCACCTCTGCTGTGGGGACACGCTGAGAGAGCTGGGGCTGTTCAGCCTGGAGAAGAAAAGGCTCCCGGGAGACCTTAGAGCAGCCTTCCAGGATCTGAAGGGAGCTCCAGGAGAGCTGGGGAGGGACTCTTGGTCAGGAAATGTAGTTACAGGACAAGTAGTAATGGTTTTAAGGTGGAAGAGGGGAGATTTAGATTAGATACTAAGAAGAAACTCATTCCTGTGAGGATGGTGAGGCACTGGAACAGGTTGCTCAGAGAAGCTGTGGCTGGCCCATCCCTGGAGGGGTTCAAGGCCAGGCTGGATGGGGCTTGGAGCGACCTGGTGTGGTGGGAGGTATCCCTGCCCATGGCAGGGGAGTTAGAACTTGATGATCTTTAAGGTCCCTTCTAACTCTAACCATTCTATGATTCTATGATATCCATGTCTGTATATGTAGATAGATATGTAACCTGCTGTCCAGTTTCCACAGCTTGAAAGTGTTGATACTCTGGGTCCCCACCAGCTCCATGTGGAAGGTTTGGCACAAAGGCTTCTCTGACCGACTCGGCTCCTTCCACTGGAAGTGTTAAAGCTCCCTGTGGCCCTGGCTTTTAGTGCCTGTGTGACTAAGTGGGAAGGCTGCTTTTGCTGTGCGTCTTGCTTTTTCTCTGCAGGGAGGGTTTCATGGGTTTTCATGGTTAGTCACAGACATTTGCTAAAGATGCTCCAGAAAATTGCATGTGTCTATTTGAATAAAGTCGCGAAAGTCTGTTGCCCGACTGTTGCCATGATTTCAAAGTCTGGGATGGGTTACAAGGTTGTTTTCAGAGTGTATTGTGCTTCCGTCATGCATTGCTAATTAAACTTATTTGAGTTGTCTTTTAGAGATTAATTGAATCAATAAGGATATTATTACGACTTTGATGGTATCATTTGTACAAATTGTCACTTGAAGAAAGCAATTAACTGAGAATACTTGTTAGCTGATCCATCCCACACCTTATTTGTGTAGTAAGAATCGATTATTGAATTCATTAAGAAAAGCACAATTCAGGGATCCCTTTGAGGTTTAATGGCTGACTCGAGCTACTTTGTGCTATGGACGTTTAATTGTCTGAAGTTTGGGTTGGATCTTTTTAAACTATTTCCAGAGGAAAAACGCTGCATGTCCTCTTAATATCCTAGATATTTTATTCTTTTGCCCCAAATTTGCCACCTAGATTGAGCAGGCTGGATTCCTGGTGCTGCCAGGCTGGCAGGTGGTTGCATGGAGCAGGCAGGGTTGTTGCAGAGCTGTAAGGGCTGGGGATGTGGAGCTTTGAAAATCAAATTGGTACAAGGAGAGCATCAAGTGTCTTGTTGTTCGTGGTGATGTCTTTAATGATGAGGCTCTCATCTCGCAGCCTCTTAAGCACAAAAGTAACCTCATTGCACTGGCAGTGACATTGATCCTCTCCCAGAGGGTACGCTGCCTGTGTACCATTCAATCTTTCCGAAACCCTTAAAATAGATTAAATAGCATTTTAATGGCACAAATCTCTTCTGTGCGTTTCATCCATGAAGGAGCCCATTTTGTTTATATGAGTACGATTATTCATGTGCTGAAATGTTGAGAGGGTCGGGGGAAAAAAAAAAAAAAAGGAAAACATGGAGTAGGTATATTTAAATTCCGCAAGGGAGCCTGACTCTCAGTATTCGGAAAATAAAATCCTGCTCTTTCTGCATACATTTTCCACAAAATTATGGCTGTATGTCTCTGTTGAGAAGAGGGCATTTAGAGAAAGCAGTTCTTTGGGCATCCGTGGCTTTGTGGGTTGTGCGAGGGGAGGGATGGGCAGCCTGGATCCAGCCCTGCGGGAGGCAGGACATCTCCCACCACCGGGCGCTGGCGGGGAGCAAGGAGGGAGGGATGTCAGGGAAGAGCTGAGAGTCACGGGAAAGATTTTTAGCTCTTTTTTGTTCTCTTTTTATTTGTAAAAAAACCCCACCATCACAGGCTTGCTTTCCCAGCTCACCTGGGCACACAGGCACTGGTGTGTGTCTGTGTCTGAAATGGGGAGTGACAGATGTGAGCGTGATGGGGAGTGCCTAAAAACCACCGCAGGATGGATGCTGGACTGGCTTTCTATGTGCCACAAACCTGATATCTAAAAAGTTAGTGCCTGTCACCAAAAGGTAAAAATATCCCTGGATAAGGGGGGGAATGCATTTTTCTAACGTCAACCAAAGGCTCAGACATGTAATACCAGGTGTCAGGGTTTGACTCGGCCACGTGTGTTACTGCTGTCACTCCAGGCAGTGTTTTGCTGGGGCTTTTTTGTTTGATCAGCTTCAAATGTCTCTCCCTCTCCATGCTCCTGATTAATATATTAAAGCCTGGGTGGGGGTAGAGACGACTGAGGGTCGGTAGCACCTGAAACCCCTTTGTAGCCACCTGGGGAGTGAATTCCAGCATCCCTGGGTGACTGTCATCTCTGCCGGCTCCGCCAGACGCCCAGCGATGGGCACGCTGAGGCTTGCAGGATGTTGGTGCGTGGTGGGATGTGGAAGATCTGCAGTGATGTGTGGTTACAATTTTTTTTTTTTCTTTTATCACTTTGAAAAATAGGAAGCTGAAAAGCTTGTAATTTATTCATAAGGCTTTATTAGGCTTGTGAGGGTTTGCTGAGACGTGGTAGTTAGGGTTGAATCAAGTTTCTTGTGATGTGGGAGGTTGTTTTTTTCCCTCCATCTGCACCTAGCTTTGCTGAGCCTGAATTAGTTGAGAAATTGCACATGTGGCAGAAAAAGAGGGGTTTTTTTAGGAAGCGTGGGGACAAATCAGCCTGGACTTCTGAAGGAAGGACTTTGGGGAGCACAGGTAGAATCATAGAATGGTTTGGCTTGGAAGGGACTTTAAAGATCATCCAGTTCCAACCCCCCTGCCCTGGGCAGGGACACCTCCCACTACACCAGGTTGCTCCAAGCCCCATCCAGCCTGGCCTTGAACCCCTCCAGGGATGGGGCAGCCATAGCTTCTCTGGCCAACCTGTTCCAGGGTCTCACCACCCTCACAGCAAAGAATTTCTTTCTAGTATCTAATCTGAATCTCCTCTCTTTCAATTTAAAACCATTACCCTTTGTCCTATCGCTCTCCTGGAGCTCCCTTCAGATCCTGGAAGGCTACTCTAAGGTGTTCCTGTAGCCTTCTCTTCTCCAGGCTGAACAGCCCCAACTCTTGTCCTCATAGGAGATAGGGTTTGCTGCGAGATGTTTCCCAACTAGTCTATGCCTTGGACTGGTTGAAGGCTTTGGGGTAAAATCACCAGATATCAGCTGCTTATCTGGGGACATCCACTCTTTTGGCTTTTCTTATTTTTAGTGAGGAACTGCAGGCTTCGTAGCATTGGTCAGATGCAAATGGTGCAGAAATCAGTGCCAGTGGTGGGGGATGCTGGAGTGGGCTGTTGGCAGGAGGGGAAGGGAGTGAAACTCTGAGCTCACCTGTCAAGGAAAGAAATTTTGGAGTTAGAGCAAGACCCAGCTGGAAACTTTGGGGGTTAAACTTTACTGGAGGAACCACCGAAGGCTGGGGTAATTTTAATCTGATACATGTTGGAGTTAGATGGCCCAGCCTGGCCTGCAGGACATGGGGATGGATCACATCTTCCTCCTCCCAGCTCTAGGGACAAAAGCCTTCCCTCTAGTATGGAGCAGCCACAGCTGTCACTCAGCTGCCCACGGCTTCCCAGGTCCCCAGAGGCTCCTGCGGTTCAGATCACATAGAAAAAACAAAAACCCCAACACACACGCACACCCACACTCGTGCCAAACCCGTCAGCAATAGAAACTCGAGATCAGCTTTTCAAAAGTGTTTTGTCAGTCAGGCACCAAAATCCACTTAGAAATTGGGGCTTAAGGCTGTTTCCAAATAAAAATCGAGTTAACTTGGAACAAAATAAGAGGCAGAGTAGGACTGACCTTGGAAAAGGTCTTAGAAGTACAGCTTTAGAAATAACGATACGCCGGCAATGTATTACCTTTGTGTACAGCCCCCGTCTGTTTATTCACACCTGTATTGCTGCTCCCCTCCACATCCCCTCTTCCGAGCGATTCCTGGGTGGTTGGAAGAAATATTTCCTCCACTGAACAATATCCAGTCGCTGCCTGCATTTATTTTAAGAGCAGGAATCAGTACAAGTACGAATTCAGATTCTGTGTTTGGCATTTTAGCTGTCAGCTCGGTATTTACTGTAGGTGCTTGAAGATGCTTTATAAGGTGTAGTTTTCCAAACTGGCAAAATGCTTTTCATCACAACTGCCTCCCTGGAATTGGAGCTGTATTTTGATGATTTTCAAAGCAGGCTGTAACCCACAGGGTGGGAGCCGGCAGCGGCTCTGCTCTCCCCCCAGCAGTGCTCGGGAGGGTTAGAGCCATCCCTCCTTGGGAGAGGAAACTGCAGGAGCAGCCGCAAAGCTCCCAACTCTCTGTGCCCAGGAGAGAAATGGTCTGTCATCCCTACCTGTGGCCAGCTGGCAGATGGGGACAGGTAGAGGACTTGGGGGGAAGGGGCCACTATTTTCACCTCACTACAGGCCAGTCAGTCTCACCTCTCTGCCTGGCAAGAGGGCCATGAAGACCATCAGAGGGCTGGAGCACCTCTGCTNATTCTGGTGTTTCTACTGACAAGTTGATTTTTAGGCCAGGAAGACACTGATACTCTTTGCTGGGGAAGGTGATAGCTCTTGCCATGCGATAGGCCATGTGTTGCAGTTGAGATTCAGTGATGGATGGAGAAATCCATTTTGGGACACAGCTATCCCTTATCATCACTTGAAACTCTGGCAGGTGTCAAATTTTTAAAGATTTTTCACAGGATGGGGAAACTGTGGGAAGCAGTTTCACTGAAACATGGGATCCAGGTTGCATCTTGGGTGTACATCAGCAGGTGTTTTAAGGCCTCTGTGGATCACAGGCTACTTGTTGTGACATTCACTGTAGGCTGGCGTGTCTGGGAAGCAAAGGGGATGGCACTGGTAATGTCAGCAGGATTTTGGTTCTCACCCTTCATGTTCTTGCAGGGAAATAAATTACTTAAGTCTTCTTAAACAGCAGCGATGGGTGTGAGCAGCTGAAGAACGATTCCCGTATCGTTTCAAATGACACATTCCCCTCTGTATGGCAAGGCACATCGGTTTGCTTCTTTATTAGCCCTCTGGGCCCTACTGAATGGAAGTGGCCCTGGGACATCCCTTCCTATCCCCCGCTGCCTGGGCCATGGTCACATTTCCAGTGCTGAGCACTCATTATCGTGGGGATGATGCATGAGCTGGAGCGGTCCCAGCTCTCAAAGTACCTGGCAGCTGCGATTCAGTCAGGAATTGCTGATGTGTAGCAAAGTTAGGCCCCCCAAAAGCTGGTTTTATAGCATTGCTCCTTGGAGGACAACTGCCCTTTAAAATGTTTCTGGGTGTCTGAAACAATAACTCTCTGAAATCGGCTTTCTCCTTTCACTCATCGTTATACAAGGTGAGCGGCAACACGTGTGCTCTGTGCCTCCAATGCCTGGGATAGAAATTGCCCCATAAAACAAAAAAAAAACACCCCAGGCTTGTGTCTTCCTCAAAACCAACTCCAAGCCAAACTGAACTTTGTCTTCTTACGAAAAAGCACGCTTGGGAAATGCCGAGAGAAAATCTGACGTGAAATTATGCACCGATAAATGAGGCTCATAACGAACCGAGATGAGGAATGAGGTTTTCTTTCATCCCCTTATATTCATAAAGCTTTCAGAGAGCCCGCTCTTCATCATGACTGCAAAGGCAAGGTTATTTTTTTGTCTTTTCATCTGTCCTTTCTTATGAGACGACTCAGTTATGATGCCGTTGCTGTGGCTGTGGGACACGCGGATCTCTGTCCTACCTCATCCAGAGCCAAAAAACTGATCTTATCCCTCCCGCTGGCCTCCGGTGACTCAGGAGGGCAGCAGCCTCGGACCTCAGAGCAGTTCTGCCTTGTAATCACTGAGCGCTGGGTTTCTTCAAGGGTAAGACTTTCTCTTCATCGACTACAGATTTCTCCTAGGCCTGAGGATTGTTCTTAGTAAAAAATGTAATCGATGCCCTTGCTCTGCTTTGATTTTCAACCATAAATGCTTGTAGTTAGAAATTCCCAACTAGTTTTTGGTTGTGTCTCTATAAGGGTTTGCAGTCACCCTCGGTAAGGACTTTCAGGTTCATTTTCACAAGCGAAAACACAGTTTTCAAAGAGCCCCTGCTACAATGGCAGCCTTGGCTCCGAGGACTGTTCAAGCCCAATTTATCTTTCATCTGAACTCCCCACCCTCACAGAGAGCAGTTAAAAGGCAGCTGACAGCCCCATGGCAAGAAACGGAGACCGTTTGCATTTCCCCGCACATGGCCATCCCAGCTCTGCCAACTCAGCAGAAAATTGGAGTAGCAATAATAGAATCCATGGCTAAATATTGTCCCAGCCCTGCGGCAAGGCCAGCTTTGCTCCCAAATTAAGCAAGGCCTTTCCTCACTGCCTCCTTCCTGTGTGTGCCCTTCAAGCATCCCAGTTCTGCTGGAAGAACTTGAATGACTGGTGGGGGGTCTAGAGAACAAGTCCTATGAGGAGAGGCTGAGGGAACTGGGCATGTTCAGTTTGGAGAAGAGGAGGGTGAGGGGAGACTTCGTTGCTCTCTACAGCTCCCTGAAAAGAGGATGTAGAGACCTGGGTGGTGGCCTCTTCTCCCAAGGGAATAATGACAGAACCAGAGGAAATGGTCTGAAGTTGTGGCAGGGGAGGTTCAGATTAGGTATTGGGAAGAATGACTTCACTGAGAGGGTGGTCAGGCACTGGAAGGGCCTGCCCAGGGAGGTGGTGGAGTCACCATCCCTGGAGGTATTTCATAAAGGTGTAGATGTGGCACTTGAGGGCATGCTCTAGAGGCCGAGCTGTCGGGGTTTTTTGTGTGTGTATGGTTGGGCTCGATGATCTCAGTGGCATTTCCAGCCATGAAGATTCTGTGATTCTGTGAACACCTCCTGGACTCCCCTTGGAGCATCCAAATCCTTTTTGAGACTGGTGTCCCACTCCTTGGGATTGCTTTATAACACTTTTATGTCAGCTTGTGGCCAGGTGTGATGGATTGTGCCGTGTCACTGTCACCTGTTCCTCCAAGATGCCAACTCCAGCATGTTTTTGTGCTGGTCACCTGCCGCCTGACCTTTTGTTTTCCCGTGTTCCTGGGCATGGTTTGCCACTGTGCTGTCACAAGCTGCAGCATGCCCTGAGTGCAAAGCAGGTGTAAAGCAATTAATGAGGATGTTAACACTTGGTGTGCATTCCTGCCTGGCTCTGAAGCTTTGTAGAAAGCCCTCCCTGGAAGATTCCCTACCTCTGGCAGGTCATGCTGGATCCAGCTCGTGTCCTGCTTTGATCTGAACAAATCCTATGTACTAGGGCTTGTTTTAATATACATTAAGCTTATTTGCTATAGGAATCACGTCATCTCAGTGTTCCCAGTGACTGGGGCAATGGACACAAGCTGGAATGTAGGTCCTGCACCTGGGGGGGAAGAATGCCAGCCACCAGTGTAGGTTAGGGGTGGACCTGCTGAAAAGCACTTCTGAGGAGGATCTGGTGGTCCTGGTAGACAGTCAACTATCCATGAGCCAGCAATGTGCCTTGGTGGCCAAGAGGCCAGTGGAATCCTGGGCTGCGTAGGGAACAGTGTGGCCAGGAGGTGCAGGGAGGTCATCTCCCCCTCTGCTCTGGACTGGGGAGGCCACAACTGGAATCTTGCCCCCAGTGCTGGGCTCCCCAGTTCAAGAGAGACAGGTAACTACTGGAGGGAGTCCAGCATAGGGCAACAAAGATGTTGGAGGGATTGGAGCATCTCCCTGATGAGGAGAGGCTGAGAGAGCTGGGACTCTTGAGCCCGGAGAAGAGAAAGCTGACAAGGATCTGAAGGGTTGGTTGAAGGAGGATGGAGCTTCAGTGGTTCCCAGTGACAGGACAAGGGGCAATGGACACAAGTTGGAACACGGGAAGTTCCATTGGAATGTGAGGAGAAACTTCTTTAGGGTGAGGGTGTCAGAGCCCTGGCAGAGGCTGCCCAAGTAGGCGTGGAGTCCCCTTCTCTGGAGACCTTCAAGCCCCACCTGGATGCAGTCCTGAGTGCTGTGCTCTGGGCAATCCTGCTTTAGCAGGGCGGTTGGACTGGATGAGCTCTAGAGGTCCCTTCTAACTCTGATAATTCCTTGATTCCGTGATTCCATCTCATGTGTCCAGAAAAGTTATTGGTGGCTTCGGGCTCAATCACTATTAATAGCAGTGATGAGAAGTATTAGCTTGTTCAGTCTTCTCAGATTAGTTGGGTCACTTCTTCCACAGGTCTTTGAGTACCGGCAGGCTTGAGTGACGGCTTCAGTGTGACAAGGAGGAGAAAATTCCTGGCAAAATTAAGTGGAAACCGATCATTTATCTCCTTCAGCCATCCTGGAAAATCTCCTTTTCCCTTTTGTGACTAGTGAGAGCCTGGCACTAAATGCCTGTCCCTTGATGTGATACCACTTGAGACTTGCTCTGTGTATCATGGAGAGTAGCAGTGGAAATAACTAGACATGATTTATGTTTCCCAGTGCATTTATCCTTCAGTCTAGTGTGTCCTTGTGATACCTGGTGGAGACTGCAGAGGTTGTGCTCTGTGGGACTCATTTTGAACAGCGTTCATGGTCAGAGCTCCCTGTGAAGCCAATACTGTCACAGCAGTGAACTTTCTGCCTTCCCTGTGGCGCGTTTATTATTCATAGCAGGACTCTTGCCTCACAGATGATCTAATCGCTATGATGCCCCGCTGCCGTAATGCAGAGAAGGTAGTTAACCCCAGTAACACTGCACATATTTTCATTCCTCTCCTTGTCTTTGGGGTTTTCCTGGGAGCCCCAGGGCAAGGGAGAATGTCACAGCTTGACCACTGCGCCGTGGGCTGCCTCTTCGGCAGCCTCCTCATGCTGGTGTCGTGGTTTCAGCCCAGTTTACCAAAACCAGACTGACAGATGGCCCTGTGATCCAGCAGGGCAGCAATCTTAATTTCTGTGGTGTCTGCTTAAATGTAGGTGTTTCTCAGGTGCCTTTTGGGATCGAGGCCTCTGGAGGTAAACTTGAGCCACAAGGGTTAATATTTTTGAAACAGAAGTTTTTGCTGGGAGAAGGTGCCGTTTCTCACCCGTCCCCCCTTTGTCCCCTCCAAACAGTTCTTTCCTTTTATGAGCTAATTAACCCATCCAGCTTTAAAATACAAGTGCATCCTCCTTGGATTTTGTCATGTGTCACCACCCTCCAGAGAGTTATTATGTCTTATTTGCACAGAAAATACCTGGAGAAGACACCAGGAAGTAAAGTAACTTGTTCATTGAATAAATTTATACCTAAAGCTTCAATAGCAAACCCATTATTTCATATTCATCTACAGACACAAAATATGTATTAATTAACCAAAGTACTGCTAGTGGGCATATGCAAATGAAGTGGCATCAATCAAAGCCAGGATCACCCTTCTTTTTTGTGTTCTTACTTTATTAAGAAATACTGTTCTGTGCTGACTGCAGTTCCTTAATATCAGATTTGTGCCTCGAAGCTCAGTGCTAGGACCGAAAAGAGGAAGGAAATTAGAATTTCCTAGTGCTGCAGAAACTGCTGCAAATAATGCAGCTTATAATGAAGAATTCATGTGTAATCCCAGAGAGGAGATAGCTGTCTCGATCTGCCTCAGGCACAAAGAACCCAAGTTTATTTTTGGAGAAAATACTTCGTTCTGTCAAAGCAGCAGAGTTAAATGGAGAGAGACAATTAGATATAAATTCACATTTGGACTAAATAGATCAGACTTAATATGTAAAATAGAGGGTTTTAGTCTGTAGCTCTGCTCTTCTAAGACATGAGGGGATAGCAATATCCAAAGCAATAGATGACAAAGGATTTCCTGCATTGACTGCCATGTGCTCGCTTTAGGAGGAAGATGATCGTAGAATCAGAGTGGTTTGGGTTGGAAGGGACCTTAAAGATCATCCAGTGCCACCCCCCTGCCCTCAGCAGGGACACCTCCCATCAGACCATGTTGTTCCAAGCCCTGTCCAACCTGGCCTTGAACCCCTCCAGGGATGGGGCAGCCACAGCTTCTCTGGGCAACCTGTTCCAATGTCTCACCACCCTCACACCAAAGAAGTTCTTCCTCAGATCTCATCTCAGTCACTCCTCTTTCAATGTAAAACCCTTCCCCCTTGTCCTGTGGCTCCCCTCCCTGATCCAGAGTCTGTCCCCAGCTTTCCTGGAGCCCCTATAGGCACTGGAAAGGGCTCTAAGGTCTCCCTGAAGTCTTTTCTTCTCCAGGCTGAACACCCCAACTCTCTCAGCCTGTCCTCCAAGCAGAGGGGCTCCAGCCCTCCCAGCATCTCTGCGGTCTCCTCTGGATCCATTCCTCCAGGTCTGTGTCCTTCCTATGCTGAGGACTCCAAAACTGGACAAAGCACTCCATGTACCAGATCCTTGGTGCTGTCGCCCTTTCCCACTCCCTGTGACACCTGGTTGAGCAGTGCCTTCTTGGTGCTTCTCTTCTGACCAGAGACACTGGCGATGCTGCTGGGACATCAACTCTTAAATGCTTCAGGTCTTGGCACGTCTGTGTCCTGCACAACTCCCAGACTATGGGAGGCAAGTCCCTTTCTGCAGAAGGTGGCGGGGTAATGGTCTCAGTGCTCTTCAGCTCAGCAGCCAGCTTCCAGAATCTCTCTTCTCTCATTTGTTGCTTTGGCATCATTCGAGTATTGATTGCACTAAGGGCATATCAGTGATTCTATAATTGCTTCTGAGGATGCATTTTGTTTGCTTTCCAAAGGAAGGATCTAAGCTGGGTATTAGATGATGAGCCAGGACTGTAGGGAGGAGCTGTAACCTTCAGTGTTTGAGAAGAGACAGTGTGAACGTCAGTACAGCGACATGGTGAGTGGTAACAAAACTCCTTACTCTATGGTCTTTTCCATCCAGAGCTGCCGACCCTCCCACCCAAGGAGGTCACTGGTGGTATTCTCCTTTTGCTTACATGGTCCTATAGCACAAAGGTGTCTGTGTTAACCCCAAGCGCTCTGTGTACCCCCTCTGCCTGCCCATTGTGTCCTTAGAGCTCTGCATGGAGAGAATTGATCTGAATCCCCAGGTGGAAACATCCCTCTGTGATTTTCTTTGGGTCCCCTATGCTGGCCAGACACATCCTCCTCTTCCCAGCCCCCTCCAAGCAGCCCTGAGCTTCAAAAGAGTACATCTCAAGCCACACCTGAGGCTCAGCTCTTGCCCCTCAGTTTGGTCTGATTTGGTTGCCTTTGGCAGCTGTGGAGTTACAAACAAATGCAAAGAAAGTTTGCATGCAGAAGTGAAATATTTCCTTTCTCTTTCCTGCGATTTTGGGTTTAAAACCATAGAAATGTACAGATTTGCATCTGTTTTCTATTCAAAACCTGAGCTTTTGCCGTTTGAACTTGAAACTTGCTATGGTTCCGCAGAAAGCTCATGTTCTTCATTGGATTTTTTCCAGGATCAGGAGCCTGGGCTTTGGCTGTGAACATAAAAAAACATTCCTGTAGGTTTGGTTTCTGCTCAACCAGCTCCAGATCCCATAACATCCCACCAGGCTGGTGAACTCACATTTTGGCAAGCTTTGTTTTCTCCTTATCTGTGCTTGCTGCAATGGCATCTCCAGAGGGTGCTTGGAGGTGGTGAGTCACAGGAGATGACACACGGTGCCTGCCCCAGGGGTTCCTCTCTCGCCCGCTTTAATGGCCAGCACAGATGTCTCCGTTCAACACAATCTGAAAAGCCCAGAGCTTGAAAAAAAAAAAACATTTTTCTGATCTTTCAGCCGCTGAGGTATCCAGACAGCCCCCAAACCCTTCTGTGCCCACCAAGGGCTCCATGCAGCCATACCCAAAGCCATAAGCAAGGACCAGTGTGTGGCTGTGGGACCCAGAGACCAGCAGACATTGCCAGAGCACCCAAAAGGGTGACCAGCCACATTGCCCACCCCAACCCCCTTCACAGCTCTTGCTACCTACATCATCAGAAGGTTGCAACCACATTTCAAGTCCAAACTCATCACAGCCACTGAGTCTCCTGTAGTTTTCTTGTGTTTCTGCTGCCTAGGCAGAGAGGAAGGGCTGCCCATCATTGGGGCTGTTGATGTGCCATGGCAGAAGATCCCTGGTTCTGCCTTGCTCCTCACCTGCCCATTTGTCCCACACCATCCTGTCAGAGCAATGCATTGCTTCTCAATTGCTTTACTTTGATAATGAGCACATGCCTCTCGTGCTGACCACATCTGCCTTCCTTGGACTTGACCTCTTGGTCAAGGGTTTGCTGAACTCCCATATCTGCGTGCAGGGCCCTCTTATTATCTGATGATAAATCTCCATGTGCCTCTAAGGCCATGGACCAAAAGCTTCAAAATACAGAAGGCTTAAAAATTATTTAGAAAACAGGCCTGTTTGATCACTGCCTCAAGGTCTTGGTTGCTTGGATCAGTACAAGCTGCAAGAACAGCATGTGCAGACCTGGAGAAGCAGGACATCTTAATGGTAATTTTTGCTGACAGACAAAAATCAGCCAAGTGAACCAGCTGAAAAACCTTTCAGAACTGTTCATTTACATCATCTGCTGCTTTTGTCACATACACAGAGGAATGTCTTGTCATGTCTTTTGTCTCATTTTTACAAGAGTTATGTTGTCTATTTAGATTATATTACAGGAGCAAACAGTTGTTCAGGGATTATAGTTTGTAAGATACAAGGAGGACATTCAAGAACAGTGGCAGCATGGTTACCTCCTCAGCTGAAACTGCTATTAATCTTATATTTTTTTCCTGATGTATAAGCTTAGCCGTAGTTAAAGCTGCACCCAGTGTTGGTTCTGTCCCAAGTATAAGGAGGAGAATTTCTGGTGAGTAAAGTGTCTCTTTTTGCCTGTCCAGGTGAGGTGAGGGACCAGAGACAGATGTGTGTTTTGCATATTTTGAAGTCTCTTTATGGAGCAGCTTTTGTTATTCTGGTGCCTAGGTGGTTTAATGACCTGGTGAGGTGAAGATGTGTCCCCATGGAGGGCAGCGTGGTCGCTGGGGGTGGCTGCAGGGCTCCCCACTGTGACTGGGGATGGCAGGAGGTGTGCAGCCTGGAGGAGGGTACAGAGTACCCTGTTATGAACTGTGTGAGCAAGACCTCAACTCCCTTGAGAGGGAAATGCTTCTGACATAAGGGGTAGAAGATAGATGTGGGTGTGCCCGCCTCATTTGTGCCTTCCATGCCTCTAAAAGCTGCTGTTCTTAGAATCATAGAATGGTTTGGGTTGGAAGGGTCCTTAAAGATCATCCAGCACCATCCCCTGCCATGGGCAGGGACACCTCCTACCACACCAGGTTGCTCCAAGCCCCATCCAACCTGGCCTTGAACCCCTCCGGGGTTGGGGCATCCACAGTTTCTTGGGGCAACCTGGGTGAGGGCCTCACCACCCTCAGAGGGAAAAAATTCTGCCTGAGGTCATTTTGTTGTGGTTTGTTTAGGTGGCAGTTTTGTTTATTGTTGGGTTTGGCTGTTGTGTCATTGGGGTTTTTCAACTGCATTGATTTTCTAAATGGTGAACTTGGATCCAAGCTGTCTTCAAGTTGTTGGCAAAACTCTCAGATTTTGTTGTGGCAGCAAGAGTTCACCTTCAACGTTTAGGGAAAAAAAAATAAGTGTTTGAATTAGAGGTTGCTCACGTAAGCAACTGCTGTACATCATCAGCCATCCTGCGCTCTCTGGCACCTGAGAACTAGGCAAGTGCCTCATGTTTGAATTTCTTCCTGAGATCTCATCTCAATCTCCGCTCTTTCGGTGTCAAACCCTTCCCCCTCATCCTGTGGCTCCCCTCCCTGATCCAAAGTCCCTCCCCAGCTTTCCTGGAGCCCCTTTAGGGACTGGAAGGGGCTCTAAGTTCTCCCTGAAGCCTTTTCTTCTCCAGTCTGAACCCCCCAACTCTCTCAGCCTGTCTTCCCAGCAGAGGGGCTGTAGCCCTCCCAGCATCTCTGTGGCCTCCTCTGGCCCTGCTCCAACAGCTCCATGTTCTCCTGATGTTGGTGGCCCCAGAGCTGGAGGCAGCACTGGTGTTGGGGGGTCTCCCCAGATCAGAGCAGAGGGGCAGAATCCCACCATTTCCTCTCAGTAGAGATTTGCACACCAGTGCACAGCTGTAGGTTCTGCTTCAATTTCAGCTGGAATGTGCCTCTTTTTTCTAAAACCTCTGTTTTTAAAACAATTTACAGCAACTATATATTCATTTATTTTTCGTGGGGGATGCTTAGATACCGAATTGCTCCTCTCCTTCCCTCTTCTCACCATCTTTCTGAAAAATAAAATTGAGTACTATCTATCTACCTGAAACCAGAGTGGCCTGGGAAAGCATC
This sequence comes from Thinocorus orbignyianus, assembly GCA_013400375.1. Taxonomy (NCBI): domain Eukaryota; kingdom Metazoa; phylum Chordata; class Aves; order Ciconiiformes; family Thinocoridae; genus Thinocorus; species Thinocorus orbignyianus. Next base: position 475,574 of record VXBW01007747.1, on the reverse strand, counting down.
TGCATGGGCTGCTTTGATTTCATTTTGTGTTGTTCGTGGTGTAGCCAACTCCGTGTTTCTTGCATTTGCTTGGCTCTTTCCGTGAAAGGGAAAAATGTGTTTATTGGCATTAAATTTAGAAGACCTGTAATGTTTAAGAGGGAGATATGTTCAGTGCTTTTGAAAATGTGATTTGAAATGGGAAGCTGTCAGTTTTAGTGTCTTGTCAGAAGTTCTCTCAGCTTTACTGGCCGGGCTTCCGCAGTGTGGTTGCAATCCTGAGTCCTAAAAAACTGAATGCATAATAAAATACCTATGGCATGTCATCATTTTCAGTTATATTACTGTAACTGGTGTATATATCTTAAAGGCAATCATTGCTATGGAGGAGGGAGGAAAATACAGAGAGAGCTTTAAATTTCTTTAGACATTGAAACATCTGAAGGAGGATCTACAATGGTAATATACATTAAAGCTTTTTGTTTTTCCCCACCTTCTCATAAAATTCTATTGCTCTTCCTTTTTCTCCTAAAGTTGATCTGACTTCCAGTATGCAGGCTTCAGAAATAAATCCGTGATTAACTAAACAACAGGTATTCATAAAACTCCTTGGTTTATAGCAGCATTTGAAGCAGTGCTCCATGCGTGCTCTTCGAGCAGATATACACACTTTAGGTGCGTTATTTGAACTGTAGATAAATGAAATAGTTGTATCTGATGGAGCTTGTATTCAGTTGTACTTACCCTGCTGGTGTAAATTAATGCAGGTTTATGGAGGGAGAACAGCAATATGTTTTTTATAGCTGCAGGAGACCTGGCCCAAGGCTGAGGATCTCCGGGCGTTTCTCTGAGGAAGTAATACTGCTTTTCCTGACCTTTTCTGGTGTAAGAATGCATCTCAAGGACTGCAAAAGAGATCCCCACCCCCAAATTTCCATATTTCAATTCCAGTTAAGAGTAAGTCCTGAGGCGTTTTGGGACCAGCTGCTTTCATTACTGGAAAGCATTACTGTAAAGGAAAAAGGAGAACTGTATTCTAAATGAGCTGCGCGTAGTCGATTATTCTCATTGAAAGCATTTAGCTCTTGGCAAGTGTGTGTCATGTAAATAGGATAGATTGTAGAGAATATCTGATAATGTCATCTGAAGAGCGTGAAAAGCCCATTGTACAAATGCTCTTGATAATCACCTGGAAGGGTCTGGGCTCTCCGAAGCAAACACGCGTGCAGTGTTCTCCCTTGGCATTACCTCAGAGGTATTTGGTGCTCTAAATGTAAGAGTATTGTTATGGTTGACCCACATTTGATGTAAGGTCACCCGTGCCTCACTGGTTTCTCTGCTGATGTCCATCCTTTTCTCTATGGAACTGTGTCCTCTGCGTGGGGAGCTGGGGATTGGTGTTACAGAGCCTTGTCGTGGGCAGCTTCTGAAAACATCATCTCTGTGTCAGCAGGAATTGAAAAGGCAACAAAAGAGAAAGAGGGAGATTTATCAGGAAAGGAGCTGAAAATGAAGGTGAGGACATTGCTGTGGCTGCCCACATCCTGAGCTACTCTATGCAGCTCCTGGACCTCAGTCTCAGAAATGGTGATTTAGAGTTGGAAATGGTTTGGAGAAGGCCAGCGGGGGTAAGGGAAGGTACAGGTGGGCTCCTGCAGAGGAGGAGTTCAGCAGAGAGGGCACCTCCAGCCTGGATAGAGGAGGAGGGTGTGGGAAAGCTGCAAAATCAGAGGTAGCACAGAGCAAGAGAATAGAGAGTTGCTTTTTCTTGGGCTCTTTCAATGGGGCACATACCAAAGGGAGCACAGAGGCATTGGAAAACCTTGAGGAAGATGCTTCTTTGTTAGTAGACACTTGCCTGCTAAAACTTGACTTGTTCAACAAGTGCCTGGATTAATTAATGGACAAAAAATGGGCTACTAAATTTAGAGTGACCATCTCTGGCTCTAAATGTCTCTGCCCAGGGGTGGGAGCAAGCTCTGGGGCAGCAGCACTACAAGTTTCTCCTCTTCACCAACCACTGGCTGTTGGCCACATCCAGCTTCACTTCTCTTCTAAAAACCTTGGCTGAAATTTGGCTGAAAGTGAAGAGGTTGACCCCTGGATGTTATCCTTGCTTGGCTTATTCAGGTCTCTTCTGCCCTGCCTATTTCCATCTTGCTTTACTTTTTCCACCATGCAGAAGCGGTGCCACCTCAGATGCAGGTGGCTGTGGCCATTGAGATGCTGCCAGTCATGCTGCTGCAGCTCTGACCGTCTTAGCTGAAAGTTCTCCTCTTGCATCTCTCGCTGGAAAACCCTAGAGGGGAATGTGTGTCCTTAATAATGGGAAGAAAAGAGCACTTGGAGTGATTCATACTGCTTAAGTTTAACTCCTGCAGTGGGAGCTTGGATAAAGGCCTCAGGCTGGGTGCCGGTGTTTTGGATCGTTGAGGAGAGATGCATTGTGCAGTCCTTATTTCACCCCTGTTTGTGTGGCCTCGCTTCACAACTGGCTCATGTTTGTAGGATGACTCTGGGAAAACCATAAATCCCCGAAGATGCACACAAGTTTGCGGCGTGTGATTCCCGAGTTGTTTCTGCGCCCTGCCGCCAGCCAAATGTAATATGTAGGGGAAGCGCTGGGCAGCAAGGCAGGATTTCTTCTGACAGAGCAAATCAGCTCAAAATCTCCTTGCAGGAGAGGTTAAGCACAGCAGACCCAGATCTGTCAAAACTACACTCATTTCATCGTCAAGGCAGACAGTGGCCTCTCTCCTGCTGTTGGGAGTGCAGTATTTGTTAACCCTTTACCCCTTCCCTTTCTCAATCCCTGTCCCTTTATCACCTATTAATCAGATTAGGGTGCCTGACTTCATCCTCCTCATCACTGCTGCGCTTGCCAGCCCATCTGAGCCAGCTGAGAGACAGTGTTGGCAGATATTACAGATTTTTCTATTTGATTTCAGTTTCCCCCCCGCCCCGCTGTTGCTCCTCATTTTCCTCATTTGACCCTTCCTTGTACATCACTAGCAGAGATGCTCAAAGACAATGCCTCTTCCCTTCAGCACAGATCCTGCGTTTGCCTTCTCCCACTCTGCAGCGAGGGCTGATGCGTCAGCACTTTCCTTTTAAAGCACTTTAGGGAGGTTGAGATGGGCCATAAAAGAGTTTGCTGTCGGAAAGCTGATGTACAGGTAGCGGGGACGTTCATGTTGGCATTGATGAGTTGTGGAGATGCAGCTGACGGAGTAGACATCTCAAACGCAATTCCTGGCACTGCTGTTATGGCCAAAAATTGTTATTTTTGGTTTTTTTTTCACATGCACACTAGGTTAGAAAGAAGGTGAACAGAATCAATCCATTCAGCAGAGCTTGGTTAAAAAAAAATCACTGCAGGAGACAGTTATGCTCTTCAGAAGAGCAGCTTGGAGAAATTGCCCCTACATAAGGAAACATGTTTCTCTTCTAAGAGTGATTGAAATGTTGCTTTAGAAAAAAAAAGAAAGAAAAAAAAAAAAAGGGAAAAATATGGAGGATGCTTGAAGTGCAGCGAAGCAGCTGATACCGAAGAGTCCCGGGGCTGGGTCAGGGAAAGACAGGTCTCCATGGCCTTAACGCCAGCAGTACATGAAAAATCTGAAGCCAGCAAACACGACGCCACGAACCTCAGCTATCAATGGGAAACAGTCCCTGCCTTCCAGCAAACAACGTGGCAGTCGATCCACTCATCAGAAGTACTTACCAACACGCTGTGTAACAGTCAGACACTTCACACCCAAGAAAACTAATTGCTGCTTCTTCCTAGCTTGTCATTTCAAATATAAGTTAGAGCTTCTAACGCTCATCCAGTGCTGGACCATTTGTTTTGGGTAACCCATACATCGCTCTTATTTCAGCTCCAGCCAGTGAGGGGTTTTTTGGGGATTGCCCTATGCAGGGCTCTGCACAGGGAGGACCTGCCTGTAAAAGTCTCGTTCCCAGACTGTTGTTACCTGCTTTTTCTTTTCTATATTGGTTTCTGTGAAAGGCAACAGTTTAAAGACAACAAATGTCCCTCTCGAGCATGTACAAATATCAAACATATCTCACGACGTCTTGCCTTGTGGTTCCTGCGTGTTGTGTAAGAATTGCTGTATAAATTATGGTGATGTCCTGGAAGCAGCATGATCGTATCTTAAAGAATTGAGGTAACCTATTTCCCCAGAAACATGTGCAGGGCAGTAGGTAATAACTAAAGTTACTAGAAAATGTCATTTTTATGCTTTTGGAACCCCTCTGCAACAAATTCCCTGTAGGCAGAAAATGGCAACTCCTTGGTGTTAGGGAAGGGAAAATCTTAAAACATGAAATAGAATAAACCCACCTGTTTTTATGAATTTTCTAGGTATAAAAAGGTAGTCTTTATTCAGGCACTTTCTTGTTTCTCTTGGTTACCATCACAGTAGGTAGACATTTTCTGTGGATATGGGATATCTGGATCTCTGGGATCTTCATTGTTATTATTGGCACATCCTCAGATTTTGGAGTATTTCTGAATTTAAGGAACTGCAGAACCCAACTTTATTGCTGAGACCTCATTTGATGATTAAATAAGTCATAAGGAAAGAGCAACACTGAGCATGATGAATTCCTAAGCATGGAAATACAAGGCTTCTCACCAATCAAGAAGTCTTCCAAGCGTCAAGAACACATTCCCAGGCATCATTTCCAGGGTAGGCGCCTGCATCTAACACCAGACTCTTCATTTTGCTCTGCTCTTCTCCTTTCCAGATGCCTTCAACAGGCAGCAGAATGGGATGTGGACAGCCACATGCTTTTCCTTTCTAAACCAACTGGCTCATCCTCATGAGAATTTTCCTGGCCTTATGCTGGTTGTGGTGTAAATGTTTCCAATAACCTGAGCTGTGGGACATCAGCCTTGCTCTGCTGTCAAGGTTTTGGGGAGATGAGTGATACAGAAAATAATCCCCCTGCCTGAGGATGATTTAATGGAGTATTTGAAAATGTATTTTCCTTGAGTGTTTCATCGGTTTTCTGGTTTGATAATTGCTGCTGCTTTGAAGTAGTGATTGGGGATGGCATCTGAGTCAAACTACCAGTCCTGGTGGAACTGAACCTTCCTTTTAACTATACGATTGTTGCTGATGATGGTAATAGCACTTTGTACTTCTCTAGGCTGGATTTTCCATAGAAGATTTGCAGAGTCCTTGCCAAACCTGTGATCTGGGTACAATAAAGGAATTGGCTTAGGCTGGGCGCTTGCTGAAGTCTCCAGTGCCTGCTGGTTTCTCCGAAGCATCACTGGGATCCGTTCTCCCAGCATTGTGTTTCACAGCATCTGGGCCATACTGCAGTGCTGTGGAGGCAGGCTCAGGATGCCCAGCTCCTCCACTCCAGAATCACTGGGTTGCTGGAGCACCCACACACAGGTTCTGCAGGCGGGCAGAAGCTGTTGAGGTCTGCAAGCTGCTGGGGAGTGGTCTGCAAAGGGATTAAACACACCGGCTGATGTTGGCCTGCGGGACCTCAGCACAGTGAAAGTGCATCTTGGCCAGCTCTCCCCAGACTCCTCCTGCTCCCACACTGGGTCTCCTCTGCTCTCCCTCTGCTTTGGCTCTTCTCAGAAATGAAGCTTGAGCAAGTTTTCTAAAAGCAGAAGATGCAACTTTTATCACCTTTGTTGGCGACATGGATGTTGGGATCCAGGGCACCCTCAGCAAGTTTGCCAGTGACACCAAGCTGTGTGGAGCGGTCGACACACTGGAAGGATGGGATGCCATCCAGAAGGACTTGGACAGGCTGGAGAGGTGGGACCATACAAACCTCATCAAATTCAACAAGGCCAAGTGCAAGGTCCTGCACCTGGGTCAGGGCAATCCCGAATACAAATCCAGGCTGGACAGAGAATGGCTGGAGAACAGCCCTGAGTAGAAGGACTTGTAGGTGTCGGTGGACGAGAAGCTCGACACGCCCTGGAAAGATTGTTCTGGCAGCCCAGAAAGCCCCCACACCCTGGGCTGCATCCCCAGCAGCGTGGCCGGGAGGGTGAGGTGGGGGTTCTGCTGCTCTGCTCCGTTCTGGGGAGAGCCCCCCTTCAGTGCTGCCTCCAGCTCTGGGGCCACCAACATCAGGAGAACACGGAGCTCTTGGAGCAGGGCCAGAGGAGGCCACAGAGATGCTGTGAGGACAGGCTGAGAGAGTTGAGGGGTTCAGCCTGGAGAAGAGAAGGCTCTGGGGAGACCTTAGAGCCCCTTCCAGTCCCTAAAGGGGCTCCAGGAAAGCTGAGAAGGGACTCTGGATCAGGGCAGGGACCCATAGGATGAGGGGGAAGGGTTTGACACTGAAAGAGGAAATTGAGATGAGATCTGGGAAGAAATTTCTTACTGTGAGGGTGGTGAGACCCTGGAACAGGTTGCCCTGAGAAGCTGTGGCTGCCCCATCCCTGGAGGGGTTCAAGGCCATTCTGTGATTTTTGCAGAAATTAAAGGCAGGTGAGCTTCAGCATCCAGTCAGAGAAGGTTATCTCAGGGTGAGAACCACAGGTGTTAGTTGTTAAGGATTTTCATTTCCAAGAGCTGTGTGTGTGTCAGTCAGGCAGAGTTCTTGGGCAGGGTTTTGCTCAGTCTGTGGCAGAGAAAGGGTGGCTGCTGTGGTTTATTGTGGATGGCCATGGCACCAAATCCTCCTTGTGTGAACTTGTCTGGCACCAGCATCGTGTCATCATTTATATCCAGCCTCTGGATCAAATGCGCTGCATTAACAAATATTGCTTGCTCATATGATATAAAAATGCCATGAAAAAGATCATCTCCCTCCCTGGCTTTGCTCCAGCCTGGGAAAGTCTGAAGAAAAGACGGAGCCTCGGCACTTCTGCACCATGTCCTGTGATTGAGCCAGCTCCCTGGGAGCAAGGCTGGAGTGTTTAAAACAAGTGCTTTGTACTGAGGGTGAATGTTCTGGGCTGATTCCGCTGTGACCTCTGGGTATCTGGGGCTGGGAGGTCTGGCAAACATCCCATGTGATAAATCGGGTCCGAGAAGGAAGCGCAGCAATCCTGGTGATGGGAACGTGCACGCAGCGTACGTCACTTGGAGCAATGTGTTGCTCAAACCTATCGCTGCTGTGGACAAAGTGGCTCCTGGTGTTTTTCTGCAAACAGTCTGCTTAATCCTCGGGGAAGGCAGGTTTCTAATTGAGGAGCTGTGTGTTGTGTGTTCACCCCGAGCTTTGATTTATGTGTGCTGCTACTGGAATACATATTCATGACAGTCTTTGCATAAAGTAAAGCAAATTATTGTTGTGAAAATATATAGGGTGAGAAGCCCTTCAATTTGTTACCTCCTGAAGTGGCTCTTGTGATTGGAATGAAATGCAAAGTGGCGGGTTTGGATGTGCATTAGTCTGCAAGGGAAAGCGGGAGGGGGGAGGCGTTCGTTAGGCAGCCGTCCTTCAGCAAATGGGATGTGAAGGATTAATAAATGCTGATGGCCCGTCGTTTGGACTCAGTTCTGTCCCTAGATCACTCCTGAGCTTCTATCAGTGTATGACATCAGTTATCTCATCGTTGCATATATCCTATTACAGTAAGTAATGACCTTACTAGAATACATTCTGCTCGTTGACGTTGCCTGTGTCTAACACGGGTTCATGTAGCTCCAACCATACCCAAAGCCAGCTTTGCTGTCCCCACACTGTCCCCCAAAAGCATCACTGGTTTCTGTACCTTTATTGGAACATGCTGTGGTATTTGCACGGGGTTGGGCCTTCGGGGTTACCCTTGAACTCCAGATCATAGAATCGTATAATGATTGTGGTTGGAAGGGACCTTAAAGAGCATCTCGTTCCACCCCCCTGCCCTGGACGGGGACACCTCCCACCAGACCAGGTTGCTCCAAGCCCGGTCTAAATGTTTGTAGCAATGTCTTTATTCTACAACTGTAAATATTTTATGCACTTACTAAACTCCGTTGGACATTCATAATCAGAGAAGGTGGTTGAAATTATTGTCTGAACTGGATAAATTGCTCTGCATGAGATGTTCTCCCAGCCCCGGAGCTGGGCACCGTGTCGTTCACCATGAGTTCCTGGGGTTGAGGTAACTTGTGCTGCTGCCTGTGAATAAAAGACCCTCAAGATCACCGGCATCAGGTGAGTCAGAGAAACGAGGGAGAGGTGGTGCTTAGCAAGAGTGAGGCTGATTTCTGATTAAATGTGAGCTTTTAGCATACTACGTAGATGAGATCTACCGTTAAATTAATACACTGTGAACTCTAAATAATTATTGGAAGGGATAAAAAAAAAAAGATTAGGTGCCAACGTGCTGAGTGTTCCCTGAATGGAAGACAGGTTGCTACTGCTTCTCTCCCAGAGAGAAAAATACTTTGCAAAAGACCGTGCCTGTGTCTGGCTTGTGCAAATTCAGCCTCCTTTCCTTTTCTGTGTGAGTTATAAAATGTTTCTCTTTTGTTGTATACCACCATTCGATTGGCTCTAAGAAGGAACACGATGTTACTTACTGTGCTTTACAGAGCCTTGTACTTTAATCTGTTTTTGTATTTTGTTTTGTTTTTTTATTTTTTTAGAGGCAGAACAAATTAACTGCCTTCTCCATCTCTAGTAGGAGAGCTCTGGTTCAGAGCCAGCTTAGCATCAAAACAAAGGATGCCTAGAGTCACTGCATCTTCCCGAGCTCCCATCTTTAGTGGATTATTTGATTATTCTTCGTCTGATTTGAGATCAGAAGTGGATATGTTTAAAGCTATATATTTACAGCGTAAGCCCCCAGGAGCTGATGCAGCCTGGCTTTACGCGCACTGCTCCGCATCAAATGCTTTCCTGGAGTAAGTGTGTTCTCAGACATGTGAAATCCTCTTAAGTGGCAAATGCTGCACAGGCACCCAGATGTGGCAAGTGATTATTAATACTGGAAATTAGCATACTGGGAAATTAGAAAGCTAAAGAAAACTCCTGAAAGGGGCGGGGGGGCATCATCTTTTGGCGATTGCACTGTGGTGAGGATCATGCTGTCCTGCAAGCTGAGGAGTGAAAAGCTGATGTTTTCCCTGGTAGGGAAGAGCCTACAACTATTCCTGACACAGCTGGGAAGGAGAATACCAGAGGTAAAAATGATGGTGGTAATAGAGGTAGTAGTAGTGTGAGCACTAAAGAGAGGTGGTCTTTGGAAACTGTGGTTCAGGAGGCATCGGAGTGCTCTTCTCTGGGCAAAGCTCTGTTAGGCTGGTGTTAGAGGTGCTGGTGGTCTGGGAAATCAGGGAAAGCCTCATCATTGGAAACCAAGTCCTCTGTGTTCCTGAAAGTATTGTATCCAGGAATTTGGAGTAGAAGTGGCGGAGAACTTCAGGGTGTTTGTCTTGGTTTGAGGTAAAGCAAAACAATTTTTTGTTTTACAGTTTTGCTTTTTTAGCTCATGCTTTTCTAAGTGAACTCTGAAGTTAACAGCACATTGTTCAGAAACTGCTCACTCTGAGTGACAAGGCCTTACGACACCAAGGGATGGTGCAGAGAGGCCCTGGCTTATCCTTATTGCCAGAACAACCAAGGGCAGGGAATTCCGTTATTTGCCCTGTTGGAGGGTGGGAAGCGAAAAAGCGTTGAGGGGTCACACCTGTGGGGAGGAGGGGACAGGACAGGGGACCCCAACCTGACCAACTGGGGTATTCCATCCCATCCACATCATGCTCAGGATAAAAGCTGAGGGACCAAAGGGTCAACTCTTCCTTTTTTGTCCGATGTCCAAGGAGGACCCTGTCTGTTCGTTTGCCTTTGAACATGATCTGAGTGTTCCTGACTCCGGATCTGGAATCCAGCTCCTGTCCATCACTGAGTCCAGTCTGGGACTTTTCCTGATGCCTGCTGGTGAGGTGATCATTGTGCTGGGAGCTTGATACAGTTTTGTATATATTGTATCTACTTTATAATCTTCCTCTTTTTTTTTTTTTAATTTTAACTTTTGTATTAATACTTCATTAAAGTAGTTTAGTTCATTCTAAACTTGTAAATCTCTTTATCTCTTCCTTTCCTTTCTTTTTGGGGGGCAGAAGGGCCATCTGTCAATCTGGTTTTGGTAAGTTCGGCTGAAATCACGACAGTGTTGCAAGCACCTTACTTTGGATGAAGCTTTCTAAGCAGGTCCTGCTGGGAGTTTCATGTCCAAGTAGCAGTGGAGAGCCCCAAACAGCCATTTTCTTCTGCCACTGGCCAGCATTATCACAAAAAATAAAAAAAATAAAATAAAAAAAATTCTTTCTGCACTGGAAAGCTGCTTATCAAAACTTTTCCCAGGCCTGATTATTTCCTGGTTCTTTGGAAAGGATTTAAAGAAAGATCATACTTCACTTGCATTTTTTCCCCTGCCGCCTTCACAGTTGAAAACCTAAAACCTCACATATAAAATATCTGTTTTTTCTCAGTCTTCAGTTACAAATCACTGGATTTCATGTGCTTTCCCACTTGTCTTGTTCAAATATAGATTGTGCCACGCAGGAAAAAAGGCGTAATTATTTAAAGCTCGATAGAGAGTGCAAAGCTCTCAGTTTCTCCCAGTATTTCTGTCTTTGGGCTGAATTCAGGAGGAAACCGCTGGAAGCAAAAATCGGATCCCCCTGTCCAAAAGGATACTCTGGACCTTGATGAAGCTTTTCAGAAGTAAGAATAAATGTGCTGTAAATACTTATCCCCGTTACAGTTCACATCACTTGTCTCAGTTGTAGCAGTTGCTTGGCAAAACCTGACATGAAATTCCTGAAATAAAACCAGATGCTGCAGGAATTATGTGAAATAGTTTCACTGAGAAGGGGGGGCACTTGGAATATTATTTTCCCAACTAGGCAATGGAAACTTTTTTTTTTTTTTAGAAAATAAACAGTTTTTCCTACTTAAAGGCATGATCTCTGCTTGCTGGAGGGTAGGGCTGTTTCTGTGCAAGTTTTGTGTGTTTCACTGAACTGACTGCAAAGTCACTTGGAAGAAAACATTGAAACTTTCTCCGTGAGGAAATGTTTTCATTGGTTTCACACAGCTTCTTGGGTGATGGAAAACTCTGCCTGTGATAGATGACTTGCCTCAAAAGAAAATGTAGTACTGGATTTTTTTGGAGCCTAAACTCTGTTTTGTTGGATGTCGTTTAATGCTTTCATAGCTCAGGGGACATTGGGGTTTCTTAGTGGTCCTTCCCTGCTTCACACCACCAGTGAAGGTTGGGGCTGGATCCTTCTACTTCTGTAGACCAGAGCCCTTGCCTTCTAAATGTCAAATAGTTTCCAGCAGCTCTAAGTCAAATGAAATATTCTTTTTCTGTGTAACAGCCCAAAACAGCCACAAGGATATGGATTATTTGGATCCAGCTGGGTAAGGAGTTACCATTGTGGTCCAAAGTCTAAGGCCTTCAGCACTGATGGTGTTGCCTACTGCTTTCTGTAGGCACCAGGGTAGGGGGAGATTTGTGGGGGCAAAGTCCTTTGAGTATTTACTGCAAGCATCTCCTTGCTGTGAAAGTACTTGAACACTCCATGTTCTCTTTTCCTCTGAAGAAGCCACAAATGCAAAGCTGGGGGAGCCTCTTCCACACCTTTCCTTTGGCACAGGTGGGTCTGGTGTCTCTATCAGCCGATGTGGATGATACACGCTATCCCCAGATTTCGGGCACTGGTAAAGGTTAGGGGTGGATCTGGTAGATGGTAAACCATCCATGAGCCAGCAATGGGCCCTGGTGGCCAAGAGGCCAATGGAATCCTGGGCTGCATGGGGAAGAGTGTGGCCAGGAGGTGCAGGGAGGTCATTCTCCCCCTCTGCTCTGCCCCGGTGAGGCCACAGCTGGAATATTGTGTCCAGTTCTGGGCTCCCCAGTTCAAGAGAGACAGAGAACTGCTGGAGGGAGTCCAGCGTAGGGCAGCAAAGATGATAGAGAGGTTGGAGCATCTCCCTGATGAGGAAAGGCTGAGAGAGCTGGGACTCTTGAGCCTGGAGAAGGCTGAGGGGAGACCTTCTTCATGCTCACAAGGATCTGAAGGGTGGGGTGGAGGAGGATGGAGCTGGACTCTTTTCTGTGGTTCCCAGTGACAGGATGAGGGGCAACGGGCACAAGCTGGAACACGGGAAGTTCCAGTGGAATATGAGGAGAAACTTCTTTGGGTGAGGATGTCAGAGCCCCAGAAGAGGCTGCCCAGGGAGTGTGTGGAGTCCCCTTCTCTGGAGACCTTCAAGCCCCTTCTGGATGCAGCCCTGAGTGCTGTGCTCTGGGCAGTCCTGCTTTAGCAGGGGAGTTGGGCTGGATGATCTCCAGAGGTTCCTTCCAACTCTGACAATTCCCTGATTCTATGAAAGCCAGGGAGGTAGAAAAGCTTTTTTATGCAAAAATGCTTTTGCAGAAATACCTTTCATGAAACTTTGTCTATATATGCAAGTCGCATCTTGGCACTGTGCTAACAGTTATAAGCAGTTATTAGAATTAATTAAAATATAATATGTGGTCTGGGAAATGAGACTCAATTTCACATTCGGTCTTTAGGCTAGTTATTCTGTTATGTACGCAGTAATAAATGTTGAAAATGCAGGTGAATATCCTGCAAATTAAAGGGAGGATGAAGTATTTTCTAATTTTATCTGGAAAAACACATTAAGGACTGCAGCAGGTCAGCTGGTGGGGTATTAATCACTTCCCAGCTCCTGTAGTTGGGCTGTTGGGGTGCTTTAATGGCTGCCTACTTGATCAGGGAAAATAAAGGGAGTTTTGGGCATTCTAGGCATCTTGCCCAGCAAAAACAAAAGGTGCCGTTAACTGGCTGCTAGTGCCGGGTTTTTCGAAGTTAGTTTTCCTTTAAAACTTTTATTGAAGGAATTTTTTTCTTTTTTTTTTCCTCAAGTAAAATAATCCATGCAAAGAGCTAAAATGTTTGTGCAGTGCGATTACTCCTTATTATCTTTATGAAGTTTGAGCTAGTACCGAAAAATATTGACTTCTTGCGCTGAGCTAGCTAACAGCATTTATTTCTTATACAGCAGCCAAGAAGCAAGCTTTCTGGCTCTTTCTATTAGGATTTTTTCCATCATTTTGTTGTTATGGATCTGAACTCCTGTTGACTCTTAGGTTTATTTTCTGCCAGCAAAGCAGGCGCAACCTATTGAGCTTGTACAGAGAGCAAAAAAAACCGCAAACCTTGCCTGAAGTGGGCTCTTAGCTGGATGCAACTGTTACAGAAGAGAAGATGAAACCAGCTCACTCTTTTTCTAGCTGGTCTAAATCATTGGATTTGGCATGGAGTAAAACTTGTACAGCCCAGCATGGTTTTGGGTTTTTGTACAGCCTTCTCACCGGTTTGGGTGAGAGCCGTGTAGAAGGCCATGGGTTAGCATGGTGACTGGGCTGCTCATGGGGACACTGGGAGGTGTGGGACTCCCATTCAGGACCAGCCTGACTTTGCTCATCCACCTCAGTTTTCATCATTTCTAAAATGACAGGAAGGTGCTGGTGGGCTAGAAGAGTGACCAAGGATGGTGGTTGTGGTCACCTAGCTCAGACTTAGAAGATTCATGTCCCCATGTCCCTGATGCCCTTCGGACCACATCCCTCAGCTGGTCACTTCAGGTGGGGCTGCAGGAATGGGGTTGGATTTGCTGATTTGCTGTTTTGGGAAGACTATGAATGAGCTCTTATGGTCTCCTACCCAGCGGTTGTCGCTCATCGCTTTCGGTGCTCTGCTACTGCTCCTCTGTTTTTCTGGCCTGCCATTTGTCCAGAGGAACAGAGCCAAAGTGCTTCATTCACCCTCTTCTTCCTCCTCCCTTTTGCGCCAGTGTATCACAGAGCAGGACTGAGTCACAATACTCAGATTCTTCCCGAGAAAGTAAGTAAGAAGTAGGTCAGTGCTTTGGCCTCAGACTGACCTCGTCTTCCTCAAGCCGATGTGTCTTGAGGATTTCGTCATGCTGGATGAAATCACGTCTGCATGGAATATCTTTTATTACGGCTGGCTCCAGGGTGAAGTGGAGGGGATGTAGCGAAGGTAAATTTTCTTTTATGATTTTTTAATAGGCATAATGTTAATGTGGCTCTTTTACAAACTGAGACTCTAAGGACTTGCCCGTGCTTTGGCCATCTTCAGCACTGCCTCCTAAGAGTGCCCTCAGTGTCACTTCAGCACTCGAGAAACCCTGGAATGACTGTTGAGAAAGGAAAGCAGTTGGCTGGCTGATAGCCTGGATTGCTGGGTTTCAGCAGGGGTTTCCTCACATCACATCCTACCTCTAGTGTGGCTCTTTTGAGTAAATAACACTGTTACTTCGAATAAATTCCCACTCTTTTTTTTCACTGCAAGTGGCCAACGGACAAGGGACAGTTATTCCTTTATCTGTTGGAGGTGTGAAGCGTGGCAGGAGAGGGGAGGCTGCACAAATACATAATTTATATGACATATTGTATACATCGTATGACGTATCTGAGATATTGGGGTCTGCCACAGACTCGGTGGTTGCTGTGGCACGAGGGTGAGGCAGAGGGTTGTTGTCTGAGCTGGTGTTTGCTGGAAATAACCATTTCAGGACCTGGGGGTTTTTCATGTGATTTCATAAATTTGAATGAAAGTCCATGCAGTAACAGATTTTTCTGTGTTGAAGGTATGGACTTGAAAAACCGTGGGCGCTTCAGAATTTAATTTCAAAGTGAATTGTGTTAGGTTTTAACGGGTTTATATTTATGACTTGTACATGGTCATGAAAGTCATAGCAGCCGACTTTGGAAGCAAATACTGCAGTATTGCATTACGGTTAAATTGTCCTGTGTTCTTGTATTCTATTTTCTGGTTTTCTTTGTTACTCTGAGGTATGGGAGTATTCATCTGCATAATAGTGAGCAAGACACCTTGGTGTCCAGAGCAGTCTCTCTCTTTGTCAANGGGAAGGAAAAGAAAGGAAAAATGAATATAATCCTTTTCTGATGTTAAAATCCCAATGGGAAAATTAATTTTTGAATAGCCGATTTTCTGAAATTTTGGGGGAGTGTGTTTGTTGTTGCTTTGCCTCCAAATTCCAACAATTTAAATTTTCAGTTGAATTTTTCAGTATCACCGGAGGCTGTATATTCTGCGGAGCGTAACGCCCCTGAGAGGGAGTTCATCTCTGGGTTGTTCGGGGCAGTCAGTTGTCAGCAAATGTTGAAATAAGGAAGGATGGGCTCACCAAACTTTAAGACTTTTTTGGAAGCACCCAATAAAGTTAGTTTTATGATCTGAGTTAAATCTTTAATCGATGTTCCACTTGGAAAAAAAGCCACTGCACGTCTGAAAGGACATTTTGATTAGCAGTCTTGGGTCTGGTGACATCTCCTAAGAGAAGCAGCAAGAAGAATAAATGAGCCCTGTCTCTTGCTTTACCTTTTTTCTTAATATCATGGTTGATACGTTTTAAGTACTGGCAGTTAAAATAGGAGAGGAAAGGAAAGGGTTTGTCACAGCAGCAGTAATTAGCAGTGAGGACCACAATCCTCTCTCACTTTCATCAATAATGTCTTTCCAAAGTCTGTATTGAAGTCAAAATGATGTGAGAAGGGGACTGTTTGGAAAATGGAACAATAAAGAGAATTTAAATAGCTGAAGAGAAATTAAAAAAAAAAAAAAAAGGAAAAGAAAAGAAAAGGCAAGGATACAAATTTAAGATGTAGCCCATCACAAAAAGGGTATTTGTCTTCAAGATTGTTTAGATAATCCGGTTCCTTCTCGGCGGTTCCGTAACCTCCCATCACTCCATTTTCCCGATGTCTTTTTATTTCTCTCTCTTGTCACTTTGAAGTTTTCCCTGGCTTGAAAACCAGCTTCAGCATCTCCTACTTTTGACGCTTGCTCAGCCTGATTTGGACAAAGGTGATAGATTGACAGGGGCCTTTATCTGCAAGCAAAGTATGAATTTTAGTCAATAGAGAATGAGAGTTGCTTTCAGATTTCATTTTGTTGTTGGGTTGTTGGTTTTTTTTCCACTCTAGTTAATTATGGGCAGAAATTGCTGTGCCTGCCTGGGCGAAGTGGTATGAGAGGCCGCCTTTCAGGTCTTTAATTGAATTCCTGTATGCAAGGAACCTTTTGGGCCACTGTGAATGCAAAGCCTGATTGTGTCGCACGTGAAGGATTGGGCCAGTCGTGCTCCGAGGCTGCTGGTGACAGCCCCAGCCCTGCTTGGGGACAACCCCAGCCCTGCCCGGCGCTGGTGCTCCTGGCAGTTACAGCTGCAATATATTATCAGGTATACATATATAAATATATATATATATAAAATCGGTTATATATTGGAACTTGTTGTCATAAAAGTCAGGGCTTTGGCTGGGGGAGAGGGCAATAGGAGTAACATTAGTGATTGATATAGGGAAGAAATAAACACTATGCAGTTTTTTGAAGGTGGCTGATTCCATGGCCTGAGTCTTGCTCCAGCTGGAAATGTTGAACTTTGGGAGTCTGAAGCCAGAACCCCTGAACCAGCACAGCTTATTGTTTCTCTGTTGTCTTCCTAGAATGGTTAGAATTGCAAGAGACCTTAAAGATCACCCATTGCCCCAACCCCTGCCCTGGGCAGGGACACCTCCCACCACACCAGGTTGCTCCAAGCCCCATCCAGCCTGGCCTTGAACCCCTCCAGGGATGGGGCAGCCACAGCTTCTCTGGCCAACCTGTTCCAGGGTCTCACCACCCTCACAGCAAAGAAGCTCTTCCTGAGACCTCACCTCAGTCTCCCATCTTTCAGTTTTAAAACCACCTTTCTGTGATAAGGTAATAAGTTCAGAGGGTAAATTTAAACTCCAAGCTTTTCTCCTTCTTGATGATATTCCCTATAGTTCAACATTCCAGCCCTGTCCAAGTTTGTGTTTCATTCCAGAGGCATCATGAATTTCACCATGTTCACTGCAGAGCAGAGCTCAAAGCTGTAAAATGACTTTTCTGCAAACTGAATACTGTCACTCTCATCAGGAAAAAAGATACGTTTCCATGTCTCTTGCCAGCCTTTTGCAGGGAATTTGCCCATCTGGCTGTCGTTCTTTGTGGTCTCGTGGGTGCAAACATGCACATGCTCTCCTGCAGCACAGAGAGGGGCTATAAATAGGTAGAGAGGAAGGATTTCTCTTTTTTCCTCTTAATTCTTCCCATCCTTGCTTACTGTGCAGTGAATGTAAGATTTTACCAATTTCCAGTACATTGAAGGGTCAGTCCTTTTCAGGAAACCAGCACTTTGGTTGAGGCTTCAGCTTTTTCAGGCTCCTTCTGTAATTTTGAGTCACGCAACTGGTTTGTCCTTTGGTTCCCCATCTTTAAAATGGGAACAAGAAATTTTTTTATTGTGCGTTTTTATACGACATGGAAGCAGTGGAGAATATCTTTTTGGATACAGCGCTCGGCAAATCCAGCTTCCAGTTAATTGCCACTAATTCAAAGTATAAAAAGCCCGTGCTACCCTGAGCTGCCCAGTTTCCCGCAACGCTGTCAAGAGAATGATGCGCAAGGCTGTCGTGACAGCAGGGAATTGTGACAGGCTCATTAGCGTTACCGATGGTGTCAGCGTGGAGAATCCGGTAAGTTCCCAGCCCATGGTCCTGGCTGGAGGCCACCGTGGGTGGTGGTTGCTCTCTTGCCAAGCCAACGCTGCTCCGAACTGCCAAGCTCTTAATTTTGCTTTCACTTCTCTTGCAAATCAAGCTTCCTGAAAAAGACCTTTGCGTGAGTCCTCTGTGGCACCTGCCAAGAGCAAAGGGCTATCAAGAGGGTCTTGAAACCTCAAGGTTTGTGAGACCTTGGGGCTGCCATGGGATGATGGGTGCCACACATGTGTCCTGTCTCAGCCCTGTTGATGCTGCTGCCTGGGCTAGTGGCTTCTAAGGATCTGAAGGTGCTGTCTTGGTCAAAAACTCAGGGTGCTTTTCGAAGGTGAACGAGCAGGAGATATTTTGCTAAGATCTTGGGTATATTTGTATGAGGCTGAGCTTCCAGGTGGGCTGAGAATGAGGAGTTTTTTTGAAGTGCTGTAGCCAGTCCTGCACTAAGAGCCATCGTGGGCCACCAAAGCAATAGCTGGGCAGTGGTGGCAGCTCACTGGGGCTGTGTGTGCAGCCTGTGGGGTGTTTTGTCCTTTTTGCTATTTATTTTGAATATTCATGCTGTTCCCAGACTGACATTAAAGGAGATGTGGCAAAGTAAGCTGGAGCTGCTGTTCGGGCTGCTGTTGCCAAGACGCTGTCAGGGATGTGGCGAGAAGCAAAATAAAAAATCAAACCCGTGAAGATCGGATTTTCTCATTGACTTTAATTTGCAGAGTCCACGCGCTGGAGTCGATGTGCTCGGCGGCTCTGGGAGCCTGTTTGCTGAGCTCGGCAGGGGCACGGTGCTTATTCATGGGCTTCCTATTAGTATATGCAATAACTCATCATGGACTAATTAAGCAGCTCAATTTGCAAAAGAGGCATAAGGGAATTGGATAGGGGGCGATTGTTTAAAGAGCACAAAGCAGTGTTTTGTTTTGGGCAGCCGACCGTTGTGAATCCTGCTGTCCCCTTGACGCTGGCAGCAAACCTGGCGATGTGTCCCCCTCCCCATCCCAGCAGCGCGGGCGACCTCGCTGTTACACTGCCACCGCCTTTCAGGTCACAAATAACTCTTAACGAACCTGGAGTACACCTTGCAGAGCAAGAGGAAATGCTTATTTCCAAGGTGATGTGGTACCTTCTGGCCTGGAAGCTGCCAGCAGCTTCGGGCTCCAAAATTTCTGATGCCAAGAGACAACACAGCCATCTCCAGTGTGAATATAGTCCTTCAACTTTATCCAAGTGAACTGAGCTGGGATTGCCTGGCTTCAGGTGCGTCACAGAAGGGCTGAGATGCCACAATTCAACACATTCTTTTCATGTAGAATCTGTCAGGGAGGTGCAAAGCAGTTAAAGAAGCTGGGACTGTTTAGTTTGAGGAAGAGGAGGATGAGGGGAGACCTCATGACTCTCTACCACTGCTTGAAAGGACACTGTGGAGAGGTTGGTGCCAGTCTCTTGCAGGTGTTAGTGATGGACCAAGGGGAAATGGCTTCAAGCTCCAACAGGGCACGTTTAGACTAAACATAAGGAAAGAATTTTTCCCAGAAAGAGTGGTCAGGCACTGGAATAGGCTGCCCAGGGAGGTGGCTGAGTCCCCATCCCTGAATGTGTTTAAGAGTCATTGAGATGTGGTGTTGGGGGATCTGGTGTAGGGGAGAACTTTGTAGAGTAGGGTAGATGGTTGGACTCGATGATCCCAAGAGTCTTTTCCAACCTAGGTGATTCTATGATTGGTCAGAAGTGGTCTAAGCCTTACTCAAAACCCTCATCTGGAAGGTGGAAGAAGCCCTTAGAGGATGTGAAATTGCCACCCATTTCTGAGAGTTTAGCTTGTTTATCAGGAGAATCTTCCGGTTGTTTTAGTCTGCTCCTCTGATGGTGTTTGGGGGTGAAGTGACAGGGGAGAGCCATGAAGAAGGGAAAGATGCTGGGAGCTGGGACGGAGGGGAGATCAGCAGCCTGTACTTACAGGAGAGGCTCTCAGTAACTGCCGAAGCTACTTACAGAAGATTTGGGGGGCTTGAGAGGATACTAGTAAATATTTTGAAGCTTTCCTAATACCTGGGGCTGTGTTGAGAAGCCTTAGCCCTAATAGCGTGTTGATTTATCCAAATCCTTGTGGTTGCTTCTGTCAAAGCTGCAATCCTGGTTGATGTGTCTGCTGTGTAGTCTCTCACATGTCTTACGTGGGTGTCCTGCTGGAAATCACATCTTGTTTACTTGCCTTTAATAGACAATTAGGATGAAGTGTTTCCACAAAGTGGAGGGGGGGTGGAAAAAGTTAACAAGTAAGAAAGTAATATTCTCCCTCCCAGGGAAGACATCTGGAATTGACTGCAGTTGTAATGTGTACCTGTGCTACGCATGGAAAATATTTTGACAGTTCAAACTGAAAAGCAGGCTTTGGAGTTTGGACTTTTTATTATTTTTTTTTAACAACTGTGGCGTGGAACACAGCTTTGATGCTTTAATGGAATCCAGAGAGCTCAATAATACGTTTCAGGTTTGGATAAAAGAGAGGAAAATTGCTTCTAGCACTTTCATGCTCAAGAAAAACAAAGCCAAGATCATTCCTCTGTGATGTCTTATCTATAATATTTTATCAGTCTGGTATCTAAGTGTAGCTTTGGTAGAGCTCCCTGAGACTCATTGGCTCAGAGCGGAGATCCAAGCAGACTGGAACATACTCTGAGTTACTTTATATTGACTTTATATTTGTGTATTTTTATACTTACACATTTGAAATTTTTCCAAAGCTGCGTATTCTGAGGGTAGATGCACAGAATCACACGGGGAAGTCAGTCCAGTCCTCACCTTGGCCGTGCCTCATCTGTGACATATCCCCACTCAGCGGCAGCTTTCAGGTTCCCTACCGGTTTCCCGGGACAGACAGACGGAGACAGACAGCGCTCCCCGGCTCAGCTGGATTGATTTTGTGGCAATAAAGACTTCAAACCAGCGTGGCAGAACACTGGCAAACCAGCGTTTACGTGGCGCTGAGATTTAATCTTCAAATCCCCCCATTTGCTTTAGCTGCTGCTAATTCTGTCCTGTATGATTTTCGGTGAGCAGCCCTATTAGCTCAAGCTGTGTACGGCGCCTTCATAAAATTGAACAACAGAAGTTAATCTTTTCCCTTTCATCTCCGTTCCTCTGTTGCTTCCGAGCAATAGCTTTGTAGATTTTCGCCCTTTTTAGCATGCTGAGCATTTCCCCCATCTCTTTATCTTCTCTTTTTTCCCTTTATGTCCTTATCCTCCTTCCTGAGACAGCCTCATCTGCAGGGACCAGTGTGCTGCAAACGCGGAACAGCTAGTCTGAGGAGGTTTAAGAAAATAGTTATCTGAAGATTAAGCGGAGATGGCAAGCAGCCGACTAGAGTTTTATCTGCTTTTGCTCCTTGTTAATTGCCATTGGAGGGAAAAGGGGGTTTTATGTTTCCAGTGATGGGGAGCTGATAACTTGTGTAATCTTACAATCTTGCTCGTTCCAGTCTCATGACTCACACTGGAAAGAAAAAGAAAAAAAGAAAAAAAAAACTTGTCTAAAAGCTCATTTGAGATAGCTGCTGAGCTGCTTCTTTTTTTGGGATGAGCTTCTCCCCCTTGTTCCCTGGGTAAAACAAAGCCAAAGACATGAGTTGTCACACCAGCCCCAGCACTACAGTCCATAAGCTGTGGGTCAGACATCCTCTGAGATGATTTTTAGCTGCATCTTGTTGTCTCCAGAGCAGCCCCATCAATCCCTCTTCATGAGCCTGATGCCACCACCACCAACCACTCCAAAACCCACCACTAACCCGTGTCCCTCAGCACCATGTCTTGAGGTATTTAAAAGCCAGGCAGGCGTGGTGCTGAGGGACACGGTTTAGTGGTGAGTTTGGCAGTGTTCGAATGATGGTGGGACTCAATGATCTTGGAGGTCCCTTCCAGCCTGATTCTATGATTCTATATATATTAATTTTGGAAGTTGGCTTTAGACCAGGCCACCCTTGGGGTGCGAGCAGAGTGGTGTGTCGGTGATCGATGCTTTGGGATGGCAATGGGTGGGTTCTGGTCCTCCAGACCCTTCCTACAGCAAGGTGCAGGGAGCGTTTGCTCTCCTTCTGCTGTGGAGATGCCCCATCAGAAGGATACATGGACACTTGCTGCAGACAGGTCTTTTCTATTCCTTTTTGTCTGCTGGTAAAAATCCCTGCTGGAAGGAGCTAAAGAATTTCTTCCCCCTCTTGTAGCCATTTGCACTTAATTATTTTTATGAAGGAGAAATAATGATTTGCAGATGGCAGCAGAAGAACCCTCCAAGAATGTGCCTTTTGTTTTGGATCTGCCTTTTTTACCATGGTGTGAGGCCAGTAGATTTACGAGTCGGAGGGAAATCACATGAGGCCGAGCAGAAGTTGCCAGAGACCATTTGCCTAGCTCTGGATTTTTGGTTCCTCCTTCATTTTGGTGAACTCCTGTCCCAGAAAAGCCTCAGTAAGGATTCACCCTTCTCTAATGGAAACCACCCAGTAACGTAAATAATGAATTAACAGTTCGTCTTTTAAGGTCTGGGGTTCGTTGTTTTGGTTTTTTTAATCCCAGTTCCTGCCAGTTCTTGCAATTCTTGAGTGAGTCACCACTTTGCTTTTCAGAGATGTTTTCTTCCAGTGCTAGCCTGCCTGTTTCTTGCTGCTTTATAGATTTTATTTTACTTTATTTTATTTTATTTTGATCGCGTAGATGAGCTCAGAAACCTATAATCCTTTGGCCAGCAGTGGCTATGACAGTGTGGATCTCATGGTGGCTGTATTTGTGCAGTGTTTGGATTTGTTCCTGTAGTTACCGTGGGTATAATAATACATGTACAACAGCTGCCTGTAATGAACAGCATTTGCAGCTCAATTCCTGGGCGTTGGGATGAGCAGGAATCTCTTCTGTGGCACAGTGACACTGCAAGTGGGATTTGTTGCGCTGAAACAAGAGTTGGGTAGAAATGGAAACAGTGAGTAGTAATTAAGCCTGACTAGTGCTGGAGGGGGGCTGAGAACTTCAGAGGGGGGCCAGTTCATCCTCTGAGGGTGGATGGATCCATGGCAGCCCATGGAAGCCAGCTCTTCCATGGCATATGCTCCCTGGTGTCCAAGGGTCCTGCGTGGGACCTTGGCCATAGCGTGGCTGCATCCACTCTGCAGAGGGGAAGGCCTTTTTTTCTCATTTTTTAAAGCTAATTTATTTATTCTGCTTAATAAGGACCTAATAATAACTCGAGCTTCTTTCTGGTCACTGAATATTTTAGGCCTTATTCAATGTCTGGTGAGATGTGCAGGAATTTTTTATTGATTTTGATGGGTATTGTCTTAGGCCTAAAATATGCTGCTCCAACCAGGCACACATGAAATCGCGCTGGTCTCCAGAGGGCTGAGTGCATGAGGGTGCCAACCTTGGCCAAAGCTCTTCCTAAATGATCCCACATGTGGATGAGCTGTATAATATCCATCTCGCCTATCTTGAAATGTCTTTCTGCATCTGGCCCCATATCTGGGCTCCCTCTGCAGATCAGAGGGAGGCAAAGTGCCTTTTGAGGAATGATTTGTCCCACCCTGACATTGGTGGGTTTGTGGAGGTTTGTGTTGGGGAAAATAGACGATGAGCTTGGGTTGGAGATCTGGGTGGGGAAGAGATGCGTCTTGCTAAAACTGTTTTTTCCTGCTTTGCTTTAATGGAAAACTTCATAGAATCAGAGAATGATACGGGGTTGGAAAGAACCTCTGGAAATCATCTAATCCAACTCCCTGCTAGAGCAGGGTCACACAGAGCAGGTTGCACAGGAACATGTCCAGAAGGGTTTTGAATGTCTCCAGAGACAGAGACTCCACCATCTCTCTGGGCAGCCTCGTCCAGGGCTCTGCCACCCTCAAGGGGAAGAAGTTCCTCCTCATGTATAGATGGAACTTTCTATGTTCAAGTTTGTGCACGTTACTTCTTTTCCTGTCACTGAGAAAAGACTGGCCCCATCCTCCTGACACCCACCATTTAAGTATTTATAATCATTGACAGGACTGGAGAATAGCATGGACTGGCCTTGAATTTCAGGAAAGATCTGCCAAGAGTGGGACACCACATGGAAGCAGGCTGAGTGGCTCTGTGGGCACTTCAGGCTTTGCAGATCCATGACTGCAGGGATGGAGCTCCCAGTTCATGTCGTTAACTCAAATCTAGCACCAGACTAAAGCTGGTGTGGCAGTCATGGCCCTTCCTGCAGCCGTGATTGAGCAGGATGTGGCTTTACTGTGGAGCTGCGACACTTCACAGAATCACAGAATTGTCATGGTTGGAAGGGATCTTGAGATCATCAGGTCCAAACATACAGAGNCTCAACATCCTTCTTGCAGTGAGGAGCCCAGAATGGAACACAGCACTCGAGGTGAGGCCTCACCAATGCTTTCACAGATCGAGGATAGAGAAGATCCATCCCTGAGTCCTCTGCTGGCTGAGGTAGGAGATGGTGTCAGCTGCAGCCATCCCCTCAACTGCTTCCATGTTTCCATTGCATCGTGATCTTCTAGATCTTGCTGATGCCAAAAAAAAGAAAAACAACCAACACAAACACCAAAAAAAAAAAGGCATGAAATGGTCATGAAAGTATTTGACTTGTCTAAAGCTTTTCAGTGCTTTCTTTCCAGAACAGGAAGAGAAAAGCAGAAAAAAAACTGGTTTTCAGCTTTCTTTTCCTTTTTTGGTGTATGAAAACTTTAGGGTTTGGTTTTCATTGAGAAAATGCAAAAAGGGAAACACCACCAGCGTGAAAAATCAATGCAACAATAGGCTTTGGTCAAAGCAGAGCACTTTCAAGAAAAACAACAGCTACAATGCCATTGTCCTAAGTAATTGTCGCTGCCTCTTGGAAGGAGTTAAATAACACTTAATTGTTGAACCGCAGATAGTGTGGGGTGCAACCCCTGACAGCACATAAATTAATTGCTACCTTTAAACCCTGCATTTGCTCAACAGCTGCTATTAGTTCATTTTAAGAGATTTTCACAGATCTGGGACTAAACCCAAGTCCCTTTGCCATCATAACAAGATGCCACGTTGACATCATCAGGGCTTGGGCTGTGCTTTGTGCAGCATGTGTGGGACCCAGGAATGAATGATCTTAACGCATGTGAGGTGAAATCCTGTCCCTCTCCTATGTGTGTGGAGCTCAAAAGAAATCAAAAGCAGCTGATGTTAAACTGGTTTGACGCCGACACTCCTGGCTGAGGGGTTAATTGGTGGTGTGGTTACAGAACCACAGAATGCTGTGGGGATTGAAGGGACTTCTGGAGATCACCTGGTCTGACTCACCTGCCACAGAGCAGGTCCCACCCGAACACGTCCAGAAGGGTTTTGAATGTCTCCACAGACAGAAACTCCACCACCTCTATGGGCAGCCTCTTCCAGGGCTCTGCCATTCTCGAAGGGAAGAAGTTCCTCCTCATGTTTAGATGGAACTTCTTATGTACACCTTTGTGCCCATTTCCTCTTGTCCTCTCACTGGGCACCGTGAAAAAAGACTACCTCTTTTCTCCTGATATCCACCCTCTAAGTATTTATAGGTGTTGATCAGGTCCCCCTTCAACCTTGTCTTCTCCAGACTAAATAGACCCAAGTCCCTCAGCCTTTCCTCAGCAGAGAGATACTCCAGGCCTCTAATCATCTTGCTGGTCCTCTGCTGTACCCTCTCCAGCAGTTCCCTGTCCTTCTTGAACTGGGGAGTCCAGAACTGGACCCAGAGCTCCAGGACGGGGCCTCCCAAGGGGCAAAGCAGAGGGGCAGGATGACCGCCTTCCACCTGCTGGCCACACTCTTCTTGATGCACCCCAGTATGCCATTGGCCTTTGCCACCAGTGCACATGGCTGGCTCATGGTCATCCTCCTGTTGTCCACCAGGACTCCCAGGTCATTTTTCTCAGAGCTGCTCTTCAGCAGGTCAGTGGTTGTGTGGGTTTGGTGAGGAGTGTCCATAATTAAACATTGTATGTGTATTTTCCCAGTGCTCCCGGTAAGTCAGTGCAGTATCAGGTCAAAGCTGAGAAGCTGCAGGAGAGCAGGGTCTGTATTTCTCTTCTGCTCTGGTCCCATTACCTAGGACTGGTGAGAACGGATTTCCCAATTTCAATGTTTTCCATGGAAATGGAGTTCCTGGCACCTGGCAAGGCTACCCTGACTGGGCTGTGGGTCCTTGATGGGAGCTCCTTCTGCTGAGAACCTCAGTACCTGCCCCATTGTGGCTGGAGCCAGGCTGGGCTTGGACTGGGGGGGCACAAAACCCCAAGGCAAGGCTGGGGTTTAGGCAGCAAATCACCCCAAACACCTTCAGGTGATTTTCTGACAGCAGAAGGAGAGTGCTGGAGACCTGGAGATTGCACTGGTCTCTGGGGGAGCTGAGTCATCCCTCGCTAGTGGAGGCATCTATCTCAAAAGTAATTATACCGAGATGGAAACAGTCGATGACAAGCTCTGTACCAGCAGTTTGACTTCAGGTTCTCATTTCATGCCGCAGAAGAATGAGTGATTCTAAATAGCTCTAAAGACATTTAAAAGCACCCAAACCATGACAGGCAGAATATAGCAAATGAGAACAAGGTAGATTATTATATGCTTTGTGAGCGTATACAAAGCCCTGCTGTCGCTGCTACACGGGTACACGCCTCCTCAGGGGGTTGTGTACCTGTGATGTGCTTCTCCGATTTGGGGACACCAAGCCCCGTCCCAGCAGGGCAGGAGGCTGTCAACTCTGATCTGGGTCAGGTAGTGATGAACACGGACACCCAGCTGCTCCACCATAGTCCTTTCACCAGGAAATTGCTTGTTTAAAAATGTGAGGGGGGAAGGATTTGGTGGCCAGAGGAAAGAGAGAGAGAGTCTTGCTCTCTGCCGTCAGACAGAAAGCTAAAATTGCAGAGAAATGCCAAGGTGGCAGGAGAAGTTCATCCTTTCCCTGTGTGGGCTCTCCAAGGAAGGTGTGAGCATCCGGGCAGGTGTTTTCCCTGCCTCTGGCACCACGTGCGTAACCGGGCTTGCCCCATGCTCCAGCCCACCATTTACAGCAAAGATCAATGAGTGGCTTCTTGTTAAACTAATGAAGCAGAGCCAGGAGGCACTTTCCAGACCCTGGGCCTCAGAGAAGCAGAACCTTTTGCAATAGAATGCATCTTTTTAATTAAAAAAAAAGAGAAAAAAGTTTTACCAGCTATATTCCGATTGCAGTCTCAGCGCTGGTAGGTGGCCAATGGCATTGGCACCTCCCAAAGAGGCTGGTGCCGAGCTGGGTGTGTGGGACTGCTCTTAGGGCTAATTTAAAGCCGATGGAAGTGGATGGAAGCATTCCCATTTTCCTTTAGGGGCTTGGCTCCTCCTTTACAAGTGTAATTTGAAGCTGAGCCAGCATGTGGCCCAGGCTTCCTTTTAGAGGGAATTTGGTTGAAGGCTTTTCATTGCTTGAAGGTCTGCAGTGACTTCGGGGGCTTCTCAGTGACTTAGAGATAAAGTCAAATAAAATCTCTTTAAGTGCTGGTATGACTAGCAAACCCATGAGGAGCGTTGGAGACACCCTTGGAGACACCCATGGAGACATGACCTTGCTGGAGCAGAGGGATGCACCAAAGGCAATCTCTGTCATCTCCGAGGCTGCCACAATGGACACTTTTTCCAGCCAATGGCTCAGAAAAATTTGGGGACAGTAATCTGGGAGCCATCAAGGTGGGATCTTAAAAAGACCAGGGAGTCCTGGTGCACGACAGGATGACCATGAGCTAGCAATGGCCTCTTGTGGCCAAGAAGATCCTGGGGCGCATCAAGAAGAGTGGGGCTGGCAGGTGGAGGGAGGTCATCCTGCCCCTCTGCCCTGGGGAGGCCCCATTAGGAGCACTGGCTCCAGTTCTGGGCTCCCCAGTTCAGGAAGGACAGGAAACTGCTGGAGAGGGTACAGCAGAGGACCACCAAGATGATTAGAGGCCTGGAGCATCTTTCTGCTGAGGACAGGCTGAGGGACTTGGGTCTATTTAGTCTGGAGAAGAGAAGACTGAGGGGGGATCTGATTAACACCTATAAATACATAAATGGTGGGTGTCAAGAAGAAGGGGTTTTCAGTGGTGCCCAGTGAGAGGACAAGAGAAAACAGGCACAAACTTGAGCATAGGAAGTTCCATCTAAACATGAGCAACCTGCTCTAGGGAGAGGTGTCCCTGCTCATGGCAGGGGGGTTGGAACTTGATGATCTCTAAGGTCCCTTCCAACTCTGACCGTTCTATGATTCTATGAGGAGGAACTTCTTCCCTTTGAGGGTGGCAGAGCCCTGACAGAGGCTGCCGATAGTAGTGGTGGAGTTTCTGTCTCTGGAGACATTCAAAACCCTTCTGGATGTGTTCCTGTGGGACCTGCTCTGGGTGGACCTGCTCTGGCAGGTGAATCAGACCAGATGATCTGCAGAGGTCCCTTCCAAACCCATATCATTCTGTGATTCTGCAATCTCCTGATGTTATGCTTTATTTCCGTTCTTGTAGGTTTGTGTGTTAACAGGAAATTGCTATATTTGTCATTTTAAAATCATACGGAATCCAGGAATGCTGATGAATTAGTCACTAATAACAGTTGAAATCGAAACAAATGAACAGTGAGTCACAGTGTCATCATCACCTGAAGACACAGCACTGCTCATTGTCTCTTTTCTTCTGCATTATTCACTTTACACATTCCAGTCTCCAAAACTCGTAATTTCCTTTTTGGGGTATTAAATGCGTTTCAAAAAAAAAAAAAAAAAAAGCCTAAAAAGTTTCCAGAACTGAAGTTAAAAAATGCTCTCATTGAGAAGAATGTTTTGTTTTGCTAAATTTGAAATTTTACTCCATTCAGAGCTTTTGTATTTATTATCATTTATTACAAATTTTGAATTTAATGCAAAACCAAAAATACACTCTCCATTCTGATGAGCTATAAATTAGGCTTGATCCATTATCTTGAAATGCTGCATTTCCTTTTTGGCAGACCTTCGTTGAAATCACCATATACCAAATTTTTAGCGAGAAAACTTTGTAGATGCTTTTGCCTCATCTCTGTTTCCAGTTATGGCCAGACGTTTATATACTAAATTTACAGCACATACCTCTAAAGTGCAAGTGTGAGAACAGAGCAGGGCACCTCATGTCCCGGTTCTTTGTATTCACGGTCCACTAGGATCTCCCAGAGCAAACCCAGTGCCTGCATCCCATAGAGCTGGTTTGAAGAACGTGTCCTGTGCTGCTGCTCTGGGCTTTTGTCGCCTCTGTCACACATTTGCAAGGAATAAAATAGAAGTAGCTGATTCAGCAGGGAAGATATTAGTGCTGGTGTACCCTTGACTGGCAGGCTTTGTGTTTGGAGGCAAAAGCTGAAAAAAAATCCAAAACTACCAGGGCAGAGCAGAGGGGGAGGATGACCTCCCTCAACCTGTTGGCCATGCTCTTTTTGATGCACATTAGGAGACCATTAGCCTTCTTGGCTACAAGGGCACATTGCTGGCTCATGGTCATCCTGTTGTCCACCAGGGCTCCCAGGTCTTTTTCCATGGATTGCCTGAAGCTGTCAGCAGGTGTCACCATGTGCTTGCCCCACTCTTCATTCTCATCCATGAACATCAGCACATGGTTGCCATCAGAGAAACCAGTCTTAGTGTGTGTACAAAGCCAGCTAGTTTATCCTAACCCTTACACAGCTTAGATAAGGCGCATGTCCCTGCAGTCCAAAGGGGGTGATTTTCCCACCTGGGAGGCATCAGTGGATGCTGTACTTATGGAGCGACAGGAACCTGCAGTCATGGGATGCTCCAGTTGATATGGATGCCATCAAGAAGTGTGATCAGACTGTGTGGCTCGGTGGGCGCTCTGTCTGTCTCTCAGATGTGTGGTGTTACTCCCCGTGCTGCTTTCAGACTTTGCAGGGTGCCCAGTGGGTCATTTGTAACACTGCTGAGATGCCTACAGCCAGAGTGACCACGAGGGCATGGGTGGGAATGCACATAGGAGGTAGATACCATCATGTTGAGCAGCCTGAAGTGCAGCCCGATTTTTTGGCAGACTTGGAAAAAAGCGATTTTTGACTTAAAGACAAATTTCTACAGTGAGAGTCTGTTCTGTGTGCTGTTCCAGACTTCATCTGAGAAAGCAGAAACATGTGATTAGAATATAATCACCATTTTCACACTTCCTGGTGCTTTTTGAGGGTCTCAGTTACAGAGAATAGTAATTGGTTTCTTCACATTAGAATAGAATGCCTGCATATTTGTTAGTAAGTATGTATACATAGAAATCAATGAAAACATTAATTTTTTTTTCATCATTATGCTTCATTGGGAAAAAAAAAAACAGAACAAAACAATCCCTTATGAGTTCTTTTTGCGGCTGTCTAATAGCTATTCGGGTGACAGTCTGTCTGAAACCAGCATTGAGAGATCATATCGCTTCCACCGCAGTTATTTCTAATTGGCAAATCAAGGACAAGAGGAGTCAGGGAAGAATGGATAAGGACTGTGCTCCTCTTATTATAATGCAATCCCAAAATTGGCCTGTGCTGAGTGAAATGCAGCGCTACTCACCAGGCTTTTGCAGTTCCTTGCACAGGGAGTGAGAGCATCACTATTCTGTAGAGGTTTTCTTTTCTTTTGAAGAGTAAATTAATGAGTGATTTTAAAAACAGGATGTCATATCAAAATAGAAACAAATGGATGTTGGGTGGTTTGGGGACTTAGAATCAAAATTCTTAAAGATCTATGAAATATTTAGCAAGGTTTTTATACCTAACAGGAGGAGGGAATGCACAGAAGTGTGGTAACCACCGTACCATCAAATGAATAAACAGTGTCCTATCAGATTGAACACATGAAAGTGTTAGGGTATGTTTTTAATGCTATCTCGATGCTGCACTTTTCATGCAAAATAAATCATATAAGTTCCTAAACTTTGTAAATAAATCAATGAGCTGAGTCTGTGACTCGTTCAGAGGTGTTTTGATTTGCTTTGATCCAAAGACTTCAGATGAAGCTCCTGCAGCTAAGCTGTAGAGCATTTTGGGAAATGACTGTTCTCACCAGCTCCCAGTACAGTTTAAATCACTCAGGAGATCTGACTGCTCAGAAAAACCAGTGCTTTTGTTGCATGTAGGAATTCCTTAAGGATTATCCTTCGATACTTAGCAATATGCCTGTGTTGCCCAACTCTGTGCTCTTGATTCAGCTCCTCTGTTGTAACATTATTGAATATCTTTGATCAACTGAAGTAGAGACTGACATTTAAAAGACTCTTCACCATGTCTTCCTTGTCCACCAACCCGTCCTTCTTACAGACCCCAGCCAGGGTCCCGATCCTTGTGTGCTATTTGCTACGTGGACAAAAAGGAATATATACCGTGATCCATCTCACTTTTCTTTAGTTGTTTAGTCAGCAGAATCATACCATGGATGGTCCCATCCCCTCTGCACCCTGGGAACCTAGGAAGCATCTCAGAGCGGGTTTTCAGTGTGGTACCTGTGGACGTTGGCTGTCCAGGAATTATTTTACAGTGAGAAGAGGGTAAGAAAATAAAGTTCCTATATGATGCACAGTAATCTAACGTGGAGCAGTTCCTGAAGGGAACTGAAAAAATTCACAGGACTCAGAGACGAGAAATGTCTGAAAAGCATCATAGTAAACATTTAAGTATAAAATATCCCTAAAAGTCCTGCTGTACAAAATAATTCCTTATATTCCAGTGTCTTGAACAGGCCTCAGATAAGGTTATACTGCCGTTGCACTAGGAACCATCCTTCTGTGTTGTGACAGCCTCTCTCCTCATGTGATTGTATCTCAGGCGAGAACAAAGGTAGATAGCACAGAACTAGCTTGTCAAGATGTTCAGTGGAAGAGCCAAGACAGTATTTCACACTTTCTTTACCCTGCCCAGAGGCATCCTCTCTGACCGCCAAGCATCTGTCTTAAGCATCTCTGCACAGGAATTCTATAATAATTCAGGCTGATAGGGACTTTTGGAGGGCTGTCGTCCACTTCCAGCTCAAACCTGGCCAAGCTTCAGGAGTCGGATCAGCTTTTCCAGGACCTTGCCCAGTTGAGGATAAAGAATGGATGTTTCACAACCTCTTGTGGTCCCAGTGCTGGATACTCACGTGCATCCTGACTGTGGGAGCTGAGCAACAGGAAGGTGTATTTTCCTGTTCACATTAATATTCATGGATTGAAATCAAAAGAGTGACAGAACCAGAGCTCGCCATAAGGCATCCGTAGGAGGGAGGGACATGACCCTGGGATGCTCTCAGCCCCGCACCCAACTGACACTGCAGGGACAGAGGGTTTATGGCTCTCCCACCCACCCCTCTGCTCCCAAGACACTTCTTGGACTACATAGTGTGTACAGGAGAAAAATAAGGAAATTGGGATATTTCAGGTTTTTCATAGCGCAAACAATTACTTAAACATGAATCATGGAATCATAGAATGGTTAGAATTGGAAGGGACCTTAAAGATGATCGAGTTCCACCACTCTGGGAAGGGACACCTCCCATCAGACCAGGTTGCTCCAACCTGGCCTTGAACCCCTCCAGGGATGGGGCAGCCACAGCTTCTCGGGGCAGCCTGGGCCAGGGTCTCACCACCCTCACACCAAAGAGATTCTTCCCCAGATCTCATCTCAATTTCCCCTCTTTCAATTTTAAAACCCTTTCCTTTCATCCTGTGGCTCCCCTCCCTGATCAAGAATCCCTCCCCAGCTTTCTGGAGCCCCTTTATGGACTGGAAGGGGCTCTAAGGTCTCCATGGAGCCGCCTTTTCCCCAGGCTGATCAACCCAACTCTCTCATCCTGTCTTCACAGCATAGGGGAGATGCTCCAACCTGCTGATTATCTTTGTGGCCTCCTCTGGACCCATTCCAACAGATCCATGTCCTTCTCGTGTTGAGGACTCCAAAAAAAATTGGTTGTGTGTCCGTGTGTTTTATCTTTCGCATAAAGCTCCTGCTTGGACCCATCAAGTGCAGCCTCACGCGTGACTGATTTACAGCAATTGTGTGTGTGTAGCTTGACCTTCAGCCAGCCTTCAGGGCAGCAGCCAGACACGGTACCTACCAGCACAGGGACCCAACTACCTGTCTGTTCTGGAAAGATGATCAAAAGGGCATCCTGATAGAGCAGCTTGTGCTTCCTCTTCTGCAGCACAAACAGCAGCCAGGTAATGCCAGAGTCACCTGGGGACAGTGCAGGGGTGAAGCTTTGGGTCTCACTGCCATTAAATTGCACTGAAAATAATGAGCACAACAGCCAGCCAGCGGTGGCTACATGAAAAATTATTAGTTGTGATGCTCTGCAAAGTGGTGTCCATGCTGTGACCAGACCCCAAGGTGTGCAGAAGGAAATTAAGGAGATGCTTTATGGTGGGGCATTGAGGAGTGGGCGAGCATTGGAACGTGCTCCTTGGGAATGGGTCACCAGCTCGAGCAGGCTCTTGGAACCTACAAGTGGCAGAGGAACTATTTCAAAATGTCTTTGATCTCTGCCCTGTGAGTTTGGTGCTATGGATCAAAAGGAGCAATTTGCAGTAAGAGGTCCTGATGTGAATCAAGATGCTTTTTGGGCAACCATGAAGGACACTTTCCTACTGTAGCAGTGGGATACGTGAGTATGATGGTACACGTGGCTGTGCTGGGGAAGGGTTTCTGCTGCTCTTCTGGACATTCACATCATCTCAGATCTCCTAAGGGAGCTGAGACTGAAGATGCTTTTGTTCCATTGAGTTGGGTCAGCCTAAACAGTGAAATAATAAATACTTTCTGCCTTTGTTGGGTTTTGTTGAATTAGGTTTATTTAGGGAGGGCTCATGCAAGCAGCTTTGCCAGCAGATGTGGCTTATTTTCTTAAGGTACCCTGAGATTCTTTAATAATTGTAAATAATCCAAACATGTAAGTTCACTGTAGAGTGGGAAAAGTGTGAATTTAGCAAAATACATTTGCCTTTTTCATGTCACCCACACAAGGCCCTTCATAATGTGGAGGAGGTGCCACCTGGGCATGCAGATATGTCCGTGACTCTCCTCATCAAACCCAGGTGAACCCTTTCTGCATTTGCCACAGAGCTATTGGAGAGGGAGGCTGAAATCCTGGCTCTGGGAGAGACAATGATGGGAGTTGTGCTGCTGATCTCCAAGAGGGCAGGACTTAATATCCAAACAAGTCTTTGATCAAGATTAAGTTGCAGATGAGCAGTGTTAATACTGTTATTAACAAAAATAGGAATGCACCTCTGTTTTTCAATGGTGTTGTGTATAACAGGAAGAAAAAAAGCAGTTTGCATCAGACACGTTTTTGCTTCCATCCCTCCCAAATCTGTCCCCACTCACTGCATGGCCTTGGTTCTCTTGGCTGTTGCTGTTGAGGACGAGTTGAAGAGCTGAATTTTTGGGTGCTCTAAGCTTGAAGTCCTCTGAACTCAGTGGCCACACACCTAAAGTGTGCCTACATCAAGGAGATGCTGTGGTCTTTCAAGTCTTTTCGAGACTTGGCCAGGCTTGAAGGAGTGATGTTCAACAGATGATTGTGCCTACTGTGTGGAGATGAGCAGCTGTTATTAAGTTATTAATCTAAAGAGTCTTTGCACAGTGTACCTGCACACGTACTAGAAATTTAACATCATTTTTTAGCGGAAGGATGAAGGCTGGTTGGGACAATCAGCAGTGGTTGTGCTGATGATAGCTTCAAAGCCACAGCAATTGCTCAGGCTTTAAGCTTTCCTACTTGCTTCGAGTTGCAAAATATTCATTATTTTAGAGTACGAGACAGCTCCACAGAAGAGGGGATTTTAATGCTGCCAGAGAAAACAAGCAGATGGCAGAGTGACTGGCACGAATATGACAGAGCTGCCCTGGTCTCTGACCATCTGGTTTGGACCTTACTTTAACATTTCAAACTTGCACACACTAAGTCTGTCTGCAGCAGACTTGGTGGTGGGAGGGGAACGGGCTGGGCTGTAGCACACAGACCAGGATGGCTCATCTCTGTAAAACAGGCAGAGACTTTTCTGCCTGTAAACCAAGACCTGAATGACAGAGAGCTCCCAAATTTCACTTGTCCTGCCTGAGACACCCGTGGGTCACTGCTAATAGGACGGGCAGATGTCTGTGGCAGCACAGCACTGCTCTTGATTTTGGCAGAACCAAGAAAACATGTTTTGTGCTGAGGCTATCATAGAATCACAGAGTGGTTAGAGTTGGATTGTACCTTAAACATCACCCAGTGCTACCCCCTGCCCTGGGCAGGGACACCTCCCACCACACCAGGTTGCTCCAAGCCCCATCCAGCCTGGCCTTGAACCCCTCCAGGGATGGGGCAGCCACAGCTTCTCTGGGCAACCTGGGCCAGGGTCTCACCACCCTCACACCAAAGAATTTCTTCCTAATATCAATCTCTCTTCTTCCAGTTTGAAACCATTACCCCTTTTCCTATGGCTCCCCTCCCTGATCAAGAGTCCTTCCCCATCTCTTTTGTAGGCCCCCTTTAGATATTGGAAGACTCCTTGGAGCCTTCTCTTCTCCAGGTTGATCCTCCCACCTCTCTCAGCCTGTCCTCACAACAGAGGGGCTCCAGACCTCTGATCATCTTTGCAGCCATCTGCTCAAGTCATTCCAGCAGGTCCATGTCCTTCCTGTGGCTGAGGACTCCAGAGCTGGGGCTGACTACCTCCAGCTCTTCTGGACATCAGTTCTTAGCCTTTCCTCCTGTCTAACCCACGGTTAAGTAAAATACAGTAATCAAATTGAGAAGGGAGCATTTTTCAAAGGAATGTGTATAGCTCTGGTTCATGCACATTGCCTGGGTGGCAGCAGGTTCTGGGCACCGGGGATGGACAGGACCCTTTGAAGCCCTTCCGGAAGAAGAAGAAGAAGGAGATGTAAAACGAAGGCAGAGTGCCTTAGACAAACCCAGTGGTATGTTTCAAGACTGTTGTTCAGAATCCTTTCCAAGCATAATGAAGGAGAAAAGCCGTAGCAGAAACATCAGAGAGCTTTGGAAACATTGTCAGTCTGGCTTTGAGCGCTGACAAGGCATGAAATATCCCGTGTGTGCACGTGTCTGTGTGTGCTCACAGCCATTCACACCAAGCAGCAGACTCACACAGGCACTGCACATGTCTCCTCCCTCTTTATTTGCATCCCCCAGTTCTAAACTCATTAGCTGCTCTTTTTGACGAGTTCCTTGAGCAGTTTTCTGCAGAGGAGAGGCTGAGTCACATTCAGTCGTATCCATCTACAGAGGAGCTCGGCTTCCTTCCAGTGTCTTCTCCATCGGCGAGCTGATGAGGGGGGTATCACGGAATCAGGGGATCGTCAGAGTTGGAAGGAACCTCTGGAGATCATCCAGTCCAACTCC
The DNA here is from genome assembly GCA_013400375.1 of Thinocorus orbignyianus. Lineage (NCBI taxonomy): Eukaryota > Metazoa > Chordata > Aves > Ciconiiformes > Thinocoridae > Thinocorus > Thinocorus orbignyianus. The sequence goes on along the minus strand of VXBW01007747.1, from coordinate 439,630 downwards.
CCTGCTAAAGCAGGATTGCCCAGAGCACATCACTCAGGGCTGCATCCAGAAGGGGCTTGAAGGTCTCCAGAGAAGGGGACTCCACACACTCCCTGGGCAGCCTCTTCTGGGGCTCTGACACCCTCACCCAAAGCAGTTTCTCCTCATATTCCAATGGAACTTCCCATGTTCCAGCTTGTGCCCGTTGCCCCTCGTCCTGTCACTGGGAATCACTGAGAAGAGTCCAGCTCCATCCTCCTCCACCCCACCCTTCAGATCCTTGTGAGCATGAAGAAGGTCCCCCCTCAGCCTTCTCTTCTCCAGGCTCAAGAGTCCCAGCTCTCTCAGCCTTTCCTCATCTGTAATTACAGATCACAGAAGACGCAGTTGTGATGTGCTGGAGTTCGGAGGAGTGGAAGGATCTCGGTGGTGTCGGGGTCTGTCAGCTCAGGAGCTGCTCCATCACTCGCCTGCCTCTATCTACATAAATAATTCTGTTTCAGAACTGCCTCTTATGGTTAAAGTGATAGACGGCACCTTCCCTCCCGCCTCCTACCGCTCCCCACGTAGAATTGCATTAGTTTGAAGAACAGTCTGTGGGTAATTTTCTCTGAAGGCTTTTTTGCATGAAAAATAGATCAAAATTCTGTGGAACTATTTACTCTATTTTATTTTTACAGTTTCGACAGAAATGGTAATATGAAAATGAGATCAAGATGCTTTTGGTATATTACTGGCATGAAAAAAATAAATAAAGAGCAACCTCCAAAGTAGTTCAGGGTCAATTCCTGCCAGTAATTTCTCTATGAGCATATAAATCCCAGCGTGTTCTTGTCCTCGTGAAAGGGCTTACAGGTATTGTTGATGCTGTTTTTAAGGCACTTGTCTTTTATGAGTCTGTAATAATCTTTGCATTATACTATTACAACATAATCAAGTCCTTGTCAGGCTGCCAAGGCTGATCAGATAACATGAAAGCACTGAGGAATTTCAGTGTTGAACTTATTAGGAGAGACCCAGATTTATACCACGATAGTTGCCAACCACTGGAGCTTTCTGCAAGTGCAGGAATGCCAGTCCCAGCCGTATGGAGCTGGTGATACACAGTTTGGCACCAGCTCCAGCTCCAGCCAAGGCTGGGAGTTCAAGTGTGAGAACATCTCTCCCGTCTCACCAAGCGTTTGCAAGATGTGGGTTTAAAAATACCCTGTTCCTCTTTTTTTTTTTTTTTCTCTTTCTTTAAAATATTACTTTTGGAAGCACTAAAATGACAAAGCTGCAGTTGCTCTGGTTGCTATAGTTTGATTTTTGCGGCAATTAAAATATCCATCCCCATGTACTAAGTAGCAAAATGCTTATTTTCAGCAGTTTTTCCAGCCAGCAGGATATGGACATTTGTCATCACAGCTAATCCTCTCCAGACTGGGCTTTGTGATGGAGGTCTTGTAAATGTAGCTTCCCCCCTATCTTGTCTGGTGATGAAGTCGAATCGATACCTGTTGTAGCCAGGAATGAGGCACATTTAGGTTGTGTTGCATTTGTTGGAGAAGGACAGCACAAATTTGGCGTTGGATAAGCCTCCAGTCTGAGCAAACCCAATGGCAGTGTGTCTGTATTGGTCTTCTCCAACTGGGGCAGCGCCGAGAAATCACTGCTTTGCATTGACGTGAAACGTGCTTTATTCTAGCATCTCCAGTATGTCAAATGCTAAACTATTTATGTTCCTTGCAGAGTTGAGAGGATGAAAATCACAGCTATTACCTGGTTTTGCTGTAGGTTAGGGCTTGTTGAGTGAATTGTGCACCTGAGTTCCACTCTTCTCTGGCATTTTTAAGTGCCCGTTGTAAAAGGAAAGAATGTAGTGGTCTCAGCAGGAAAGGGAAGGTATTTGGACACTGGACAATCTGGACATTTCTGTTATTAGTTTGTCACAGCGTAGACAGGAACCTGTCCAAAATTGTATCATCCATGAGACCAAAATGTGAGGAAAGGAATGCCAAAAAAGAAAAAAATTTATAATTTATAATTCTCCTCCTATTTCCATCTTTGGCTTGAATGGACATGGTCTGGAATGATCAGGTTAGGACATGGTCCATTCAAAAATCATATTTTAAGGAGATGGCACACGAATACCATGCTTGGTCTGGCTGCTTGGCCCTGGTCTTCTTGGAAAGGCTTTCTGTGGCCTCATGAGAGAGAAGACATATGATTTAGCAATGAAATCCCATTGCCTGTTCCTGTTGCAGGAGTTGAGTTTCTTTTGCTTCTTCATAGAGGTTTCCAGGATAATTTATGAGTTGTTCAAGATAAAGTTGTGTTGAGATTTTCAACAAGATGGTCTCTGTTGGGTTCATCAGCATTGATATCGTGTCTTCTGAGGTCCCTGTACCAAAGGGTTTGTCCCTCCCCGTACTTAGAAATGTTTCACCATCCAGTTGGTCTGGTTGTGGGTCACAGCTACAGATACAAGGCTGAAGCTTTGCTGGGTCTGTGGCAAAACGGCCTCAAAGTGGGTGGAGTCACTGCTTTTGTACAAATTCTCATGCCACCAGCCTTCCCTTGATGGGATCTGTGAAAATCCACATATGCAAATTAGAATCATAGAATCATAGAATCATCCAGGCTGGAAGGGACCTCCAAAGGTCATGTAGTCCCACCTCCCTGCAGTCGCAGGGACACCCCTGACTAGACCAGGTTGCCCAGGGCCTCATCCAGCCTCACCTGGAGTATCTCCAGGGAAGGGGCCTCAACCACCTCCCTGGGCAACCTGGTCCAGGGTTCCACCACCCTCAGAGGAAAGAGATTTTTCCTAATACCCAATCTAAATCTGCTCTTCCCCAACTTAAAGCCATTGCCCCTCATCCTATCACAGCAGGCCTTTGTGAACAGACCCTCCCCAGCCTTCCTGTAGGCCCCCTTTAGATACTGAAAGGCTGCTCTTAGGTCTCCCCGGAGCCTCCTCTTCTCCAGGCTGAACAACCCCAGCTCCCTCAGCCTATCCTTGTAGCAGAGGTGCTCCAGCCCCCTGATCATCTTCATGGCCCTGCTCTGTACCTGCTCCATCAGGTCCATGTCCTTCCTATATTGAGGCTTTTGGCCTGCAAGTGCACCCTGCCTGCTCATGTTCAGCCTCTCGTCCATCAGCACCCACAAGTCCCTTTCCTCAGGGCTGCTTTCTAGTACCTTGTCCCCCAGTCTGTACTGATAGTGAGGATTGTTCCAGCCCAGGTGCAAAACCTTGCACTTGCTCTTGTTGAACCTCATGAAGTTCATCTGGGCCCACCTCTCCATGCTATCCAGGTCCCTCTGGATGATGTCCTGTCCCTCAACTAAAAGGCAATCCTCTTCAAGGAGTGCTTGTGTCCCCCTGCAGCGATGATGAATACTGTATTCCACTGTGATGGAAGTAGAAACATCCCAAAGAGAGCTCATTTTCCTTCTTTTTTTTTTTTTTTTCCCCCCTCTGTATGTTTTTTGTTTAACTCACCTTTATGTAATTCAGCTTCACATTTCTGCTGAAGTTCTTGCTGTGACTGTTCCACAAGACATTGGCATTCACAGTAGCTTGAAGGAGCACGTCAATGATGATATAGGATATAGTGTGTGTATATATATTTATATATATTTATATACATGAAATATTATCCAGCTTGCTGTGTGAGTCATGCAACTTCTGATTGTTGCCCACAAACAAGCATCAGTTAATGGCATGGAGACGTTTGTTTATCAATATTTGGATTTAACAGTCTTGCTGTGGTACACGTCTTTCACTGCTCTGTCACAAGGACCTTGTGCCAGGGGAAGAAAGGTCCTACAGTCAAATTACACTTGTTGTAAGTACCAAACCATTTTCTAGAGCAAGCAAGGCCAACACTCTTGTGCTCAGGGTGCTTCAAATAACAGGCAGGTGCTGCATCGCTTCGCTTTGCAAGAGGATTTTTGAGTATGAGTGCTGATTGCTCCAAAACCAGTGTGGTCGTCACAGAATGCTATGGGGTTGGAAGGGACCTCTGGAGATCATCTAGTCCAACCCCCTGCCAAATAGAGCAGATTGCACAGGAACGTGTCCAGGCGGGTTTTGAATGTTTCCAGGGTTGGAGATTCCACCACCTCTCTGGGCAGCCTCTTCCAGGGCTCTTCCACCCTCAAAGGAAAGAAGTTCCTCCTCATATTGAGATGGAAATTCTTATGTTTAAGTTTGTGCCCATTACCTCTTGTCCTGTCACTGGGCACCACTGAAAAAAGACAGGCCCCATCCTCTTGACACCCATCCTTTAAGTATTTATAGGTGTTGATCAGATGATCCTCCTTGTCCAAGCAATTGCTGGGGGGAATCCTTCACCCCACTGCCTGCGGGTGGGGAGCTTGGCTCGGGCTGCCCTGCCCCATGTTGGTGGTGCCCTCTTGAGTCCTGGCCCCACCATTGCTTTGGACACGAGGCATTACAGAGGTTTTGAGGGAACGACTTCGTCATCCCATTCCTGATACCACTGCTGCTCTGACATCTCGGGCACTGGGATGTGGCAACGCGAGCTTATTATCCCTGGGGACTTCCTCCCATGGTGTCCTGCAGGGACATGGGACACAGCAAGGCCAAAACGGGAACAGAAGGAACAGAAATGACTTCAGATACACAGATGGAAATGTGTCTCTAAAAGTGTTGTTTCTTCTGACAAAAAGAATAAATTGGAGAGATACCGTCTCTCAGAACTCTGTGAGGGAGCTTGTGGAGAAATGATTATTTCTCTGCCTTTTTTGCTGTTTCTCAATTTTATTATTTATGGCTTTGTTCTGATACATTCCGTATTATTTTAGCTGCCCTGGGTAATTGTGTTTTTCCCTTAACTTAGGAAGTTACTTTTTAAAAAAAGGATGGGGGCGTGAAGATAAGGCAAAGCAGTTAAATGGGAAATCTAATACTAATTAAGGCACGGTTTTGCTAATCACCTTGGAAATGAAGTTATCAGCTGAAAAAGCCTGGAGTTTGTGCAATGGAAGTTAGGAGCGGGGTTTTTTTCCCCCTCTGTTTCCTTCTGTCACAATGCATTCGGAGATTAAAAGTTTACCTTACAGACTCATCTCGACACCATTAGACATGATGTCTCTTTGCATTAACTGCAGGCGGGCTCGAGCTGTTCTAGGATATATTTCAGTCTGAATAGTTAAAATTTGGCGAAGTTATAAGCAACTAAAGTCAGGATCGTGTAATGGGAGCTGTCAGTGCTCATCATGGATGTCACACCGCCTCCCAGCTAGAACGCCGTGTCCCAAGGTAGGACCCAAGGTAGCCACTGTCCCTTCTTATATTTTTATTGTTATTATTATTATTAATGATATCCCAGGGACAAGGAGGAAGCACAGCATTATATAAGGCATCAGCCCCGGTGTTTTTCCTGTGGAGATGCTGATGGATGAGAGGAGAAGATGCTGTGCTGGGGGAGGGCACTGTCCCGGCACTGCCCCGGCTGTGGGGAGGCGAGGAGCCAGCCCCAGTTTTGCCCCTGATCTCGCTGAAGTCCTTCTCTCTTTTTCTGATGCAGGCTTGCTTTCTGAAAAAAAACACCAAAAAACAAGAAAACAGAAACAAAAACAAAAAACAGATGGTGAGCCCAAATTCCCTTCTATGGCTTGCAGCCTCGGGAAGGGGAGAGGGACGTACGAGTTATTCTGTCATCCCAAGGGAAGCAGACCCTGCGTCACTGTTTTCTGATTAAAACATTCTCCTTAAGTTAATAAATTTACCTTCTGTGTCCCTGCCAGTAGGCACCGTGGCATGGCAAGCACTGCTTGCAGAAGGCTGCAGAGGAGAACAACGCTTCCTTAATATACATGCATCCCATCTTTTTAAAATTGAAATTAATATTTTTGCCCGTTCTTTTGTTAGAGCTGTGTCCTTGCCTTCCCCTGTGTGTGTCCTTTGCTGCTGGTACCCAAGGGAGGGAACCCCAAGAGACCTCTGCTCTGTGGGGTGAGCGGATGGGGACAACACAGGGTGGAGGAAGCAGCTCTGACCTGCTGGAGAGGATGGGGTGGAACAAGACCTCCTCTGCTCACCAGCATCCTCCTGCTTGCCCCAAGTGCCATCCAGACACATCTTCTGGGTTGCTCCCTCCGAGCAAACCAGACCCATAAAGCACTAATATCTCCAGCACCACCAACCTCAAGCTGTGAGCTTGGCCAGTCCTTCCAACATGTAATTCCAGCCCGACTCGACTGGGGAGCACAGATGATGCCTCAGCCCTGCTGTATCACAGGAGGGGCTTTGGGCATCCTCCTGGGTGGTGGGTCTCCTCTGGGTCACCCTTTTCTGCCTGGCTAGCTGCTTTGACAAACTAGGCAGATTGCCAAAAGCCCTTTTAGTTGAATAATGCATCCTGGTAGTAATTGCTGGCTCTGGCAGCTGGGAGCAAAGTAAATTGATGGCTGCAGTATATTTTTGAGGACAAAGGGGATCATATTCTTCACTGTACAACACTTGGAAAATTGTGTCTGCGGCTGCTGCAGTGAGTTGGTCAAGCCAAACTGGGATTTTCTCCCTGTCTCTACTGTATGCATAAAGGGCCATCGGCACACTGTGTTTTCTGAGCTGTGTTCCCTCTCCTTCCATCACCAGGAGCACAGTAACTACCAGGGACGTGCTTCCCCAGGCAGCAGCAGGCTGTCTTCTCCTTCGCCTTCCCCCCAGTCCCATCTAACAGCATGGACATCAGTGTTTTCCAGGATGCTCCCAAACAAGGGGGTTGCTCCTGTCTTAGCTGAAGGAGCATGTCCTAGGAATGAAGATGTATAGGGTGCTCCATAAAAGCACTGTAAAAACAACTGTGGTTTTGCAAACGGCAACCATGAAGGCTCATGGCAGAGGAGATGGGAGGTCCCATGCACGAGAGGGGTCTGCACCTCCCTTGAACCTCTCCCTGCCTCCGTTCCACATCATGCTGAGTCTGCTCCCCGTTTGGGGTTATCCCCAGCGCAGGTCACAAATTGGGCTGTTTCACAAAGGCTTTCACACACGCTCATGGTGCCTTCGTGCTTCTGAAGGGCAGTTAGGAAGCAGAGCTGGGCTGCCCCATCACATGGCCGTGAAGCCTCATGCTCGCTGAAGTTTACCTCCCACAAGCAAAACCTCCTAGAAAGTAGATGGCTGTTTCAGCTGTAGTCGGACATTTCGCTGTTTCTCCATGATGAATTCTTACGATGGTCCCATTTTGCTTGGAGAATAATTGCAAGTGCATTCCCCACCAGCTTTCTGAAAAGCACATCAAAGATCTCTGGGTGATGGATTTGTTTTCTGCTTGTGTCTCTGGGATTTTTTTCGCTAGAATTTAGTTTTAACTGGTTATTTACAAATCCAAGCATTCTTCTGTGTGTTTGATTACTCCTGTGTGTAGACTGATGGAGGAGTTATTGAGACACCGTCATTTACTGGAGAGGAATGCTTCTATTTTTAATTCTGCATCTCTTTACGGCTGGATGAATGGCAAGCTAATAGTCGTGTTGAGATTTGAATGTCAGAAAATAAGGGAGAAACTTGAGACTTGCTCGTCTTACTTAACCTGCTGTGTTACATACTCTGTCTTGAGTCTTTAAACATGCCTTTACATACCATCCACGCATATTTTATAAAATTGCTGTGATTTCATCCTTGGTGGGAAGCAATATAAAAGACTCTGCCTTGTTAAACAGGCTAAACATGAATTAATTTGACAATACCTTATTTTTCTGCTTGGTCTTAATGTTGTGCTGGCTCTTGATTACCCTTCTACAAAGAGGAAATCCATCAAGGAATTAGCAGAAACAATGCACTGGACTGATTGTCCCGTTAATGCTGTTGGTTGCAGTAGATAAAGTATCTTAAGTGATGGTAGGTTTATTTCCTACGAGAATGAAAAAAAATCTACATAATAGGAAAATAATCTATTTGTTAAAGATCTTTGGTGGGAGAAATGGCTACTCAGTAGGGACATAAATGAAGGTTCCCAAAGAACCTTATGCCTTCAGGGTCTGAGTGCCACAGGGCTGAAGTTGCTGCAGGTTGGGACAGCCCGGCATCAGTGAGGTGATGACTTCCAGCCCTGCTAGGAGGATGGAGGGCTGCTGCATCCTGGATGGTTGTGGTGTCTCACAGCTCACCTCATTTTGGCACCAGGAGAGCAAAGTCTGGGGCCTTTCTCAGGGCCATTCAGTGCTCCAAGGTCATGGCTATTGCAGGAACAGAGCAGCACGCTGAGCTGGCTGTGGAGGATGTTCCCTGGATTGTGGTCACCTGTTGACCTGGGGCTTTGAGCTACCTGGTCAAGTAGGAGGTGTACCTGCACATGGCACGGGGGGTTGGAATGCAGTGAACGTTAAGATCCCTTCCAGCTCTAACCATTCTGTTACTATTTATGTTACTTTTGGATGTCAACAGGAACAAAAAGTCCTTCCCATGTGGGAACAAGCAATATCTTCCTGGGGCCGTGGTTGAATCCTCTGTTCACTGACAGCGATGTCAGATGACACTTGGCCGGTTCCCCTATTATAGTTGTCTTTGCTCCTGTTGTTACCAGCAGAAATATTTATAAATGTCTTGTAAAAACAGTTAGATTATTTCATTTACAATGACAATTTAGGCTTTATTTAGGAGATGGAAGTATGACCTTTCCTTGCATAGGTACATTTTTCAAATTAAATATTTACTGATCTGTCTGGAACTGGCTTGAGAATACGTACATGCATGATTCCCAAAACTCCTTGTCTCTCAGCTTATTCCAGTATGTGAATTTCAAGATAGTTTGTACAGATATTCTAGAAATCTAGAAAAACTGTCTAGTATAAAGCCATACGTCTTATTTAACTGAAGCATGGAAAGACAATGTTGTACCTTCACTGCCAGAGGCAAGCTTGCTGGAAAATGACATTTTAATTACATCGTGGCTTTTGCATTTTTAAACTGATCACTCTTAACCTCAAGTCAGGACAAAACCTAACAAATCCCTAAAACTGCAAAAATGTACTGGGGATATTCCACCCAAGAGCAGAGCTTGAAGCTCCTGTTTCACTGAGAAAATAAAGAACTGAGCAGGCAAGAAACAGAGGCACTTTGTCAAAGTCCTGATGAAAATGTTCCTTTAAAATATATTTCTATGTTTCTTTAAACCTACATTGTTCACGTGTTACTTGCTTTGAGAGCCTGTGGCCCATTGCAAAACTTCAAGCAGACTTTGTGAGCTTTGCTGGCGAGAGGCGAGCGTGATTGCACCTAGATATGAAAGATGGATATGGCCCTCATCTCAGACATCAGCTCTGAATTCACTCTGGAGATGCAAAATCATATTTAAAGTGCCCAGAAAGGTCAAACCGTAGAACATGGGCAAGATGGGATTTTTTTGGCTACATGTTGATGCACCACTTTAATGAAACGGGGCTCTGATTTTTTGATGTGGGCTCCTATAATCTGCAGTGATCCAAGCGAGAACAGTTGGAGTAGTAGGGTTGCCACAAAGGAAGACGTCTCCCTGCTGTACTGTCCCTTTCTTGTCTTGCCTGCACTTTGGATCACATAATCATAGAATGGTTAGATCTGGAAGGGACCTTAAAGATCATCCAGTTCCAACCCCCTGCCCTGGGCAGGGGCACCTCCCACCACACCAGGCCCCATCCAGCCTGGCCTTGAATCCCTCCAGGGATGGGGCATCCAAAATTTCTCTGGGCAATCTGTTCCAGCGCCTCACCACCCTCACACCAAAGAGTTTCTTCCTAGCATCTAATCTAAATCTCCCCTCTTCCAATTTGAAACTGTTCCCCCTGACACTCCACTCCCTGACCAAGAGTCCCTCTCCAGCTCTCCTGGAGCTCCCTTCAGATCCTGGAAGGCTGCTCCAAGGTCTCCCCGGAGCCTTCTCTTCTCCAGGCTGAACAGCCCCAGCTCTCTCAGCCTGTCTTCACAGGAGAGGTGCTCCAGCCCTCTGAGCATCTCCTGGCCCTCCACTGGACTTGTTCTAACAGTTCTATGTCCTTTCTCTGTTGAAGACTCCAGAGAACGACACAGGACTCCAGGTGGGGTCTCACAAGCACAGAGCAGAGAGGGAGACTCATCTCCCATGACCTGCTGGTCATGCCTGTTCTGATGCAGCTCAGGATGGGGTTGGCTTTCTGGGCTGCCAGTGCTTTCTGGGCTGCACCTATGCCCCACGTTGGGTGCGATAAAGGCCACACTGAGACGTTAAAAAGGGAGGCTGATACAGCCAGGAGCCTCCTGGAGCTGCTGGGAGGAACGGGTTGAGCAGGGTCGGTAAAGTTTAGGGAATGCAGATGGGATAAAAGGTGGTGAGCCTGGATGAGATCCCAGAAACGATGGGTGTTGTAACAACCGAGCAAAATGGTAACGTGGAGCAGACCTCAAAATAGGCAGAACTGGGATTATTAGGCCTGTTTGGCATATGTGTTTGTAATGATTGCACGGTGCCTGGTGTCCTGGGTATGCATCTTTAATTTATGATAAATAACTTCTTGGTGAGGTCAAACAAGGAGGGAAGAACACAGGGTATGGTGCGTCTTTCTCTGAATTCCCTTTCCATGTGATAAAAAGAAGATCTCAAAAGATTTTATTAACTTGTAAACTGTAATTTAAGGGAATTTTAAACAGCATGTGAAAGGAAAATAATGAACAAACGTTTTCAAGCGGGAGAAATCTGTCCCTACCATATGTTTCACTGAGTCATCCCTTCTGCAGGAGAAGATCTTGCAATTGTTTCAACTACTCCAGCCGCTGATCCTTTTTATTTAGTAGCACCATCACCGTAAACTCAGCACCCAACCCTACCGTGTGTTAATACCAGGTGCTGGATACCAGATCCCTCCAAAGTTGACGCGTGTCTCCCTCTCTGTCTCAGCTTTGAGCAAAGACCAAACCTGGCCGTGGGTTTCCACTTGCTGGGATATTACAGAAACCTCAAAACCCATCACTTCTTCCCCTTGAATTGGTGCGTGGACCCCTCACATCATGGCAGGACCTGGGGCTGAGGGTGCTGTGCGGTTTTGTTGCAGGTGTGGCTGTGTGGGGGCAGCATGGAGGTCCTGCCCTGCTCCAGGGTGGCTCACATCGAGCGCAAGAAGAAGCCCTACAACAACAACATCGGTTTCTACACCAAGCGCAACGCACTGCGGGTGGCTGAGGTGTGGATGGACGACTACAAATCGCATGTCTACATCGCGTGGAACCTGCCGCTGGAGGTATGGCCATTACACCCCTTCGTAAGCCTCCACTGAGGTTAAAAGCTTGAATTACAGAGCGTTTAGTACCCCTGGGTGAAGGAGAGCCTTAAATACCATGGGTCCCATCCCCAGAGTCAGCAGAGCTCCCTCGGCTTTGACAGAGATGCTGCCAAACCTGCAGACTTTGGAGGATTTCCTGCTGTTCGTATCAGACTTTTTATTTCCGTTTCTAAAAATTAAACCTGTATTGTAGTGTTTATCTCCCTGTTCAGTGTTTACCCAGCGTGAGTTTATGTCATTACCCTGCTCTGCAGATGGAGTCTGTCTGTAAAGTCAGTTGGCAAGAAGATTATTAATATCAGCATCATTAGTGCAGGAGGATTTTCCCTGCAGCTCAGGCAGGTCTGTGTTCAGCCCCAGTGGGGTTTCCCAGCTGGAAGATGCTGTCACTGCCCAGAGCTCCCTGTGGACAGTGTGCAGTCCAGGTGCCTCGACTGTTTGCTTTCTCACCCTTGGGGAAGTCAAGGCCATCAGCCCTCAGAAATCATGTTCAGAATTAAAGGATTGGAGGTTGGTGGCTCACAGGAGATTCCCTCTCAGCAGCACCATGTGCAAGTGCTCCAGAAGCATCTCCAAATAACTTTGGTGGTTATAATTAATTTTTGCACTGAAATGGTTAGGTTTTCTTAGATCTGATGTGATCCTTTTCATAATTCTGCCATGTCACAGCATGATGTGTCTTGGGAAAACCATGACATCCCATCAGCAAAACAAGCTGACCATACCCAAGGGGACACACATCCTGCACATAAACCTCTCTAGGCAATTCCCTGCTCTTCTGAATAAAGCTCTATAGGCTTCAGGAGGACTTTATGTAGGTCCAAGGCTGCTGCTTGGGCTCCGGTGTCTGATCAGGTTATAACTAATCATGAAACCCAGGAGCATCTCTGGCCTCCTGGCTCTGACCACTGTCTGGAGCACACTGGGAGCTCACCAGGCTTGGCCAGTCCCCCCATCTCCTGCCTCTGGTCCTGCCAGGAGAAGAGGAAGGGCTGGTGGGAAGGGGGAGGCAGCGATGTTATCTGAGTGATGGGTGGGATGAGGATTCAGGGTGCCCTGCAGAGCCCCTCCAGCACCCACCCCACTTGCAGTGGACGTAATCACGAGCTGGGCTGTGATGAGGAAAAACCATTGCCACAAAGGGCCCGACCATTCCTGTGAGCAGTTATTTACAGCCACCCTTCTGGTGCTAAAAATAAACACCGAATATTCACCCACCCCTCTCGGATCACAGCCCTGCCAAGAGCTGCTGTGGATCCCAATCCTGCTGCAGCAGCGTCCCCGGCTGGCGGCTCTGGGGCCTTTTGAAAAACATTAAAACATTAGAAAAAAAGCCAAAACAAAACAAAACAGGAGCTACTGCTGCTTTCTGAGGGAAGGTTCCATCTGGGAAGAGTTACTGGCATTTTGAGCCACGTTAATTGCACCATCCTACTGCATTAGGGAGCAACAGATACCCAGGAAGGATGGATTTGTCATCCTGGGGGTGCTGGGGAGCCCTGGCTTAGTTCCTTATTGAGAAACAGGTGGATAGTGATGGAAAGAAAAGCTGTTTATCCAGTGAGCTGCAGGGAGGCACTGGCTGTGATGGCACCACTCCAGCGTTAGGAGAGGCAGGGAGTTGCCTGCAGAACCGAGTAGTTTCAGGTCTCTCTTAAAAACAGGTTACGAGATCCAAACACTCACAGATTTTGTAAATTTCTGCAGGTTCAGCCCCAATCCTCAGGCTGACTCCTCACCTTTCTCAGAGGTGAGGAACCATGCTTTTGCTCAGGAACAGCTTTGGAGCATGGCAAAAAGGGGTTGCAATTCTTCAAGAAGCCACAGGTGCCATATGGCTTGGAGAAGAGGGCAATCCCATAAATCAGTTTGGGGAAACCAGTCTGGGCTACCTTAAAAACGGCTGGGGGATTTTTATGTAGGTCCCTTTGTATAGGTCTAGTAAAACTGCGATTTAATTTTAGAGAAGCCTTGTTTGACAGGTGGTATTGTGTAGGGGGGGTATGGATATACACTGAATTGTTTTGCCATGCCGCTATATTCAAAACCAAGCCGAACACTTGCTGAATATTTCAGGTGCTGACTGGTTTGTGGTCCCACTTTGCTTAGCAGCCCACCTCGCCCACTCAGATTCCAGCCTGTCCTACCTGTCTGCACTGAATCATCTTTATTTTTACCTATGAGCTACCAGGCGTGCATTAAAATGGTGTCTTCAGCTAAAGCGGAGTGAATAATTCATTAGGAGATCATTACAAGCATTGTAATGGAAAATTGCTTTCCCAGCTGTATTTAATGATCACTACAAAAGACAAGAGCAGGAGCTGAAATGGAGTAGAAATCCAGACACCTGTAGGAAGGACTGAAACGGGCTGCAACGTGCCATTGGTTTCCTTCCCCCAGCTGCTGCATGAGTTCCCCAAATTCTGTAATGGAATAAAAGGTTAAAAGGGGGCACAGGTCTCTTCACCCCCACTCCTAGCTCCTGTAAGGCTTTCCTCTGGGGACAGATAGCATGGCTTTGTCAGCTTCCAAATGGGCCAGGGCAGTGGCATTACACTGTGTCTTCAGGGACACTTTCACCAGGTAATTGTCCACATTGTCAAGAGGTTTTTCTGAAGCTCAGCCTCAACTTCTCTTCTGTAATTTTTGTCCTTTGTTCTTCTGGGTCCAGTGAAGGGCCACCAAGATGCTCAGAGGGCTGGNTGGTTCTATAATTCTTAGCCTCTATTATATATGATTTTTAAACCTTTCTCCCTTTTCTTCTTCCCCCTTTTTATTTTATACCTTTTAACCATGCTGTCCTCTGTGTTGCACACCTTTGGGAAGGATTTGGTGCTCAGTGCACAGACAGGGGTTTGCATTTCCAGGATTCAGCCTGTGACTGTGTTTTGAATCCTGATGTACATTTAATATTGAGCTCCTCTGGAACTCCTGTGTGTCAGTCCCTAAACGGGAGGTGTGATCTATTAATAAAAATGCTTTATCATTGAGCCCAGTGACAGATTCAGTCTTTCTCAGGTGGGTCCAAAGCCCAGCCAGGTTGGTGAGAAGATTCACCTCTGTTACACTTTTCTTCTTCATGTGGGTTATCTTCTCTAAATTACTTCCCAGGACAAGAAACGTGTCCAGCATCAGCCTGGTGGCCATGGCAAAGATGCCTTCAAAACCTACACATCTCCTCCTCACTGTGGCTGTGAAACCCAAGTCTTCCTCTGACTTCTCTGAGGACGATTTCAGCTTGGACACAGATGCTAAAATTCCCTGGCAGGGCCTCTGTGTGAAGTTACTAAGCTGTCAGCAGTTGCCAGGAGACTTGGAAACAAACATCAAAGGAATATGATCTTTTAAAAAAATTTTTTAAGAGTATCTGTTCAGTGACATGCTGTGTATTTATTTTTCAGAATCCAGGTATTGACATTGGGGATGTTTCTGAGAGAAAAGCATTAAGGAAGAGCTTGAAGTGTAAAAATTTCCAGTGGTACCTGGACCACGTTTATCCGGAAATGAGAAGATACAACAACACCATCGCTTATGGCGAGGTAATTAGAGCTGAGCATTTACAGCTGGGGAGTCTCTGATGAGAAGTAGCCTCAAAGGAAAGGAATGTGATTCCTTGTGTGTAATTATATAAATTTGTACAGATCTGTTCACAATTGCCTCTAAAACCTTATTTTGGGATTTATTTCTGACCATATACAGTAAAATATTTTAATACCTCATTTACTGAATTGACAGAAAATTATCTATATTACTCATTGACTCCATGGATTAAGCAGTATGTATATTTTTAATACATAGGCATTTTATAAAACCCTTTGACTTAAACTCAGCCTAATTCCTTACAAGGTCTCTGTAGGATACAGCGCGTTGTCACAACAGCTTAAGGACAAGATAAAGTAAGGAGACTTAATTCTATCTCTGCTGGCTTTGAGACCATACTGGGAATTTAAAACCAGGCATTTATGGGGAGTAATACTACTCTGCTGCAATAGGTCTCATGGAATAGTGGCAGTTTGAGAAGGCTTCTTGAAGCGCAACCTGAGCACCCCAGATGGGCATTAATTTTAAGAAAGATTTAGTGTTAGAGTTACTTAGTGGCTTCAAGATAAACCTCCCCAAAAGCAGCATTTGCAGAGGAGCTGTTGCAGTTGCCTTGCACGGGGAGAGAGCCTGGCAGGAGGGCAGCTCTGGTGGCTGTGTTCAGTGGCCGTATGGCTTTGTAGCATCAACCCATCACTTCCACACTCCTCCAAAAGGTGTCCTTCAGCAGTTGACGGCATATTTGCCATCTCTGCCTCATCCCAACATTGCTGCTTCATCCCAACAATGATTCAAATGATTCCTTGTGCTGGCCAGACTTTTATTTTTTTTCCCCCTGCTTTGTTGAGCACGTTGAGATTTCAATGAAATACAAGCTTTTCTGCGCTGATTTCAGGCTCCTGGCAACATGCTGGTGCCGGTCTAAAAATATGTTTGTTACCACCACACATGACCAAAATACAAAGAAAACTGTGTTCAAGGAAGTTGGCTCCTTTGAATGGTGATTATTACATAAAAGCAGTCATCATTAAGCCCCGTATTTAAAGAAAACCTATGGTGCACTAAACCTTTCTCTGCGTGAGCATGGCCAATGATGTAGCACCATATATATTCTTTCTATAGCAAGAGAGAGGCTGGAGGAATTGCTGCCCATCAGTTTAGTGCTTATCTCCGGAGAGACAAGGCCATGTAATTCTGTACTTCTTATTTCTTACAGCTTCGAAACAACAAGGCAAAAGACGTCTGCCTTGACCAGGGCCCACAGGAGAACCACACAGCAATACTGTACCCGTGCCACGGGTGGGGACCGCAGGTGAGGAGGTGACGCTGTGCCGGGAGCAGGCAGTACTGGCAGAGCGCGGATGGACAGAGGACACAGCACAGATGTGTACTGTATAACATTGTCTGTTGGCTTCACTCAAATATCATTGAATCGTAGAATTGGAAGGGACCTTAAAGATCATCCAGTGCCACCCCTTGCCCTGGGCAGGGACACCTCCCACCAGCCTAGGTTGCTCCAAGCCCCATCCAGCCTGGCCTTGAACCCCTCCAGGGATGGGGCAGCCACAGCTTCTCTGGGCAACCTGGGCCAGTGCCTCACCACCCTCACAACAAAGAGGTTCTTCCCCACATCTCATCTCAATTTCCCCGCTTTCAGTTTTAAAATGTTTTCCTTTCATCCTGTGACTCCTCTCCCTGATCCAGAGTCTCCCTCCTCAGCTTTCCTGGAGCCCCTTGGGGGACTGGAAGGGGCTGTGAGATCTCCATAGAGCCTTCTCTTCTCCAGGCTGAACTCCCCCAACTCTCTCAGCCTGTCTTCACAGCAGAGGAGTTCCAGCCCTTGGAGCATCCTTGTGGCCTCCTCTGGCCCTGCTCCAACAGGTCTGTGTCCTTCCTGTGCTGAAGACTCCACAACTGGTGGAGTCATTGCTCCAGGTGGGGTCTCACCAGAGTGGAGCACAGAGGGAGAATCTCCCCCTTCACCCTGCTGGCCACACTGCTGGGGATCTAGCCCAGGATGCCCAGCTTCATGTTAAAATTACCTCTGATATAAAGGTGCATTTTTCTAGCTACTCTCAGAGTAGCTATTTTCTGGATTACCATAATCACGCCAGAGCTGCAAGTAAAATCACAATTCAAAAAAAATCTTCCAGAGGAGGGTAAATAATGCTTAAAGCAAATAGCCAATGAGGAGAGTGTAGATAAGGAGAGCGTTTTAAGACATTTGATTTCTCTTTCACCCAGCAGAGTGAAAATGTACTGACTGGGTAAAAAAAAGCAACCAGTGCTTTTTAATGGGATGATAATTAGCTGTTCCAACTTGGGTCGGATTTACCATAGTGTTATTTTTCTAGCACTCCTTTTGTCCCTCCAAAAGTAAACTAAAAGCTTTCTATCCTAATTTTAAGCTTATTCTAGATTAAAAGTCATCATTCCAAGATTCGCTCTAGATCTCTTAACCTTTGAAAGGATTGGTGGATGTGTCAAATACTGAAAATGAGTGATGATGAGGTAATTCAGCCTCCTCTGTAGTTTGTCTCTTACGGTGTTTTAAGAAGAAAGCAGCACGAGACCACTGCTGGTTCGATTGCCATAGATTTGTAACAAAACAGTGTGCAGCTCTAGCTCTGTCGCTGCTGGCATCTGTTAAACCCACAGCAGATTCTAAGCTGGACTTTCAGGATCTGTAGCTCCAGAGATAATTTACCCAGATCCCCACTAAATTTTCCTGTCTGTTTTTCTCTTATCTCTGCCCATATCCTCAAATCAGTATTTTGCCTAAATCCTGTGATTTCCTTTGTCTTTTTCTTTCTGTATTCCTGGTGGTCACATCTCATCGTGCAAAGCCCTTAGCACAATGTCCTTCCTCCCTACAATCTTTAAGGAGAAAATACAACAAGTTTCCCTTTAGGTGTTGTCATGGTTTCAGCCAAATTTACCAAAACCAGATTGACACGTGGCTCTTGCTCCCCCAGAAAAAGAAAGGAGAGGAAGGGATAAGAAAGAGTGCAGAGTTTCTGAACAATATGTTGTTAATTTCAGAGTCTAGTTAGAAGAGTCCCAGTTAAAAAAGTAAAATTCTAAAACAGAAAATTGGTTCATTTTACCTCAAACCAGGACAGGTGTGGAAGCAGAATGGCCATTTTATGACACATGGGGTTTTCAAACATTATGATATGATTTGTAGGTGTTTCTTTCATTACCAAAATCGTGTCTGACCTCCCTAAATCCGCAGTAGTTTTTCTGGCATTTTAGCTCTCTCCAGTGAGACCCTGGGTGTTTATCATCAGGATCTGATGGATGGATCTCACTTCAGCCTCCTGCTTTTGTCTGCATTTCCCATGTAAGCGCGGTGGCTCTCTATGTTGGAAATTTAGCCACAGCAGGGATGCTGTGGATGACGGCCTTCCCCATCACTGTGCTCGAACAGCGTGTAGTGGCGATGGGTGGAAACAGGGATGAACTTCTCTGAGACAAATCTTTTTCTTCTGTTGTTTTCTTTTCTCTTTTGGCAAGTCCATGATCATTTCCATGTTACCGCCTCTGGATCAGCCATATTTGTGCTGTGGAGATTGCATCTACTTACCTGCTTAGAAATTGGGGCAGAACTGTACCTAAAAGCTGCCTGAATGTCAGATTTCTAAGCTGAAGTCATCACCCGTGTTCTCTCGGAAGAAAGTGAGATGTACTGCAGGAGGAGCCCATGGCACCTCATATGGCGGGGTAGGTCCTGCCTTTCACCCCCCATTGCCAAGAGAAGCCAGTTTTTCACTAGAAGCTTCCATTGATCTAGGGGAGAGGAGGTGAGACAAACCCACCCCAGCTTCACAGAATCTGCACAGAATCTGCACGGTTGGAATGGACCTTTGAGATCACGGAGTCCAACCAGACACACACACACAAAAAACCAACAACAAGAACAACAAAAAAAAAAAACCAAACAAAAACCCCCCAACCAAATGAAACACCAAGAAAAAACCTACAAGACCAATCACCCAACCTAACAATCTTGGCCACTGCAGCATGCCCTGAAGTGCCATTTCTACACATTTCACAAATACCTCCAGGGATGGTGACTCAACCTCCTCCCTGGGCAGGCCCTTCCAGTGCCTGACCACCCTCTCAGTGAAGTCATTCTTCCCAATATCTAATCTGAACCTCCCCGGCCCCAGCTTCAGACCATTTCCTCTGGTCCTGTCGTTCCTTCCTTGGGAGAAGAGGCCAACGCCCACCTCTCTACAACCTCCTTTCAGGGAGTTGTAGAAGGCAATGAGTGATGTGCTCTGGGCAATCCTGCTTCACCAGGGAGGTTAGACTGGATGATCTCTAGAGGCCCCCTCCATCTCCGGCAATTCCCTGATTCCACGAATCAGAAAGGAGAGCAGGGAGAGGAAGGAAAGTGCCCCACCAGACGGCAGGGTGTCCCAATGTATTTGGGATAATCTATTTATTGATTAGTGATTTAAACATCAGAGCTTTCCACTTGAAACAGAGGCTGCTGCAACTGGTTTGATGGCCCCAGCTATGTTCTGACAATGGTTTGTAACATGTCTGGTATTGGGGTGGGGTTTTTTTAATACCCTGATATTGAATATCTGTGTGAATATCAGGTTTCTAAACTCAATCTTGAAAGCAGAACTTTCTTCAGTCCATTGGACAATTCCAGATGTCAGTCTGACTCCTCCACAGTACCCAAATGCAGGAGAAGATCTTTAGGGAGGAGCAAGGTGCCCCAACAGCAGCTTTTCAGGTGGGAAACGTGTATTAGAGTTCTCAGCAAAATCTTGGAACCCTTTCCTAGGGTCAGGGAACATGCAGTCCCATTCCTGGTAGCTTTCCTGAGATAAGAACTGGGTTTTTTTGTCACATCTTCATTATTAGCTCATCAAATCTGGCTGAAAATTTGGGACATTAATAAGGGCTTAACAGGACAGGGCTGTCAGTTCTCTATTCCATCACAGGCCTCAAATATGACTTAAATACATCTCTTCTAATTCTCTACCTGCAAAATGAGCCTCATTGACATGAGGATGAGTTGAAGGTTGAGATGGAACGAGTGGGGATGTAGAGCTGCAACCTGTGGCAGCCCTATCGAGGTTCATTTTCAGCTAAAGCAACGTATAGTTCAAGTGATGGGAGTGTGTAAAGACCCTGTTCTCACAACGTGGTCTGCCCAGATTTTCCAGGCTCACCAGGACTGAGTAATCCCAAAACCCATTTGAGATTGAACTGCGAAATTCAGGAGCCACCTGAGCCCAGGAACTGGCTACAGGAGTCCTTCAGGGTAGACAAAAATCTCACGTTGGTTTATCCTTGCCTTAAACCAAGGAACAGTCAAGTGTGGCTGATTGAGTCACTGCTAAATATAACTGAGCTGTTGCTTAAATGCACACAATTTTTTTTTTTTTCTTAAAAGGCAGAAACTGCCTTTTGGACTTTCTGGCTGGAAACATAAACCTCTAAGTGTGTTACAGTATGAGAAACAGAATTAGCCTGACATTTTCTGCTAACCCTGGGCTTGAAGATGAATGACTAAAAGCAGATTACATATTTTTTCCTCAACTGTTTTTGTCATTAAATTTAATGATGTTTTCTTTTCCTGCCTGATGTTCTGAAGTCAAACGTTGCAGTGCTGCTGCCTCCCTTCAGCTCACCTGTCGTGCAGGCTCAGCATGGAACTTTCTCCTTGCTCTTCCACCTCCACTTTGTCCCTTCCCNCAGGTGGGGTCTCAGGAGCACAGAGCAGAGGGGGAGAATCCCCTCCCTGGCCCTGCTGCTCACACTGCTTTTGCTGCAGCCCAGGCTGGGGTTGGTTTCTGGGCTGCCAGCGCGCACTGCCGGCTCATGTTGAGCTTCTCTCATCCCTGAGCACTCCCAAGTCCTTCTTCTCAGGGCTGCTCTCCAGCCATTCTCTGCCCAACCTGGATTTGCACCTGGGGTTGCCACGTCCCAGGTGCAGGACCCTGCACTTGGCTCTCAGTCCAGCTAAGAGCCAGTTCTGGACAGTTCTTTTGTTTCATGATACATGCTAAGCAAGTTAAACAAGGAGTTTAACTCCTTGATAGTAGTTATCCTTAAAAGTAGTTATCAGTGAGTGCAGAGGCACTAAAATCAGCCTTTTGCAGAAGCACAGGCACTGCACAAAAGAAATTGGACTGCTGTTTAACTAATGGGCTGAACGTTGTAATTTATTGCTGGGAATAAGTATAGAAGTAATGCAGACACTGTTAAAATAGCTTGCTGGTTTTATATATATATATATGTATATATACACATATAAATCACGAGGAGTTGCAGGTTTTTTTGAGTTGCTCGGTATCCAAAAGCACACACAGGGGTGCCTGTGCTCACTGCTCATGTCATCTCCTGAAATCTCAGCTTCTTTTCTCGGTACTGTGACCCATCCCTTAGGTGTCTAAATGCATTTCACAATTAAGGAGAAAGTTCCTTGGTGGCAGCGAGTAGGTCCAGGCTCCATCCTGGCACTTTTATTGGTGCAAGGACAGGTCCCATTCCCTGCCACACCGGGTGATGTTGGGATTTTGGTGGGAGTCCTGGCTTTCTAAGGGAAGGTGGGTGAGATCTTGGCTTTTGCTCACAGCATGTCTATCCCAGCATCTATCAGGGAGGGAAGTTTTGTTTTTTTTTTCTCCTTGTTTTCTCTTTCAACTTTTCATTCTCCCTGCTTTCCTTCACTTCCAGGTCAAATCATTATCAGATTTCATGATGAAGTATCCTTTTATCCTGTAATTATATTGAGCCTGCGGGTGGTTTCTTTTTTTTTTTTTTTTTTTCTTCCTGATGGCTTCATCTTTTAAGCAATACATCATGAAAACACCTTGCCGTAATGATGTATTACACTAATAATATAGTAATACCTCATTGGAGTGACAGAACTATGGTGATATATTAAGGTGATAGAAAGCACTATAATACTATAAAACTTAAGATAATGTTCACCCAGCAGAGCATTTCATTTAATTATAGGATAAAATATGTTTTGCCCATTTAAGCATCAGAACTTGAGGACAAACCCATCAATACTGAGATCATCCAGGACACTGCAGGATGAAGGGTGACAAAATAGCACATCAGATTAAATCGTGTTAAAAAGAAAATACTGTGCACTTTACTTATGGTTACTAATTGATGATCTGCTCAGTGCAGAAAGGAAGCTAAACAACCTTAAATTATTTTCCAATAGAGTCAATGAAGGTCATCAAGGCTTTTATTTCCCAGGTGCTAAGGCGTCTAATTAACTTTCTGCCATCCCCAAGATGCAGCCAGCCAGAAACAATAATCAAAGAAGATGTATAGGTGGTCCCGGGGGCACACGTGTGGCCGGGCATCCCTCCACTCTCCCAGCATCAGCAGGGGCTGCGGGTCCCCCCTGGGGCCAAGGAGCCCCCCCAAAGCAATGCCTGAAGGTGGGGGGACTCTACAAGAGGCAGTTTTACCCAAAAAGGTGTTTGGAAGAGGCTGTGGGTATGAATGTGTGTTTCTCTCTGGGAACGTGGCTTTGGGCCATTTACACTGATTAAGTGGTTTAAAGACCTCATCAATATTAACCATTTTTAAATAGGTTGCTGGTTAATATCCTCAAACTGTTTTTCTCTGGTCCTTCCTCTTGGTCTTTCTGGTTTGCGTCTCACCCTTTGCCAGCCTGGGAAATTCCTTGAGGTGTTTCCTCAGCCTGGTACCTCCAAGTTTATTTTTTTTCCTGCTGGATTTGCCATATCCTTCACTGTTCGTTCAGTGTGTTTTCTGGAGGTGTGTTTTCCAGAGGCTGACAAACCAGCTTGGCAGGCAACGAGATACAGGGCAGATGATTTTAAAGGGCAGATATATTTTTGGGGAGGTAAGAGTTTAAACTGGGATAAATTCAAGGATTTGGCTTCCCTCAGAAACAGGAAAACAGGAGTTTCTTGTGTGAAATATCATTGGATTTGAGTGGTTACACAACATAGGCTGTCATTAACTTCCTGTGACTGGCCTGCACCTTGGCAAAACCTCCTTCATCAATGAAATAATTTCCTTTGATAACAGACAAACTTATATTATATTCAGATCATATGAAGAGCAGTTGAAGGAGCTGGGATTGTTTAGTTTGAGGAGGAGGAGGCCGAGGGGAGACCTCATCACTCTATACTACTACTTGAAAGGACACTGTAGAGAGGTTGGTGCTGGTCTCTTCTCGCAGGGAATTACTGATAGAACAAGAGGGAATGGTTTCAAGCTCCAAGAGGGCAGGTTTAGACTGAACATTAGGAAAGAACTTTTCCCAGAAAGAGTGGCTGGGCATTGGAATAGGCTGCCCAGGGTGGTCCCTGGACGTGTCTAAGAGTCGTTTAGATATGGTATTGGGGGATCTGGTGTAGGGGAGAACTTTGTAGAGTAGGGTTGATTGTTGGACTTGATGATTCCAAGGGTCTCTTCCAGCCTTGATGGTTCTATGATCTATGATATTTAAGCATCGTATGACTGTGTGAGAAAATCATTGGTGACTGCAAAGCAGCTGTGGGATCTCCAAGGGAGTAGCTTTGTTCAGACACTTGCTGATGTAGACAACGTTTTTGGAGTGTTCAGTACTGAAAGAATTGAGACCAGCAGGAACAATTCTTAGGAAACATATGAGATGAGAAAAGCAATGCAGTCCAACAGGAAGGCACTTCGTTGGAAGTGCCTTCCCATATCCTTTGGGAAGAGCTTACCAGACTGCGCTGTGAGGGTGGGGGGGAGTGGGAAGCAGCACAGACTGTTCAAGTGGTGCTGGGTAGATCAGGTCTGCTCCTGGCCAAGAGGACAGGACTGAGACTCCCAAACATGGTGCCCAAAGAAGGAGCATATTGAACTCCTGCTCGTCGTGGGCCCTTCCTGTGCTCCCCTGAGTTACCCTGGGGGTGTTTTGGGCTGATGCTGAATATCCCCGTGAGCACTTGCAGAAACCTTCGCTATTACATCTTGTTCACTCAGCTTTCACATGTAGCCAAGGAATAAGTTCTCATCCACCACCTTTCTTGGAGAACAGCATGTGCTGGCCACATTGAAGCACCCAACTGTGCTTGAAGTGCTGGGTTGCTGAGGTGGTGAATTGCTGCAACCACTCAGGACGTCTTAATAAAACCAGCACGTTGTAATCTACTGATATAAAGCATTTTTTATGGCATCTTTAGTTTCTAAGATGGGCTCAGATCTCACACATGCCCACTGTCTGGAGCTGCTTTTTGAAATATTGGTCAGTCCACTACGTGGTGCTGAGCCAGAGGGTCTTCCCGTCTCTTCTGGTACCGGGCAAATCCAGGTAGAAAGAGCTGATCAGGCTGCAGGTTCACTCCCCACAGCTGCCTGTGGGGCAGCTCCAGTGTCAGCCTCTGCTCAGCATTTTCTTCCTTTTCATCACTCAAAAAAGACCCAACAGAAGCAGGATCGGTGGTTCATGGCAGAACTCCAGTTTATCCAAGAGCTTCACCCCCTGCTGTCACCTTATGGTCAAGACCCCGTGGCTGGCTCGCTCTGCAGAGGAGCAAAACAACAAAAGAAGAATCAGGGCATCAAAGGCAAAATACCCCAAAAGAAAAAAAAAAAATCCCTAAATGTCGCAGTGGAGCTTGCACTCCTCAGTGAGACAGGATTTTGGGGGGAATAATGACTCATGTTTGAGGATTGGACAGGCCTGAAGGCTGGGATGGCTGTGACTGGGCCTGGCAGAGTAGGTCAGGCGTGGGGCAGCACGCTAGATCCAGTTCGGGGCTTTATTATAACATTGTAGATGATGCATCTAATAGATGCACTTAATACATTTTTCATAATACCCGTGTTTGTTTTTCAGCTGGTTTTGTCTCCCTGCAGCCCCCGCCCCGCTCCCTTCCTCGGGAAAGATTTGTTTTTTGCTCTACTTATTTTTCCCACCACATTAGGCCATAACATGTAAGAGCAGAAATCATGTCGCCTTGTGGGCATTAGGCCAACTGTCTGAAGACAAGCTGCCAAACACCATAAAGAAAAAGAAATAAAAAAGAAAAGGAAAAAAAAAAAGCATGCTAGTTTTGTATGTGGTAGGAAACGTTTGGGAACCAGGAGAAGGAGGGTAACTTGCACTGCCCGTGTGGGACTTGTGGGGGATTTCATCCATCTGTCATGGATGTCAAGCCTGGCTTTTTTTAATCTTTTTTCCATATATACCTGTTCCTTTTTTGCAAGGCGGGCGGCCTCATCCTCTGTGTTGGGGCTCAAATCCTAATTAGATGAGTTGTGTGGTTAAAGACACACTCTCGGGGTGAGCATGCTGTCTCCCTCCAGGCTTGGCTCATCAGAACATCACACTGCTAAAAAGAAATCAGGGGAATCTGAGCCTTCAGCTGGGCTGGATCTCCAGCCCAGAGGGAGGACGACATTCCTCCAGCGCAGGGCAGAACCCTTGCTGGGAGCCCAGCGTGAGCTGAGCTGGATGGTGGATGGCATCTGTCCTGTGGTTGGGCACCTTGCACCTCCAAGAGATGGTGAGTCGGTTGGTGTGAGGAAGAGGAGGTGATGGGTACATCCTGAAGCTCTTTCCACCAGCTGTTTGGAGGGGATATTACTGCCAAACTAAAGATGTGTACTTTTCTGTGTCATCTTGTAAAGGGCTTTGGGGGCAGAAGAGTAGATCCTGTACCATGGGATGGGATGGGATGGGATGGGATGGGATGGGATGGGATGGAGCAGTGTTGCCCCACACCAGCATCAAAAACACCTCTGGCAAATGGACCTCGTTGAGATGTAAAGGAGCAGAGGTCTTGCTTTCATACACAACCCGTTGGCTCCAACAGCTGGGAGCAAATCACAGCAGGCACCCATCCCCAGGAGAGTAACAGCACGGGGACCAGCTGGAGGATCCTCCACACTGATATCATCCATATCACACCTCTGTCATCACACACAACATCCAGCATCGCCTGGATAACCTGTATCTGCGCTTACTAGCTGGAGTTGGACCCCGTTACATTGTTTTAACTTCATTTTCAATGTTTAATTATTCTAACTGTGATAACCCAGACTCCCAGTGTGATTTACTGTCTCTTTTAAAGCGTCTGGGTCATAGATATGCTCAGTTAATTAACGTGCTGAATACTCCTTATTTGTCTGCTAGATAATAGATTGATTCGTAATTTAAATAAGCAGCTGTGTATATCTTTCCCTTGAACTATGAAAGGCGGGCTGCTGCCATTCATCTCTTTCCACTCCTGAATTTAAATACGTTAAGGCAAATATTTTGGTGGGATCCTTAAACACTGCAAATGGAGGAGCCCTTTGTGTGCAGCCCCTCGGCAGCAGCAGGGTTCTCTCGCTCCTCTCTCGGTGCCAGTTGTGTCCTGCCTGCCCAATGTCCCCAAGAGCCTTCAGCACAGCCCAGTGTCCCCAGCCTGTGGCTCCCCGGCAGGTCCCTGGGAGCACTGGTGGGATGCAGGGGCTGTGGTGGGCATTGGCTGCAAATCCTGAGCCTTCAGTGTGGAACCACGGGGGAGATTTGGGCTGGTGTCCCCCTGGACTGGCATGGATTAGAGATTCACCAGAGGCTCACCGAAGGGTTGTGCCAGACACACACCATTGTGTGTAGACCAGAGCAAGACTGGCTTGCCAAGGAGGTGAGAAGCCACATTATGGGCCAGCACAACCAGCCAAGACAGCTGGCTCTGGCCAAAAACCAGGGGAAATAATCCACGGCCCCAGTCCGGGGGTGTTTGGACCCAAAGGAGGCTGGAGCAGTGATGAGTTGAAGGCTTAGAGTTATTCTTACCCCTTTCCTGCTCAACTGCATCTGCAAAACTCAAAAAACAACAAGTCAAGAAGAAAAGGGTGGAGAAACTCCTTTTTTTTTGTCCCCTCGTTAGTTCTACTTTCCCCATGCTCCATCCTCCCAGGTTTTTTCCTGGGGCTCTGCAAACTTGGCCTTTCCTCTTTTTTTAATGATACTCCAAAGATTCTGACGGTTGTTATCCTCACCTTCCCTTCCCACCCAGCTCGCTCGCTACACCAAGGAGGGCTTCCTTCACCTCGGCGCCCTCGGGACCACAACTCTCCTACCCGATACCCGCTGCCTGGTGGACAATGTGAAAAGCCGCTTCCCTCAGCTCCTCGACTGCGAGAAGGTCAAGAGCAGCCTCCATAAACGCTGGAATTTCATACAGGTCTGTTACAGGACTGCCATGGGTGCTGTCCCTCTGCTTCCCAAACCGTGACACCATCGTCTTTGCCATGGGACAGTGGGGGACGAGGACGAAATGGTCCTGTGCAACCGTAGGTGCCAGGTCCTAGGGCAGAGGGAAAAGATGAAGAGGGATCAGGGGCAGGGAGAGTGTTTTAGGACAATTTCCAGTAGAACATTCCCTTTCTGGTACCCTCAGGTATATGTAACCTGCCCTGTGGATGACTTCCAGATTTCTTTGTTTCTTACAGATAAAACTATGGTGAAATACACAAAAATATGGTACTTTTGTGCCAAAGCAGAGGGTAAATAAAATGCACTGCACACCTTCCTAAAGCGAGGGTGCAGCCATGCTAATGCAACATTACAAATGTTCTTGGATTGCTGATGTGTCACAGATCTGTTGTCAGTGGAAAAACGTTGCTCATTTAATTCACCTTGATTATTTTAGGAATTATTTTATGGTTTGAATCGCATTGCTGCCCAGCTAAGTGCTGTGCACTTTCCAGCAATGCATAAGGACCCAACTGCACTCCTGGGCAGCACAATCTTGACAAGCAACGTCATGTCTTTAATATTTTTTTTAATATTTTCCCCATACCCTTTAATTTTAGAACGGTGCCATCCTGAACAAGGGAACGGGAAGATGCTTGGAAGTGGAGAACAGGGGAATGGCGGGCATCGATCTGATTCTTCGCAGCTGCACAGGACAAAGGTGGACAATTAAAAATTTCATCAAGTAAAGGGTGGAAGAGTCAGAGGCGTTTGACTCGAAACACGGCTGAGTTGGATTGATCCGACTGGACTCCTTTGGAAAGGACGAAATATCAAAACAGAGCTTTATTCATGTTATTAGGAGAGGACATGGGGGAAACGGGCATCTGTATCTTTTTATTTTTCTGTATATTAGTCTCCCACAGCTGATTCCAACTGTGTGAAATTGGGTCAGAACTGCTATTTTCTTCTGGCAAGCATTCTGAAAGGTACCACTTATTTCTGCTGGAATGACTATAATAAGCTCCTGCAGACTTGTGAGCATTTTACTGACAGGGAATTGTTGCTTTCCCAGACGACTCCAAGCTCTCCCAAAGGGCCAGGTAGGTTTGCACCATGATTGGAGCCGAAAGACCCTGGATGTACCTGCCTGGCAGCATGAAAACTTGCGTGCTTGTGAGAGGAAAAGGTTGTCAAGCCCCAGATGAGCTGCGTTTGAAAGATAATGGTGTTTTGCTTGGTCCTCTCTGTCTCTCTTTCCCCTCTCTTGCCCCTGCATCCAGCAGCCTCTTTCTTGAGTCTGAGAGGTGAAGCTCACCCTAATAGCTCCCATGGATCTTTCCAACCCTTAATCACAGCTATCATCAAACAAAATCCTGTTGAACAACCACACTGATCTCCCATTGCCCGCTCTCCATTGCCCACGGGCTGCTGTTGGCCCAGCCAGCCCCAGGTAACACCAGTCCTTCCCATGGAGACCCCAAATGGATTCTTTTTGGAAAAGACCTTGGGTGTCTACCTGCCTGTTTAGGCAGTTGCCTGCACTTCGGGGTGTTAGTTGGACTCACACATGGTCAGTAAGGCTTGGGGGATGCTTCCTGCCTGTGGAGCCTGTGGAGCTGCAGATCCCCCTTGTCCTCCCAGATGGGCCTGGCACTGTCCTCTTGGGGACCCACCTTTACCCTTTTTTTTTTGGCTTTTTTTCCTTTGCTTTTTTTCTTGTAGAAGTGAGGGTGGATGCACTGGTGTTTTGGAAAAGACTGCGAGCAGGTAATGCAAGAAATAGTCCCGCTTGGGCTTCCCTCCCATGGAGGCTGTAGGGTTTGGTCTGAAGGCATCCTTGCTCTGAATGAAGACATCGAGAATGGTGGTCTCCATAACTTTGTAGTGGTGTTCTCTTCCTGAGGCTTGAGCCTGACCTGCCTGCTCAGAGTGTGACTGTGGTCCAGGTCCACCACAAACAGTGTGTGTTGCTGAAGACCTTCATGAGCTGTGGTGAATTACGGAAGGAGAAAGGAGAGCAAGATACCAATAAATGTCCGTTTGGCTGAAATTCTTGACCTTGAAGTCACCTGAGGCTGTTAATATGGTGAGGTGATCTCACCTGCTTTTTTTTTGGCCAGCATCTACCAAATCTACCCAGCTGTCGTGGGAGACCATTGGTTTGGGGTGCTGATGTCTGGAAAAGGGAAATGTGGTCTTGCGAAATTGCTTTATGTGGATGCCAGACTAATGGGTGGATACAGGCTGCACTCGGCAGAGAGGGGAAGCCAGCCCATCTCCTGTCCTTCTCACGGAATAAAACTCTTTCTGGTTGCCCTCTGGCTAGGGTGCACTAAAATATATTAATATATGAGATGTATGTGTAAATATGTTTCCCAAAAACGGGATGTGCACAGAGCTGTTTGCTGCAGAGCACTCATGCCTGTCTTCCATTTGCATCAGGATGAAGCTACCTGGATGTTTAATGAGTTTAATTTTCGATGCCATGCAGCAGCTTTATAACTGATATTTTAGTAATTTATTGAACAGAAGCAGATATATTTCATTGTTCCTTCTCCAGCAATGAGCGTCACATAGGACCGATCGTTCATTTAGACTTGACAAGGCTTCCTCATCCATTGGGGTTGTCTCTGATTTTTTTCCCTTGCCTTGCTTAATGAAGTAAAACCTCTTAGTTGTCCTGAATTGCAAAGTAGGGAGTCAATGTGGAATTTTGCTCTCTTACGCGCTGTCGCATCATCTCTTGTGTAATAAATTTTAGCACTTACGAAACCAACATGATCACAATGTCGTTAGATGCATGATCTTCCCCTTTGCATTTGTTGCTGCCCTCTAAGGAAAGCAATTTACTGACGAAGAGGACTCCAGGAAAGTCTGGGGAATTTGAGACTTCACAGTTAATGGTCAAAATGGTAAAATGCCCTTTAATTGAGCAATCCATTTGCTGTCAGCCATCAGTGGAAGCCACGTATTGTTTAGTGTTGGGAAAAGCCGCATGTTTCAGGATAAACAACCAAAAAGCCCTTGGATGTTGCCTGTGCTGTAATTCACGGTCCTCAGTTCAGCTCTAGTCCTGCCAGTGCCTAGGGCGCCAACAGATGGGCTTTGTCAGATCTAATTGTGGTGGTATAAGGTGTCACCGCCCCCAGCCTTCCATCTGCTTCAGCTGCTGGAGGTTTCTGTCCCCGTCACCGGCAGCAGAAATGAACGTGTGGCTGCACCTCAGCTGCCGTAATTGGCAGGACATGCTTCGGCTGCCAGGCAGGAGGGACTTGCTCTGTTTAGCTCACCAGGTTGTCAGCCAAAGTCCCTCTGGGATGGTCACGCGGCTCTGCTGGGGGGGCAGCACCCCCCGGCAGAAGCAGGGTGTACCACCCAGCATCTCCAGCTGCCCGTGGAGGAGATGTCCCTTCTTGGGAGCTTGCCCTCAGGAGCTTGCCCTCACTTGGTGATGAGGATCCTGTTGGTGATGGGCTCTCGCTGATCCTTTCAAATACTAAGGTTCAGAACTGCCTTTCCTTCATGTTCCAAATGCCTGATTATCCAAAAGGAAGGGACCAGTGGAAATGAACACTTGGCTCCAGGACATTCTGGTGGGGCAGAAACCTTGCCGTGGCTGTTCACCCAATCTCACTGGTGTACATAGAGTGCTTTCAACTGACTGAAAAGAAGCAGCATGAGTAAAATCAGGATTAAAAGTGAGAATTTAATCGGCCGTGTCCATGTAACTGAAGTTCTGTTCTGACATTGGTTTGTGACATGCAAAGATGATTGCCGAGGTGACGACCTGAGGTCTTCACCCTCCTAAACCATAGAAATCTGTCTTAGGAATCTGGATCTAAATGTTGCATCTTGCGCTTATCTCTAATAATATGTTAATTGCTTTAAAAAGTGATATCGAAGTGGTTCTTATTAAATATATGATTTGAGCCTTGCCTCTTGAGTGATTTTAAAAAGATTCACTGCTGATGAGATACAGAGGCAGTCATTTTTCTCTGTTACTTACTTAATAGAAAAGTGCTGCTGTTTTAATGGAACTTCCATTTTAAAAAGAAATGGAAATGAAGGAGAAATCAAGAGAGATGGCGGATGCAGATTAACCTCCCATTTCATCCATCCCTGCTGGCTGCCACTCACCAAGATAATGCAGTTACATTCAAGAAGCTGAAAAGAGACATTTCATGGTAAAAAAAGAGCATTGCTTGCATTCCTGTACCCAGGCTGGGCGTTTCTAAATATAACCCCAAGACTAGGACACTCCTTAGACCCACTTTCTTCCAGGTTGGCTGGTGATGTGAAGTCCCTGGAAGGACAAGTGGGTAGATATAGGGATGTGTGCCTGTGGGTGCACCATGTAATTAGGGCACTGTCGAAGTTCTCCTGATGGGAACAGCAGCTCTTCCACCTGAGGTGAGGACACAGCATGAATCTAAGTGTGGCTTCCAACCTTGGGCCTGGTTGGGCAGAGCGTGGTAGATCCATCATGGAATGTCCCATTTGCACCCACTTGAAGAATGACACAGGACTGATGGCAGAAAACCTGTGTTCTTATGTGTGTTTTACACGCTCGAGAGTTTCCAAGAGGAAAGGTCCAAGTTAGAGAACGGTTCCATCCAACGTGGATGGTTCATGGTGGATTGGAGTCAATGACAAGCTCTTACTCTTTCCATGCCCTCAGCAGGACCTTTGAGCTGCCTGGGGCAGAGAGCCAAACTTTCTTAAAGTTCCCTCTGAGTCCTCAAATGAAGTTAAAGGCCTCCATTTTGAAGTTAAAATTTTAGCTTGTGGACTCCCAATAGAAAAGCCTCTCTGCTTGATGACTGAGCAATTTGGGCACTCATCCGCTGCTAGTAGATACAGATTTAAGTGCTCCACTATGCAGTAGGAAATTAGGCATTTGAAATCTCCACAGCTCGCTTTTACAGATGAGAAGCCATCTCATGTTGGGCTGAGGAGTCTGAAAAGCCTGTATGACTCTTAAAAATCTCAGCTGGATTTCCAAGGACATGAAGTATTAAGGGCCCTTCCCTGTCACTGCTGAACTAAAGTGGTCTGTAGATGAACCTTTAAACGTAAGAAAAACTTTGTGCCAGATTTAGGGACCCTTCCAGCTCCACCAGCATAGTCCTGGGAAGGTGGGGGGTTGAGCTCTTCAGTATTTTTCCTGAAAGGCCAAGATCTTGTAGGTGGGTTGATCCTGTGAGGATGTGGTTTCTGGAATCTCTCTTGTTATAAATCAGAAAATTCCCCATGTTATTAATGGTTTTAAGTCTTCCTGCAGGCAGGAGCCACACAACGCACTGAACCCAGTGAAGCTGCTCAGCTCATTCAGGTTTTCAGCTAAGTCAGTCCTGGTGGGACTGGGATCTCAGCTGCACCTTTTTATGTAGCAGCAAAGTGACGGCATCCTTCTAGAAGCACATTCAAATAAAATACAGCAGAATCGAAGAGCTTGAAATCCCAGCTCAGTGATCTCTGGTTATCCAGGGTATTTTGTCAAGAGCAAGGAGGTTAAGTGTCACATCCCAGGGAAATTACTGCCGATGTCTCCACTGGGGGCAGCAGCTGGAGCCATCCATGGCTCCTCATCCCAGGGAGGTCCCACCTGTGGGCTGAGGTAGGAATTTATAGCAGGATAAGAAAAGGGTCAGTTCCTGTTTACAGGACTGGAAGTTTGGGTTACTCATACAAGCCCCAGCTGAGAATTTGGCCCAAATGCTTTGAATCGTGCTGGCTGTGCTCAAGGAAATGCTGTGTGTTGGGAAAACAGTAACCCAGGAATCAGCTCCAGGGTCTCCTAAACCACTATTTTGGAGGCAAATGGGAATCACTACCTAGAACAGCCATCCTGATCCTCTGTGTCAAGTGTTCCTCTGGCAGAAGGCAAAATAACAAGAAGAAAGATTGTATAACCCTGGAGAGCTTTTCAGAGGAGGAGTTTCTTATTTTATTCCCATCTGGTGACTCTGAGACATGATGGGTAATGGCTCTCCAAATGTCTTCCCTGGCTATTGTAATTCTAGGTTTTATTGTTATAGGCAAGTACTTCATAGTTAGGCAAGAACCCATGCAGGAGCTAATTCCTTACTGTGCTCTTCAGAAATCACAGGGAGGAAAATAACAGCAGAGTGGGGACAATTCTGCATCTCAGCTCTCTCTGAGCAACTTCTGGCATTTTGAGAGCAGAAGAGGTACCGTGAGGATCCTTTTAGCCGTGCAAGCTCCCCCTGAGGAAGCTGGGTTATTTCCCGCAGTGGTCCTCAGACCTGAGTATGTGCTGGAAGGCTCATTGTGGGAAAACTGGCCCAACGATGCAGCCCCACGTGGTGGATGGTGCAGAGCTCCCACGTGTGTCATTGGCATGTGCAGGAGCCCCCCGAGGCTGCAGAGACGCTGAGCTGAAGGGAAGTGTGGGTCTGGCTGCTGGGTGCCCAACCAGCTGCTCTCTCAGCCACCCTCCACAGCAGGGCAGGGGGAGAAGAAGATGAAAAAGCTTGTGGGCGAAGAGAAAGGCAGGGAGATCACTCACCAGTTACCATCATGGGCAAAACAGGCTTGACTTGGGGAAAAATAATTCTTTTTATTGCAATTAAAAAGGGAGATGGGAGGGGCCAGTCTTTTTTCAGTGGTGCCCAATGAGAGGACAAGAGGGAATGGGCACAAACTTGAACATAAGAAGTTCCATCTAAACATGAGGAGGAACTTCTTCACTTTGAGGGTGGCAAAGCCCTGCAAGAGGCTGCCCAGAGAGGTGGTGGAGTGTCCATCTCTGGAGACATTCAAAACCCACTTGGACATGTTCCTGGGCAACCTGCTCTGGGAGGACCTCCTTTGGCAGGGGATTGGACTGGATGGTCTCCAGAGCTCCCTTCCAAATCCACATCATTCTGTGATTCTCCGCAACAACCTCTTTCTTCCAGGCTCAACTTCACCCTGTCATTCCCTACCTTTCTACCTCCACCTCACACATGTATGGAGAAGAGAGGCTGCAGTCAGTCTGTAACAAAATTGGTGTTGATTCTTCCTCGCATTCTTCCCCTGTCCCATTGTTGGGTCACTCCCATGGGATAAAGTCCTTCATGAACTCCTCCAGCTTGGGCCCCCATGGGCTGCAGCTTCTTTCAGGTCATGTCCACCCACTCCGTGGGCTACAGTGTGGTATCTGCTCCACCATGGTTTCCTCCAGGGCCTGCTTCACCATGATCCTCTCCACTGGGTGCAGGGGAAAATCTCTGCTCCAGTACCTGGGGCACCTCCTTCTCCTCCTCC
The DNA here is from genome assembly GCA_013400375.1 of Thinocorus orbignyianus. Classification (NCBI taxonomy): domain Eukaryota; kingdom Metazoa; phylum Chordata; class Aves; order Ciconiiformes; family Thinocoridae; genus Thinocorus; species Thinocorus orbignyianus. Next base: position 405,408 of record VXBW01007747.1, on the reverse strand, counting down.
TTCACCAATCTTGGTGCCTGCAGGGCTGTTTTTCACACTTTCCTCACTCCTCTCTCTCATAACAGTGGGGCATCAATTTTTTACCCCTTCTTAAATATAGTGCCCTGGAGGTGCCACCAGCTTCATGCTAGTCTCAGCTGTGGGCCAGCAGTGGGTCCTTTGTAGCCAGCTGGACGCTGAGTTGGACCATGCTTTGCCCTGTGCCTGCTTGCCCAGCTGGGACCCCACGCAGCTCCTGGAGTAAAGCAGGGATCAAGAGAGCTCTGATTGTGGGAGAGAGGGACGAATTATGATGGAAAGGAGGAATGCCTCTTTGGCAGTGGTGATTGGACAATGACTCGGAGCACCTGAGGAGAATTTGGAGGGGTTTCTTTAGGTAGAGCTGGCTCCAGACAAGGCAGCCAAGGACACTGTTGCCCCAGGGTGGGGAGGAAGGCTTGGGTGTGGGACCGACCCTTCCAGCCCTGGCTGTAGGGTTCTGCAGTGACCTGCTCCCTTTGCCCACCCTCTCCAGGCCCCCTCATCATCACACATGGATGCTCAGGAGCAGCGTCTGCCCTGGCATTGCCCTCCCACACCCACCTTTGCCCCTGTCTCCAGTGTCATTGCACCCCTACCTTCGCTCCCTTCATGTTTTCTGCTTTGGTGCTATTTTTGTTTCAGTTTCCCTTTGTCTTTAGTGCTGTCTTGTCTTAGGTTTTGTGTCTGGGGCCACCTTACATTCCCCTCTTTGTTCTCTGTGTGAGTTTGACTCTGCATGTATTTTCTTTTGTTTGTGCTCTCTTTCCTTTGCTACTTCTTTTGACTGCTTGTTTCCACTTCTGATCTTTTCATCTCTCTTACTCTTTCCTGTTTTATCTCTCTTCCTTTTTCCATTTGCTTCCCCCCCCAGCCCCCGCATATTCTTGTTCTCTCTCCTAGTCATTTTGTTCTCCATATGTCATTATTTTGCTGTGTAGTTTTCCCATCTACTGCTTTCCTCTCCAAGTTTGCATTTTGAGCTAGAAACTGTTCTGTGTTTCTTTTGTTAAATTTTAATCATGGTGCCTATAATCCAAATCCAGCAGATTGTGGGAGGTGATTCTCCCCCTCTACTCTGTGCTCCTGGGACCCCACTTGGAGTCCTGTGTCCAGCTCTGGAGTCCTCAACAGAGAAAGGACATAAACCTGTGGGAACTGGTCCAGCGGAGGGTCACTAAGATGCTCAGAGGGCTGGAGCACCTCTGCTGTGAGGACAGGCTGAGAGAGCTGGGGCTGTTCAGCCTGGAGAAGAGAAGGCTCTGGGCAGACCTTAGAGCAGCCTTCCAGGATCTGAAGGGAGCTCCAGGAGAGCTGGAGGGGGACTCTTTGTTGGGGGTGGAGTGGCAGGACAAGGTGTAACGGTTTGAAATTGGAAGAGGGGAGATTTAGATTAGATGTTAGGAATACATTCTTTCCTGTAAGAGTAGTGGAACACTGGTCCAGGTTGCCTGGAAAAGCTGTGGCTGCCCCATCCCTGGAGGGGTTCAAGGCCAGGCTGGATGGGGCTTGGAGCGACCTGGTGTGGTGGGAGGTGTCCCTGCCCGTGGCAGGGGCATTGGAAATCAGTGATCTTTAAAGTCCCTTCCAGCTCCAACCATTCTATGATTCTATGATTTTTCTTTTTATTGCTAATAAATAGACACTGGTACAGCTTGTTACTGCAGCTGGTACCCCTCCTGCCTCTGCCAGCGCTGCAGTGCTCTGACACCGCCTGGGGTCTGGTGATCGCATGGCCAAAGCCATGTTTTTTCCAGATGCCAAGACCTCCCTGCCATGAAAACATGCAGGCATTGGGTCAATTCTGCGTTCAGGCAGCACAAAGCTGTGGTATTTGGAGACAAATCTCTCTGACAAAGGTGGGGGTCCTTCATGGAGACAATCCAGCTCACTCCTGCAGAGGGAGGGGGAAAGGGGTGAGGGTAGGTGACAGGATGGGAGTCTCAGGGACCTGGGTTTGTTGTAGACTGAGACTAGGTAGATTCGGGGGTTTTTTAATAAGGAAGAAACCTCAAAATACTGCACTAGTCCTTATGCTACTCTAGTTGGGTTGAATGATGGCAGATGAAATGCCCGGATTCCACTGTTCAAGTGCTCTGTAGATGTATTATGGTGGAAACATGAGCACGTGACACTTCAAGGGGAAAAGCCAGGAGCTGTGGGGAAGGAAAGGAGGAATCAAGAAAGAGAGGTGGAGAGATGAGGACCGGACTCGGTGAGATGAGCAATGGGCAGATACCTAGGCTGCTGGATCCAGGACAGGTCTGTCTGTGGCCATGAGGAAGGTCCCTAACACAGGAACTGTCACCTTTGCCATGCCCAGCACTGGTGTATGGGCCACCCCACAGCCCCAGCATGTGGGTCACCCCCAGCCACAGAGTGGGATGGGAGGTGCAAGCGTTTCCTCTGTCCCCCAGAATTGCCTTACCCAGGCCACTTCCTGGCAGATGTTCATCCCATCTGGTCCTGAGCCACCACTGATGGTTCCTCAGTGCTTCTTCCTCAGGCATCTCTGTCCTTACTGTCAGAAATATTTTTCCCATGTAGGCTGAATTATCCTGCTGAACACCAACCCAGAGCATTCTGGAAAACAAATCGTATGAAGAGAGGTTGAAGGAGCTGGGATTGTTTAGTTTGAGGAAGAGGAGGCTGAGGGGACACCTCATCGCTCTCTACAACTACTTGAAAGGACGCTGTAGAGAGGTTGGTGCTGGTCTCTTCTCACAGGGAATTAGTGATAGAACAAGAGGGAATGGCTTCAAGCTCCAACAGGGCAGGTTTAGACTGAACATTAGGGAAGAATTTTTTCTCAGAAAGAGTGGTCGGGCACTGGAATAGGCTGCCCAGGGAGGGGGTTGAGTCCCCATCCCTGAACGTGTTTTAGAGTTGTTGAGATGTGGTGTTGGGGGATCTGGTGTAGGGGAGAACTTTGTAGAGCAGGGTAGGTGATTGCACTCACTGAGGCCAAGGGTCTTTTCCCACCTGAATGATTCTATGATTCTATGCTTCAGCCTTCCCTGGGCCCTACAAGGAGGTTGGTTGGATTTTTTTTTTTTTTTTTTCCTTCTGCTCCTCTTCCCTGTGTCATGTTTCTTCTGGTCCAGAAAGGAGGGAACCACGGCCTTTTCGTGCTTCCTAGCCCAACAGCAGCAGCTCCTTCTTGCTGATCCATATCTGCTGGAGTCAGGAATCGCTCCACGCGTGCTGCAGGGAGGCTTCACGTGTCCCAGATCCTCAATGGGAGGTGACAGCAAGGAACCATCCAGCTGCTGGGCGCGTAACCCGGTGGCCTGGGACTGCCAGTGTAAATCATAAACCTAGTTAATTATGGGCAATCTATAGAGCAAGGCCACGGTCTCACATTTGCTGTCCCACCAGGATAATTTAGTTGACCTCCTCTGTTTAAGCGGAACAGCTCCTGCTGAGCTGCTTTGTTGCAGTTGATAGTGAGATAATTATAATCCCATCAGCAGCTAAACTGTTTCAATAGGCAAAAGACACACTCTTCAGGCCTTTGATGGATATCTAACAGATCCCAGAGATTTGATATTAATCCGTCGCTATCTCTCGACTGCTGGGAGGCAAGTGATCCCTGACAATAGCAGGCGAGCGAAAACATGATTTTTCTGAGATGCGCATTTAAAAAAAGAAGAAAAAAAAGAAAAGCATAATGTTTTGCAGGGAATGCGCTCGCGGGCTGAGTGCCAGAGCTGGTTCTTTCCGCCACGGCTTGCTCTGCTACGGAAACTGCCTCAGAGCTGGAAATGCAGCTGGAAACCATCCTCCCAGCCCTCGGTGATCCGTATTGGCACCAATTTCCTTTTGCCGCAGGTGAAGGGATGCGAAGGAGGAGTGGGTCTTGCCCATTGCCTTGCATGAATTATTTAACAGCTGGAGCTGCAAGGTGAGGAGTGGGAAACGCCAGCTAAAATGCTACTTAATATTTGATTGCCTACAAAATGAAGGCCCCATAGTGTCTGAATCCTTCCCGCGAAAAGGTGGCAGGTAAAATGTATTTAGTATTCAAGCCTTTGAAGCCTTAATATCAAACAAGCTGCCTCTCATGTTTTAATGAACGATTCATCCCGCAACACAAATTTGTGTGAAATTACAAAAGATAATAAGCTCATCCATTTCTCTGCAGTTCTGCTCTTAAGCTACAATCATGGAATCATAGAATTCTCTAGGTTAGAAGGGACCTTTGAGATCATCTAATCCAACCGTCAGCCTAACTCTGATAATAAACAACTCATCACTGAACCATGCCTCTAAGCACTATGTCATCCCATCTTTTAAATACCTCCAGGGATGGTGCCTCAACCTCTTCCCTGGGCAGCCCATTCCAAGGCTTAATAACCCTTTCCATGTCAGAATTTCTCCTGATATCCAGTATGAACCTCCCCTGGCACAACTTGAGGCCTTTTCCTTATGTCTCATTGCCTGTTCCTTGGGAGAAGAGACCGACCCCCACTGGCTGCACCCTCCTTTCAGAGAGTTGGAGAGAGCCAGAAGGTCTCCCCTCAGCCTCCTTGTCTCCAGGCTGAACAGCCCCACCTCCTTCAGCCTCTGCTCATAAGACTTATTCTCCAGACCCCTCACCAGCTTTGTTGCCCTTCTCTGGACACACTCCAGCACCTCAATGTTTTTTTTTCAGTAAAGGGGCCCAGAACAAGTGTTGTGGGCCTTTGAGCGTGGAACTCTTCCTGCTCCCATCCTGCGGAGCAGGGACATAGCTTTTCCCTGAACACTTGGAATCTTACCCCCTGTGATTGCATCCTATAGCACATCTCATTAAAGGAGTGGACTCCTATGAGACTCCAAATAACAGAACAGAGCAGAACAAGTGTAATCGTTTCCCAAGGAGAGGTGGGGTTTTTTTGTGTTTTTTTTTTTTTTTTTTTTTTTTTTATTATTATTATTTTTGATCTGGTTAGGAGCACATGCCGTTCTGTTGTTTTTTATTATTTGTGTGCAAACATACAGAGAGATAGTTGTAACCATTGGCCTGGAAAGCTCTAGGAGGTATTTGTTCATCGCTGCCGTGTTTAACGTTTCATGACCGTTATTTTTCAGCTTCACTATATGCAACATGCTCCAGACATTTATTATGAGAGATCCCGCGTACCCTGAACAACATGGGTGTCCCCGTGCCAGGACCTGCACAAAGGAGATGGATGAAATCCTGAGATGAAGGATGGGGACAGAGAAGAGTGTTTGGGGCAGGGTGTTTCTGCTCTGAGGCTGGAGGAAATAGAATCATGGAATCATAGAATTGTCTGGTTTGGAAGTGATGTTTGCCATCATCTAGTCCAACCACCAATCTAACTCTGATAAAAGAAACCCAAACTGTCACTAATCCATGTAACTAAGCACTATGTCAACTTATTTTTTAAATACCTCTGGGGATGGTGCTTCAACCCTTTCCCTGGGCAGCCCATTCTAAGTGTTCCTAACCCTTTCTGTGTAAACATTTTTCCTGATATCCAATCTGAACCTCCCCTGCTGCAACTTGAGGCCATTTCCTCTTGTTCCATCACCTGTGACTTGGGAAAAAAACCTGACCCCCTCTGACTACATCCTTCTTTCAGAGAGTTTTAGAGAGCGAGGTATCCCCTCAGCCTCCTCTTCTGCATGGCTGTGGGCAACACTCCTGCCTGTATGTCCCAGGGGCTGATCCCCAACCAAAGAGCCAGAGAAGATGCAAAATGCTTGATTTACTCAGAGATTTGTGTTTCCCTCTCCTTCTGTGGCATCTCTTTGAGCCAAATGGCTCTCTAAATACCACAGAGCAGCTGATCTAAGGTGTTTCATGGTTTGGTTACAGTCTTCACTGATGCCTGCCTCTCCAATGGGCAAGAAACCTGGGGTTTGTTGTCTCGAAGCTTTGCTGGAAAGCTACTACCCGTCTCCTTTGCAGCAAGGTTCATGTGGGACCTCCACCACTGCCCATTGTTTGTGTGCTTGGGGCTGCTTCCCTCTCCCAAGTGGACCTGGGAAGATGCTGGTGGTCAGTGCTTGCTTGGAGGCCACTGCTTGCCCATGGGGCTGGTGCCACCCCTGCATCCCAGGACCTTGCTCAGGGCAGAGGTCTCTGCCCTTTCTCTGTTCTCACATCTCCATCACAGTCCAATCTCCTGCTAGAGGATGGTCACTCAGAGGAGGTCTCACAAGATGGCATCTAGGAGGTTTGGAGTCTCTCCAGGGAAGGAGACCCAACATCCACTCTGGGCAGCCTGTTCCAGGGCTCCGCCACCCTCACAGGAAAGAAGTTTTTCCTCATGTTGAGAAGGAATTTCCAGTGTTCCAGTTTGTGGCCATTGCTCCTTGTCCTGTCACCAGGCCCCACAGGGAAGAGTCTGGCCCCATACTCTTGCTGCCTATCAATAAGCACTGATGAGATCCCCTCTCCGTCTTCCTCGAGGGGGAATATGCTGTGCTGCATTCATATTAAAAAATATTGTAAAAAGAATAAATAAATTCCCCCAAGCGAACCAGAAATCACAAGTGCAAGAGGAGCACCTTGGTGAGGTGAAGAGGATGGGTGGCCTTGCTGGGGAACTGGGTGCCAGGATGAGTGCTATGAAAGCAGGAGCAGTGACAGCTGGAGGGCAGCATCATGGTCTGCTGCCCCATGTCCTCGTTCCCTGTGTGTGGTGCCAACCTCAGGAGGAGAAGCAGTGTTGTACAAAGTATGTCAAGGTGACACTAGCAAAGCGTGATGGGTTTGGTGCCCTGGCTGGCTCACGGTAGGAGGTATCTGGCCAGTCCTGACAGATAGGGTGATGCTCTCCTGTGTGTCTAAACCACCTGGGGTTCATGTGTTGCCATATAATCCCCACGGAAGATGAAGCTGTGGGTCGGTGGTTTGGATGCAAGGGATGCATGGCAGCTGAGGGAGTCCTGTCCTGTGTGGGCACTGCTGAGCCAGGAACCAGTGACAGGGAGAGAGGAAAGCTGCTGTCTCAGTGCCATCTTGTGCCTGAAACACAAACAACCCTGCAGTTTTGCAGGGTTAAAAAGCACAGGGTGATGGCACGCCTGTGAGCAGTTCAGGAGTTGCCGATGACGCTAACAAGTCCTAAATGGGGGCAAAAAATAGTTTTGGATAATGCTCCTCCCTCGTATTGGTACACTGCTGAAAATGTGATGTCATGAGAAGTTTTAACTAGGAAAATTGAGCCTTTCCTAGCCAAAAGGTGTATTTAAAAGTGGAATATATTTGCCCAGCTGGAGAGAGGCGTGGAGGCTAGGGAGTCTCTCCAGCCAAGACCCACCGGATGCGGCTCCAGGTCAGGATTTAGATGCTCGGTAAATATGGCAATAAATGGGAACGTGACTTTTAAGCTCAATGGGCCTGTCCGGTGCTTTTCTTGCATGTCATGCTTCTCGGGTTCTGTCCTGGTGTCAGCCACACACCCCTGGTTTGACATAGGCAGAAGATAGATGCTGAGCCCAGGTGTCAAGTGGAGCTGGGCACAGTCTGATAGTCTCTGTATGTGTACGTGCCTTTTTCCCACCCTGTTCCTTAACTAAAGGCCGTGGGTCTATCAAAGTGGGGATTTACACATTTAGGCAAGGAGGAAGGGCTGTTGTCTTGAAAATCCCAGTGGTGTGAGGTGAGGGAAAGAGGAGAAAATCAGAGCTGTGCTGCTTTAGGATGGCCAAGCACCAGGACTGGAAGTGTCTGGGGGAAAACATGGAGCTGCAGAGTCACAACTCACCTTCACACTCAGTCTGCCCAGGTCTCTCCTTGACTTGGAAAAACTCCCTTGATATTTGTCCTCACTGTGACCGTGTCCCCTCTCAGCCTCTTACCCACCCCAGACCTCTCCCTGAGGTACAGTGTGGAGGTGGCCCCAGTGCTGTGTGAGCAGCAAAAATATTGATGTCTTATCATCAACGCTGGAAACTGATCAGTCTGGAAAAGTCTTGGACTTTTCCAACATGGAAATCATATGAGCTTGATAAAACTCCATCTAAACTAGTTGGCAAAATATCAGGGCAACGTCAGAGCTATCAGAGGCATCTCTGCACATCACAAGTCACGGGACGGTCTTTGAAAAAGGAAGGAAAGAGAGGAGGCAAAACAAGAAGAAAATTTAAGAATTCTTAATCTTCCCTTTGAGCAATAGCATCTGGGGCAAAAGGCCTGAATTACACAAACTATCCATCTCTAAAACACACAGAGGAACAGAGCCTATCATACAGCACTAGAAGATATCATACCAAATACTCTTGCCAGTCCCTGTTCACTAGGTGGTGGGTGGTGGGAATAGTATGAAGGATGGGGTCTCCTGTGGGTGGGCTCTGCTCTGCCACCCTGCAAGGAAAACCCAGTTCCCTGGGAACAGAGGAGTCCCAAAGCACTCCTGGTAGAGGCCTGACCAGCAATCCATGGCAGGTTAATTATTCAGGCACCTGGAGAGAAAGAGAGAGATGGGTGTGTGAGCTATTGTTACCTGGAGTAGTGTGTAATTTTAGCTTCACCTTAAAAAGCTTTGATATGGCAAGGAGGCATCTTTTAGTTGCTTGGAGGAGAAAGGTGGGTGCAGAGGTGGCTTTTTGTACAGCAGTGGGGTGCTGTGGTCAGACACTGTGCTGGGGTCTCTTTGATGTGAGTCGCTTGTGACAGTGTGGACTATTACAGGAGCATGGGCATGTGGAAAAGCCAACCCGTGTCCTGAGCTTTCTGAGATGCTGAGCACAAGCAGCTGTTCAGGAAAAAAAAACCTTAAAAAATTATATCCTTTTTTTTTTCATAGTAAGAAGAAAGCCCTTGAAGATAAGCAAGCCAACAGCACAGCAAATGGACTGTCTTTTCTACAGGCTTCCCAGCTCTGTTCACCTTTAGGTGGATCTTGTCTTTGTGGTTTCCTTCATTTGTGCACCTTGTAGAGAGGAAGGGAGGGATAACGATGACACCCAGCCTGAGATCCTGCGGGCTGTAGGTTGTCTTTCCAAGCAGGTTTTATCTTGCCAGCTGACTGGACAGGATATCAAAATCTTCAACGAGACTAAATCACCCATCGTTCCTTAGCAACCCACGGGCACTTTGCAGAGAAACAATCTAGCTTGAGCTGTTTTGGCTTTCCCTTCTTTGTGTTTCCCTACTCTTTGGTCAGTCTTAAAACAAGTGATCCAATGATGAGCTCCACAAGTAGGCACAGCAGCATCCCCATTTCCTCCTGTGTGCTGGTGGTGGCCACATTAATCTGCTTTATTTCAGTTCTCTATCTTGGTCTCATCTTCAACATGACAGTTGCTGCAGCTGATCTGAAGGAGTGGTGACAGACAGACCATGTAGTCAGACAGCCCTTGTACATGGAGAAACTCAGGTCTTCCTTGTCTTAATTCTTCCCTTCCAAGAAAATCCTCAAATGAAATAGTCACAAAGACAGCGCTTGAGAGGCTGAAACACTAAAAGGGAGCAGAGTGAAACACAAAGGCAGGTGGGTATCATTCCTCTGGACTGGGTTCAACAGCTGCACTGATGCGTGAAGCTTCAGAGGTCAATTCCCAGGGGCTTTATGGGGACCACCAAGGATGGCAACTGCCCTGGCATAACTGCAGCCTCTGAGTTGCATGGTTGTGTAGTTTATGCCATAAAACCAGGAGTCATTCACTGTATTCCCATAAAGTCTGCAGGGACCTTACACAGCACAGCTATTTGCAATCGTTTCGGAGGTAGGGTTGTCTTGTCTGGGAGCACCTTGTCTCCTCTGTTTTCTTTTTCTAAAGTTCCTTCAAAGAGACTATAGAGTCTGCCATCCCGGACTGCCATTCCTCTCTTACTTTTCTCAAATAAACACATTTTTGCTTTCCTCCACAAGAGGGCCCCAGGATCCTAAAGGAAAAGACGAAGGAAACAAAAGAAAAAGAAAAAAAAAAACAACCAAAAAAACAGGAGCAGAGTTTGGAAGCGTCGGTGATCACCACGGGTGAGAAGGAAACTTTGCCCTCTCTTCAAACGCATATTTTGCTTCTTGGGTTTGGCTCCTTGGGGTGAGATTTCAAACTTTCTCAGTGGATGTGAGAGCTAGTTGGAGAGTCGAGGTGCTTGCAGCACACTCTGGGACCTTCTTCGGGGAAAGAGGAAAACTGGGGGAAAACCAGGTTTTTCAGCAACAATGTGATGCACCAAGGCAACACATCAGTAAGGCCGGCAGCTCTGACAAGGTCATTTCTGCCTTCAGCAGTCATGATGTCTTCAGTGGCTGTGACCAAGTTCCAAATTCCAGCTTTTCTCCCCTTCCCCAGCCAAGCAGAGCTTATTCTTACCGTACAGCCCACTTGTGAGGTGAAATACATTTCCATTAACCTGTATCATGATGTTTACATGAGAAGTGAAACAAAGAGTTGGAACAGATTGCCCAGAGATGTTGTGGAAGCCCCATCCCTGGAGGGGCTCAAGGCCAGGCTGGATGGGGCTTGGAGCAACCTGGTGTGGTGGACGGTGTCCCTGCCAGGGCAGGGGCATTATAACTAGATGATCTTTAAGATCCCTTCCAACTCTAACCATTCTATGATTCTATGATTCTAAAGAGTGGTGTTAATTGAGAAAGTACAACCTGGATGCTTTGAGGCTTTATGAGTAGTGCAGGCTTGCCTGTCCTCCTCCCTCTAAAAAGCAAATAAAGCCTTTTCTAAGTGTATTTCAGTGCAGAAATGAATAAAGGTCAGCTACAGGACTGATAAGGCTACAACAGAAGCCGTTGCTTGACCAGATTTAGGACCAAAACCGGCTACCAGGTAGAGAGCAGTCCATGTCGTCTAGCACAGGATGCTGAGAGAGTCCCTGTGCCCTTGCACCCCTCTCTGATGTCCCCCATGGATGTCATGGACATGGGCAGCAAAGTTGGAGCCAGTTAATTTGCTGCGAGATTTGGAGAATTGGTTTGAAGGCAGATAAAAGGTTCATGCAATTTAATGCTGCAAACGACGGGAGGCTGGAGATGGCAGGAAGGCAGGACACACTAATAGCAAGCCCGGCTTCAGGCTGTGGCAATAAATCAAAAGCAGCAGAATAGGGTGTACAAGGGTAGAGAGTGACAGCAGGGGTTGCGCCTCCGAACTCCTCTCCAAATCTAGTGAGGAACTCTGCCCTGGTCACTTCAGAGAGTGGCTTTGAGCACATCCCGGGGAACCAGAAGTTCTCAGGTCTTCTCCCCTGTGGCGACAGGGTACAGGGAGGAGGGTCAGCTCCTATGTTCTCTGTGGCTCTTTGGTCTCCACTGTTTCCTAGCTGGCATTATTGGTGACCACAATGCGATGGACTCATGTGCCTGTCTGGCTTTAAGTGCTTCCTCTTCCATTTAATCTGCTCACAGCATAAAAGGTGTAATGCTTTCCTGTTTCACTTATTTTGGCCTGGCTTCCACCACGTGGTTGCTGTCCCTTGCCACATGGTGCACCTTTGGTGATAGCTCTGAAGATGCAGGCACACACATGGTACCATCCCTCACATGTGCTGCAGACCTCCTCTGGTATTTGCATGGCAAAGTCATAGAATCATAGAATGGTTTGGGTTCAAAGGGAACCTAAAGTTCATCAAGTTCCAATCCCCCTGCCCTGGGCTGGGACATCTCCCACCAGACCAGGTTGCTCAGAGGTCAATGGTGCAATTCTGTTTTCTTTGACCTGTCCTGATTTTACATGTGTTTCCAGAAAACAGAAGAGAACTTTTGTCTTCCTCTTCCCCCCAGAATTGCCTTGGCCATCTTTCGCTGTGTGGAGGGACCATGGGAGCTGGTGACCCCCAGCCCTTCCCTTGTAGGAGCACAGACATTCTCTCCCTTCTGCTCCAGAAGGATATCCAGAGGGATACTGACAGTCCTGAGATTTCTTTTTTATTAAAAAACTTGATGTTACTCAAAGGCTCATACAGGATGTCAGCATGGATTTCTCTGTGGTCATGATTAATTTGAGCTCATCAGCAGGCAAAAGTGAAGCAATCTTTCTTTTTAAATGTGAATAGAGACCTTTCTCATTCTTATCATGCAGGCATAGTTGGTGATGGTTGACTTATTCCTCTTATTCTTCCTCTCCCTTCAGTGTTGTCTGAACAGGGCACATGTATGCATATATATGAGTACTGTATATTTCGTATTTCCATAGTTAGTCATGCTCTCTGGTCTCTGTGCATACTTTATTCTCAGATCTGAGCACTCAAGACCTGTAGATACCTCTAACATCCTGTCGAAACCCATGCCCAGAGCTGACTAGTAAACTGTTCTTTCTGGGTGGAGGACACAGGCCCAGGGTACCACTCTCATGCTGAGATAACGATTCATATCACATTGGATCATTGGGGCACTTGACACCTCTGCTGGTGGTGACCAAGGACCCCAAACCAAGGGCTCTCCTCTCCACCATGTTGAGTCTTCTGGCAGCTCTGTGTTGGTTGTGTGGAGATGGTGGACATGTCTAATCAGACCATGTACTTGGTAGAGCGGAGGAAGAAATGAGCACAAAAGCCTGGCAGATGTTGGATTCAGACTGATGCTGTCAGGCAGCCTGTGGAAGGGTGATGGCTGTGGTAGACCTGACAGATCTTGTACAAAAACACCCATGGTGCATTGTTCTCATGATGGCATGAATGTGTGAGTGTGTTTCCTGACAGACCATCAGGAGGATGCATGAGATGAACTCTGGCCAGGACAGCTTCAGACAAGCTGTGACCAAATCAACAGAAGTGTTGGGACTGAAGCTGGGGAAGGGAGAAGTACTTACATGCTGCCAGTTAATGAAGGGACAGCACTTGTGTAGCGACTTTCACTAAGGTGGTCAGAGACTGAAAAGTAATAAAAAGTTATTGTCCTGGCTCAGTCCACTCATTCTAAACTATGCAGGATTTACTTTGGTGAGGTTAGGTTATTGGTGTAAGCCCCTGACTGCAGATGCAGTTGCAGGAAGGAAACTGTGAACACCGTCACTCCTTTCGAAGTTACATTTCTCCAGCTCATGAAGTGAAATTGCTCTCGACTAAATCAATGAGCCTAAAATTGTAGCTTGCCTGCAGGAGAAAGGTAGTTTAAATAGAGGGAAGAGTGTTTAGCTCAGTAAGTTTTACTCCTGGAAATGAAAACAGTTAAGCTCTTGCTGGGATCTGGCAGTGAAATGTGATGCTAAAGGCTTCTAAACATCAGCTATGATAGACATCAGCACATCACCAAATGTACTCCGCTGTCCCTGCCCCACCCTGAGATACCCACTCTCCATCATCTTTGCTCTCTCATTTTAACAAGGCATCAAATGTTCCAGGTGTATTCAGGCTTTGCTGTCAGATGAGCAGCTCTTCCTTTCTACTTCACGTGGAAAACAACAAAAGCTTACGTGGCTTTGACCCCGACTCGTTTCCAAGGACAATTCTTCTCTTAGATATGGCCTTCGTGAATGGCAGAGAATTATTTTTGCTGTGGTCTCCTGATTTCTTTTTACTTAAACAAACTGTGTTCTCCTCACTGACTCTGGAAGGTGGGCAAGTTTCCAGTGGCTCTTGTCACATGAAGTGGCTTGCCAGTTCCACTGGAGAAATTATCTTCTTGTCTTCTTCCCATCCTTCACCCTAGGAAATACAACACACTTCATGGAGGAAGATGATCAATTTCACCCTTTGGCTGCTGAGCCAGCATAATGCACAGACTGCTGATGGGTCCTCAGGCACAAATAACATTTATTCGTCACTGGAAAGAGGTTCTTCATGACAAGTCTTCTCCTACAAGAGGGAGAACCAACTCTGAGCCCACTCAGTTGTTCTGAGCCTCCTTGTTGCAAGACATAGCAGGGTCTGGTGCTGGAATTTGCTCAAACTCCCGTTGAACACAATGGCAGTTATGCTGGGAGAAAAAAAAAAGAAAAAAAGGTTTCAAATAAACCTTGGCCCAGAGCTCACATTGACCAGCTGTGTGACTAATGCAGTACCTAGAGGACTCTTAGCAGGCAGCGTGTGGCCAATAATAATGTCTGGCTGGAAGCAGGTACGGCTCAGGCATGGATTGAGGTTGAGGGGATGGATGGACAGGATGAGAGAGGGACCTCTCCTAACGGCATCTCTCCTAACTATAGATGCTTAAGCTGGGCGTCTGGGTACAGGGTCTGGTGGAGGGAATCTCTGATGACACGTCCCCAGAGGCCTGCAGTAAGTTATGCAGAGTCCTCTTTGAAGGAGACCTCTGTAGAAAGCCCTGGAGCAAGCAGTATTTCTCACATTAATACAGGGGGAAAAGCTAATGAAGATTAAAGTGATCAGGCTGTAAGGAGAGTACAAAAGGGAGTTCCATTTTAAATGGTTAGAAATAGATACTCTCTTGGCCTTTAAAAAGGTACATTTCTTTTTCTTTGGCTGCATTCTTTAGCTAAAACTTTATGTGAGTTCTGCAGGTATCTCTGTGCATCGATTTGCACTAACAGCCTATTCAGCACATCACTAGCTTGGATCCTGAATGGAAAAAAAAATCACATGAATTAGTGTGATCTGGGGCTGCTGAAGGGTGCTCTCACTCCCAGAGTTTTTCATTTCTTTTTTGGGGTAGATTGGGAAGAAAGAGCTGATGTTTCTTTCCTACTTAACAGCTTCCCTCCCACCTCGTAGTAAGGAAACAGAATGGGAAGAGAGGATGTCCGTGCCCTTGTCATGTGGTGATGTAATGACACTCTGTCCTTAAGAAGCCTTAATTTTCTTGCTCTGAGTCCCAGAACAGGAGCTGGTGCTGTGAGAGCAACAAAGCACTGGCATCTTGTAAGATTAGAAAATGTTGTGATCCCTCTCAAAATGCCTGTTGAGAGAGGAACCTGGTTTGCACATGGAGAGCTTTACCAAATGTCCTCAAGCTCTGTCCTTTGCATGTGTACTTTCTTTGGGGATACATCTGACCCACACCTGAACAAGACGTATCACCTTCAGGGGTCTTTGCCATTATCAGCTTGGGTGGATTTGTTGTTGCTGTACTGAAAGTGATGGGAGGTGTTCATTTGTGCCTTCTGTCCGCACTGCATGCAACAGCAGAGCTATTTGTCAGCATAAGACATGGTCAAGGAGCTCTTTGCTTGATGTCCCCTGTATCCAGCTCCAATAAGCTTTTTGCAGCAGTGCTTTTGGCCTAACTCACACATCAAGTCCTCTGATCACTTCTCGATGCAGAGAGGTGGTACAAGAAATAAGGATTAAACAAAATTTGATTGTGACCATCTCTGCTGAAGGACTTGTATTCAAAATTAAAAAGCTGTGCTGGCAAAGTAGCTCTGCCTTCTCTTACAGACCATCCTTTGTTGAGAGAACTTGGTCTCCTGAGACCTTGCAGAAGTTGCAGGAACACAGGAGAATCTGATTTTGTCGGATTTGTCTCGTTTTATGCAGCAAGATCTTTAGATAACTGAGGTCCTAGGGAGCAGTGTTAGCAATGTACCCACTGCCATCTCATTTTATTAAGTCCCTCCGTGCCAAGTGCTTTGGAGCAGTCACCTGGGCCTTCCCCTGGCAACTGGACAGGTTCCAGGGCTTAAAAAGATATTGGGCTGTGAGTCTAAAGCAGAAACTGTAGGTCCTTTTGCTGCTTTTTGAATATGGCAACTCTTGAGACAAAGGGCTTCTAGCTGTAAGAAAGCAAGTGCTACCGAC
Organism: Thinocorus orbignyianus; assembly: GCA_013400375.1. Taxonomy (NCBI): domain Eukaryota; kingdom Metazoa; phylum Chordata; class Aves; order Ciconiiformes; family Thinocoridae; genus Thinocorus; species Thinocorus orbignyianus. Next base: position 389,774 of record VXBW01007747.1, on the reverse strand, counting down.
TTTTTAATGGGTAGGCTTTACGGTTTAAAGAATTGTTTTAAAAGGCAGCTAGGGATGAGGCTAAACATTAATAGTCTACTAAATTGATAATCATAAATTCACGGTGAACAAACCAGTATTTGCCTATTTGTGCTGCGCTATTGGGTAGAGCGATGTGCATTTCAGCAGCACTCCCCAGTTCTGCATCACCAGGCATAGGCTACAATAATTACTTTACTCCATCAGAAAGCGTGTCAATCTTTTTTTTTCCCTTCCCCTTCTCGGGGTTTTCCTTGGGTTCAAGGGACCCTGATTCACCTCCTCTGGGCTCTGTCTCCAGCCCTTTTGCTTTCTGCTTCCTGATCTTTATTCCTGAGCCAGCAGTGCGCGCTGGCAGACCAGAAAGCCAACTCCATCCTGGGCTGCATCAAAAGAAGTGTGCCCAGCAGGGCAAGGGAGGGGATTCTTCCCCTCTGCTCTGTGCTCCTGAGACCCCACCTGGAGTCCTGTGTCCAGCTCTGGAGTCCTCAACAGAAAAAGGACATGGAACTGTTGGAACAGGTCCAGCAGAGGGCCAAGAAGATGCTCAGAGGGGTGGAGCACCTCTGCTGTGAAGACAGGCTGAGAGAGCTGGGGCTGTTCAGCCTGGAGAAGAGAAGGCTCCGGGGAGACCTTAGAGCAGCCTTTCAGGGTCTGAAGGGAGCTCCAGGAGAGCTGGAGAGGGACTCTTTGTCAGGAAGTCTAGTGATAGGACAAGTGGTAATGGTTTGAAATTGGAAGAGGGGAGATTGAGGTTAGAGTGAGGTTTGCTGTGAGAGTGGTGAGGCACTGGAACAGGTTGCCCAGAGAAGCTGTGGCTGCCCCATCCCTGGAAGTGTCAGGCTGGATGGGGCTTGGAGCAACCTGGTGTGGTGGGAGGTGTCCCTGCCCATGGCAGGGTGGATGGAACTGGATGATCTTTAAGGTCCCTTCCAACTCTACCCATTCTAAAATTCTGCGTGTGCTCCGATGATTGGAGCAGTGACAGGTTCCTGCTCACTGCAGAGATCCTGGATGTCGTTTTGATAGCATTTTCTGAACCAGAATGGTAATGGAATCATAGAATCATCTAGGTTGGAAGAGACCCTTGGGATCATCGAGTCCAACCATCTACCCTACTCTACAAAGTTCTCCCATACACCAGATCCCCCAACACCACATCTAAATGACTTTTCAACACATCCAGTGATGTTGACTCAACCCCCTCCCTGGGCAGCCTATTCCAATGCCTGACCACTCTTTCTGGGAAAAATTCTTTCCTAGTATTCAGTCTAAATCTACCCTGTTGGAACTTGAAGCCATTCCCTCTTGTTCTATCACTAATTCCCTGCGAGAACAGACCAGCACCAACCTCTCTACAGTGTCCTTTCAAGTAGTTGTAGAGAGTGATGAGGTGTCCCCTCAGCCTCCTCTTCCTCAAACTAAATGATCCCAACTCCTTCAGCCACTCTTCGTATGATTTGTTTTCCAGGCCCTTCTCCAGCTCCGTTCCCTCCTCTGCGCTCGCTCCAGCACCATTGGAGGGGCTCACCAGTTGCGTGTAATGCCTTAACTTTTGTTGGACATGCAAATGAAGCGTTTACACTGTGCATAGAAATTATTGTCAAGAAGCGGAGATGTCAGTACGGTGATATAGCTGCCAAAAATAGCCGTTCTCTCTCCTGGCTGGCATTCGAGGGTGTATGGCAGTGACATTGTTTATGCGCATATCTTCTTTTACCACTAGATGTCATAAACTGTTTTATTATCTTCATTTTCAGAAGCTGATTTCAATGTGTGAGACATAAATTTGATGGAGACAGTTGCACTGATAACCCCTGAATAAGCTTCCCTTTTGGATTTTGTTGTTCTAATTCTACCTAAGGCTGGAATAAGACATGAAATACGCTTTTTTTAACATCTCAAACATGTGCTAGAACTTTATTTCTGCCAGGCTGCAAATCATGCCACGTCACATTTGGTGCTTTCTCAAAACTCATTTTGGGCTTGGCTTTGCATTTTTAACTTTAAACTGCTTCGGCATCCTTCCTGGAAGTGGTAATAACGTTCGTATACTCTTGCGTGCTGAGTCAAAAATGGTGATAGCGTTGGCTTTTCTCAGATCAAGCCCCGCTCAGAGCTTGTTGTGTGTCCACTCTGTGAGGCTAGGAGGTTAAAATCAAACCCAACTCAACCCTCCCTCTGGAGATGGACTAATGTTTTTTGCCAAGAGGTGATGCCTCCTAGTAGGGGAACTGGGACATGTACCAACATGTGTACCAACCTTTCTGGAGCTAGAGGATTTGACAGTCCAAGCAGCACAAACCAGCATTTTTTCATACTTTACTCCAGCTTGGTTTGAAGGCAGGATTTGTAAATTCTCCCCTCTGGACTGTGCAGCCACATCAGGCTACGAGGATATGCCACGGGTGTGTGTCATGGTGTGTGTATCATCAAGGTGAGCTTGTGTGATGTCAGCTCCCTGGCTGCTCTCTGGTTGCCCCAGGAGGTCTCAAGCCACCTTCCTGATGGAAACACAGATATCTGTATGCAAGGTGAGCTTTGTTTCAGCGGGTATTAGCGTAGCCTGTGAACATGCAGAGAGTAAGCTGCTCTCTGTGGGAAGATCAGACGGTCCTGCACACCAAAATAAGTATCCGATGCAAATGCTTAGCTAAAAAAGTGCTAGAAAACCTACTCATCTTCCCTTTCATGTGTGCTTCTTCGGTGCTTATTTCATGTCTCTATTGTTTCCCTAAGTAAAAAGAACTTGAAAATATCACAGGGAAAAAGAGAAGTCAAGCGAAGCTGTGCTGTTTCTTAAGAGCAAATAGTCTGCAAGAATCTGAAACTTCTCTGAGCTTCCTTCTCCTTACCTTTTCCTCATAATACCTTCTTTCTTCTCTTTCTTCCTTTCAGAAAGGACTTCCCTGTTGTTCTCGTGAAAGTGACAGAGAAGTTTGACTTGTTTCAATTAATGCTCAATATGGGAGTATGAGTTGCATTCCCCATTTCTCTTGTGCCTTATGCCTTGGGTTAGAGCCTTTGAGGGTCAGTGCTTCCTACAGGGGCGGCTCACTCATCCTTGGGAGTCTGGGGTGCTGCAGATTCGTCCAGTGCTAGAGGTACCTCCAAAAATGTAGACTCCCTATGTAGTCATTAAGGAGATGGAGGTTGCTTTTGATGTTGCAGCAACATTTCTTAGAGATGGATAGGGAAAAGGAGGGAAGAAAGTTTCTTGACAAAGCGCCTCAGTAAACTTGGGGCAATGTTATTGATTTGACCTAGCTGCCAGATTCATTAGCAAACTCATGATGGGGTCTATCTGAGGGAGAGATGACTTCTTTTGTTGTGATGGATTTTTTTAAAGTCAAATTTTAAAGATAAACACAATTACCAGAAGTCCTTATTACCCATAAATTATATTCATGGAGTATGGTTCCCCAGGATTGAAGATCTGCTCTGTCAGAACTTCAGGAAATATCAAAACAAATAAACACACAGACACTAACGAGCAACAAAGGAAGCAAAACTGACATAATTAGGTCCCAAGAGAAGCTTATTCCCAGCTCGATGCAGAAATCAAGTCAATATAATTTAATGGTTAAATATTGACTGAATTGTAATATTTAATCAAGTAGTATTCATATTGCTTCTCTTTCAAAAGATGTTTGGCTGCTTGTTTTTATCGGCTTTTTAATCAATGCTTTAATTATATTGGTGCTCTAATTTCATAATAAGGTTGCATTAATTAAGGTAGCTCTTCTACAGATAGTAATAGGAAAACTAAACCAAAGAAAATGATCATTCTTTTCTCAGACGAGATGTAGACTGTGCTATTTACACTTATTTACTCTTGCAAAGGAAAAAGACCCTGGGAATTTGTATTACTCAGCGTGACCATGAATTCTTTATTTGCTGCTTGGGTCAGCTCTGCCTTCGACTTTGGTGAAAGATTTGTGAAAGTCAGAACTTGGGTCAACAATGTCTTATCCACTTATTGATCAGATTCTGAAAAATTAAGTGCTTGGATATAATGGAAGATAAATAGGGATCGCTCCAAAACGGAGAAATGTTTTAGTTTACCCTGAGCCAACCTCTATTCTCATCTGTTGTCATTCACTATTGATGTCAGCTCTGACTGGAGGGAGTGCTGAGAAGAGAAAAATCGAGCTTTTTTGTTAAATGGGAAAATTTGTCTCGGTGCTTAGGACACCTGCAGATTCATGCAGGCTGGGGAAAAGTGTTAAGAGTTTGCCTATAATTTTTTCCTGCTGGCTAAAGAAATAGGGGAAGGCTTGGCATGGTTAAATGTGGATGGGTACAGTTTAAATGCCTTCACCCGAACTTCTCTTCCTTTATGAGCAGCTGTGACTCAGTAGAGACTAGGGCACAATTTGGATGAACAGCTCATGAAGCTGCTTGTTAAAAGTGCCTTCATCTGCACGGTCACTCTAGGCTCCCATAATAACCAGTGGATTTCTACAGTGTAAGCTGGCTGCCAATGGTCCCAGAGATAATGATGTTTTGTGCAGGAAGTTGTCTCCCATGCCAGCTTCCTTTGTATTCTGACCAACCCACTTTGGTGGCTGTAGTTTTGTGGGACCTGGGACAGCATGGGTCTTCTGGCAGCATCTGGGGTGCTTCTTGTATTTGCTCTGCAACAGACCCACTGCTCCTGAGTGCATGTATTGTGTGAGCAGCCTAATTCCTGTTGCAAATGCCAACAAAAAAGTAATTCCTCACCCTGTTTTTGGTGGGTTTTTTTTTTTTTTTTCAGGGAGGTGGCAAAAAGGCAGCTTACTACCTCTAAGCGTGTTTTTCCAGTTGCTCGGTAAATGCAGGCGATTGCTCCTGGTTTGGATTAGCACAGAGGTGTGAGACACAAGCTCTGCTCCTGAACCCTGCTGTAGCATACCAGAGAAGTGAACAAGCGGTACACAGAAGAAGTAATTGTTTCGGCAAAAGGCAATAAAGCCTTGTGGTGAGGTCATGTCTTGGACTGGAGTGTGTTTGGAAGGCCACGAGGATGCTGCTATCCAAAGTCTTCTTTGTCATGCTGCAAGACCTTCACAAAACTGGACCATTTTGATACGAAGGATTTTCATTAGCGAGGTCAGTGTGACTGGAAGGGTTCTGCTGCCACAACAACTTTAATAACATTATTTCACTTAGAAGTGTGCGGACATAAGTGGATATGTTTAGCCAACGAGATAAGGTGTCCCCAAAGTATTAAGAAATGTCTGTGGATGTAGAAGTCAGATGGTTGGGACTGCAAAAAGGATGTCTTTTAAAAGACAGCTTTTTGGAGCTGCTCCCAGCTGATGCATCTACATCTGTTGATCATCATCTTCTGTCAGAGTGAGGAGACTGTGAGCTGTAAAGGGATAACACTTTGCCTTGTAAGAATGCTTCAATAATTTTTATTAACACTGGTTGTTAGCTCTACCTGCTGTTATCTGCTTAGCTCAGCCCGGGGCATTCGGTAACAATTTCAGCATGAGTGTTCAGAGCCAAACCTAATGAAAGGGATAAGTAAATAAACATCACCGAGCTCCCGCTGCACACCGCCTAGAAGATGTCTTTATAGCTTATTGAGAAGGCACTAGCATGTCAATATTTCATAAACCAAATTTAGAAAGAACTAAATGCTAATCCTTCTTTGGGAGTGTGGCGTTGGTGTAATTGCAGCAATAACAACCTTTGTGCTAGCGCAGGGCTTTCTGCTAGACCGGGTTAGTAGTTCACCTAGTCTGTTAAAGAAACACTGTGTTTACTCAGGCTGCTGGAGGCTGTGCTGTGTTTCTGGAAAGCCAGCAAAGGCTTTCACTTTGCCAGCTTCTGCATAAAAGGCGTTCTCTTTCTTCATGCGAGTTCACTCTCTGATTCGGTTAAAAATACTGAAATCATTGCAATTGTGATCTGAACTCCAGCTCCTTGCCTGACAGATGTCAGCAGCCCGTACCCTGAATTCTTAGAAGCAGTTTATCACTGCAGCACTCTTAACAGCTTTCCCAAGAACCAGTGATGATTCGTACCCCTGATACACTCCCAATCCTTTTCTTTGAGCTTATTACTGAGACCAGCATAAGGAAATACGATTATGTGTACAGGTCAAACTCTGTTCAGTTTTGGCACAGTGTTGTCCCTCTCCAGTTGTTTCTTCCCTTCCGTCCTCCGAATCAAAGCTTGTTTTCCCTCTTTACAGGGGACAAAAGTTTTAAAATAATCGCCAATTTAATTTGTCCAGGAGGCATCGGACATTATCAGTCTCCAACTGAATAGGACAGGAGCTAATTAATTTAAAAAATGCTCTCCGAAATTGAGTTTAACCAATAATAAATATTCAAAGTAGGTGTTTGAAGATCTTCAGGATTAAAAGTTATGCACTTCCAAATATATTTCATTTTGGTAGGACTGTGTTGACATATCCTAATCTGGAGCCCCTTTCTCAAACTTGGACCTTACATCCACCGTAAGAAGGAATTTACATTTTCACTTGTTGTTTTCGTGTTTTCAGATTCTCTCTGGTTTGAAGTGAGAGAAGACACTAAAATTCGCACCAGCACAGCAGGCGCTCACACAACATGATACGAAGGAACATGCCTTCCCATTCAGATTTTATAGCTCTGGTCATTAGCTTCTTCACGCATCTGCCTTGATCCATCTGTACGTGGACTCTCCAGGCTCCTTCTTGAAAGCAAAAAGACTTTCCTAGCAGCAGTAAGAAAAAATGGTGTATCTTGGGATGTGCGATTGCCATTTCTGACCGTATAATTTGACAAACCAATTATGCCTTGGTTTCACTTAGTGATGTTACCTTCAGCCCAGGGTCAATAGACACGTCTTGATGGAGACAGCAAAATCCATAAGCTTTTCCAAACAGCTTCCATGTGCAGGATGCTCAGAGTTAGCTTGGACCAGGGTATTCCCCAGCTACAGACTGTAAACTGGAGATGACCCCCAGTTCAGGGATTGCTGGATGGTAGTTCAGATTTAGGAATAAGGCTCTGTCCCCACTGTACAATTAGGGAAAATATTACGAATCCAGCATACCTGACGATGTAAAATTGACACTTATGGTTTGTCTGGTTAATGGTAAGGGCTCATGGAACACACAGTGCATTGCCAGAAACTTGAGGAAGCATTTCTTTACTGAGAGGGTGACCAAACACTAGAACAGGCTTCCTAGAGGGGTGGTCAATGCCCCAAGCCTGTCAGTGTTTAGGACGTGTATGGACATTGCCCTTAATTACATTCTTTAACTTTTGGCCAACCCTGAAGTGATCAGGCAGTTGGACATGTCTCTTCCAAGTGAAACAGCCTTGCTCTATTCTATTCTGTTCTATTAATGCAGTCACACAAGAGGGAGAGGTATTTAGAGAAGTCAAATGAGATGAAGAGAAGAAGCAGTAACCAGTAATATGGCTGTGGCAATTCAAGGAACTGCATTCTTCCCCCACGAGCTAATGAATTACTTGTTCATACACTATCAAAAATTACCTCTAGGTAAGTGAATGTTCTTCTTTTAATTTCGGTTAATACGCAGATGCCAAGGTTGCTGGTGCCAGCCCAGAAGGTGTGGAGCTACCTGTGCATGGGGACAGGCCTGGCCATGGGATGAGTTCTCCAAATGACCCACGCAGCCAAAGCGAAGGATGCTCTTGCCATTCGATTCACATATCTTGATGAACGTGCAGATGAGTTTGATTCATATTTAATAAGCCTCTACAAACAGCAATCACCTGAGAGGTTTTCCTGTATAACATGCAGTGGTTACACTTATTATAGCAGAACTGTTCGTACTGGCAGCACAGGGGTCTCTCAGCCCCTCCATTTGAAACCCTTCACTTCAGAAGCTCTTAATGCTTTCTGTAAAATGCTCTGCAGGCTGGACTTGTTGAAGCTGGAAATGGCTCAGTAGCATCTACCCTCACAGGCATGTTCTCCTTGGGACTAAGATGTCTCTGAGAGCTGCTTTGTCCCCATTGGACCCAATCGAGCACCTCAATTACTTCTTTGTTGTGAGGGCCCCAAAACTGGATACAGCCCTGGTGGGTGGGGCTGGAGGGGTGGGTGCACCTCACTGGTGCCCATTACAGGGGGATGATCATCTCCCAAGTCCTACTCCCTCGCTGAGTAGTCACAGGACACTGCAAATTTGCTTGAGTGTGCCATTAGCATCATGCTACAGATTCCTGACCCCATTACATTGAATTTCTCTCTGTAGTGACATGTATGGTTGTCCTGTGATTATTTCAGCTTTCTTTCATTATATGGTGAACTATCTTTGACAGCTTATGCTAAAGCCAGTTCATTATGGGCAAGTGGAAATCTAGACAGAAATTGAGGTTAAAATACATTTATTACAGCACATCAGGCTCGCACTTGGCATCTTCAGTCTGATGCTTCAGCAGTGTTGTAACAGTGAGTGCGCCGGTGACACATCTAGTGGATTTATAACCTTGCCTTTTGGGGAGGTGGTGGTGGAGCAGGACCTTTATTCATTTCAAATTATAAAAAGGGATTTCTTTCTACCATTTCTTGCTGGTCTTTGCCCAAATCTATGTATCCCTAGCAGTTCCTTAATCTCTTCCTTTCTTCCCCCTTCTCCGCCCTCAAGAATTTCCCCTGGCCTTGGGGCTGACACAAAAGCATCCCAGCTTCTGCAGGGAGAACTCACTTCCTGAGCAAAGACCAAGAATGGAACTTTTTGTTGCAATAAGTTGCAAAAAAAGCAGAAATTGGGAGACTGATGGGTAAAACTCAGCAACCTCAACACTAGTGGCAGCGATCATTACATCTGCTGTAATTACTTTCTTTAGAACTTAACAAACGTGCTGATAATTTTGGTGGGAAAAAGAATAAGAATATATGGGAAAATATTTGGAAGATATTCGGTAAATTTTTTAATTAACATATTTTTGATTGTTGAGATACTCTTAGAGAAGCAATTAAAACAAGATTGTATTAGTCTATACTTATACGGGAACACCTTGCCAGGATTAACTAGTTTGTACCAGATAAATTAAAGCCTCTGGATTTGAATTAGCAAATCACTTCTATAGATTTTTAATCAGGAAAGACTCTGTATTGGGTGGGTGAGATTGTGTCAGCAAAACCAGTCTTCAGGTTTATGGGTAGAGTGTGCCTACCTGGAGGAAAGCGTTGTGCCTAACCAAAGACACTGTCTGCTGGGAGGTCCAAGCTTGGGGAACCCGTTGGTGGCAAGAAATTTTAGATGAGGCCCTGCCTGAATTTCATTCAGAGTGAGTAAAGCCTTTTTTCCTCACTATTTGTATTTCAGTAATTAAATTTGAGGCCTTGGCCAGACTCCATTTAAACAAAGGAAAGGGCCAGGGTGTGAAATACTGTGCTGTATGATGACCTAAGCCAAATCCCACTAAGTCTGGGAATGTTTCCACCAGCTCCCCGGGAGCTGGATTACACTCACACTCACTCCTGCCGGTTGCCAGTCCCTGCTCTCGAACCCCTCCACTGGGGCACAGCTGAAGGACGGGACTTTTGATGAAATCCGTCACCAGTATTTCCCTGTTGAAGGCAGAGCATTAAAGTAACACCAGAACTAAACAGGCTTTGGCAGTCATAGAATCATAGAATCATCCAGGCCAGAAGGGACCTCTAAAGGTCATCTACTCCCACCTCCCTGAAGTCGCGNACAGGACTGCAGGTGGAGTCTCACCAGAGCAGAGTGAAGTGGCAGAATCCCCTCTCTGGATCTGCTAGCAACACATGTTCATGAGCTCTTTACGGTGGGATAAAGCAGTTTGGTCTCAGTCCAAACGCGGTGTATTTTTGTCTTTTAAAGTTGTTTTTCTTTTCTTTTCTTTTCTTTTTTTTTTTTTTTTTTTTTTCCCTTGCAATCAGTGAAGATTTCCAATGGTACCACACTGAGCTGCCCAGCTTGGTGCTCGTCCTCACTGGGGGCTTCTGGGCAGAGAGAATGTTGTCTAGCGATGATGCCAGTGGGTTTAAATTTCTGAATGGTTCTGGTGGCTGAAATGCAACGTACAGACTGGTGGTTTCATTGAGGATACTGAACGCAATGATCTCTATGAGAATACTGCTTTCAAGGGAGGGCTCTGTGGTGCAGGTTTCTCCTTCCAGCAGAGGATTTCTTCAATTATTCATTCATTTCTACGATAAATATACAGGAATTCCTACAGTACATTTGATTCATTCCTGTAATAAGTTCAGGTTCATTCCTAAGCCATTCATTAAAACATGCTCCAGTTACATAATGCAAGGGCTCAGCTAGAGTGTACAGTGTCTTTTTCAAACTACTAGATTACAGATTTTTGTAAACATAAGTTTTCTGCCTCGCCTGCTTTCAAGTGGTAATCCATGCATAGACAATTGCTCATACTGGAAGTTGTGATTGTTCCAGGAATAAGGTACAGCATCTGAGCCACCAGGTTGTTGTCCAAATGGTTGCAATCAATAAATGATGAAGGAAACAGAAATGCTACTTTTGCAAAAATAGTCAGGTCTAGAGAAGGCGTCTCTGCTCCTTTCCAAGCACAAGGCAAAGGTGGTACTCTACCCATGGGTATTGGTGGGAGCTTTGAGGGTTGCACTGGTTGTCTCATGTCCTATCACTGTGACTTAGGTCCACCTGGGTAAACACAGCTTTAATTTAGGCACTACTATAAGCAATTTTGGGGGACAATCATTAACATCATCACCATCTTCAGCTAAATGGCTGGAAGGACACGGTGGACTGGTAGCTGTCTACAGGGAAATGAAGAGATCTGGATTTGCTAAGGGAGCAGCTGCTCTTCAGAACACGTGAGTGTAGTTGAGCCTCACAAAGCAGCTCTTGTGGTACAGAGCCTTGGCAGCAGAAGAGACAGAGACAGGATTAAAATCTGTGGTCAACATCCTCTTTCCAGCAGCAACATGCTGGACGCAAGCCCATCTGAGGAAACCAGGCCCTGGCTCTCTGGTAGGTATAAGAAAATGGGGTTTTATGTTTTTAAGCAAGTGCCATAAAAGAACACATGGCATGACCTGCCCTTTCTTGTTGAGATCTGCGTATGGTGCCCACCAGCTACACCAGTTGTGGATTTGACTTCCACTTCCAGAGGAGAAGTTCAATTCCTCTCTTTGGCACGCTGATGAGTCCTGTGTATCTGTGCCCCTCTCAATGCATTGATCCCAGCTCTGAAACAGCCAAGGCAGCTATTCAGCCAGGAGCTCTTTCTGTAGTAACAGACTTTAAAATATGTAAATCTATTTTCAAAGCAAAATAAGAAACCCCAGTGTTCATGTATCCCTCTGAAGGAAGAAAGGGTCCCTGTCCTAATATTTTATGTAAATCTAAGCTTTTGCTCTCATACTTGGGCATGAATATCAATGACTGCTTCAAGATGAGGAAAAAAAGAAACTTCATCCCCCATCAAAAGAAAAAATCCTTTATTTCTATTGCATAAATAATGGTAAAATTAAAATCTTTTTATACAGATTATATATTTACAGTGGTGTTTGGTTAGAGGAAACAGCCGATACATATGGCATTCGATTTTCCTTTATACATGTCTTTATACACTTGGGTAACTTGCAATAACATAGGATTTAAGTTGCATGCCAAGTTAATTTATATTAATATTTACAATATTTTGTACAAAGTCTTGTGGTTTTTTTGTCTTTACCTTTATGCTTCTGACTGTGAGTTGTTGTCTTTAATTAAAATGCCATGTCTTTTGTTAACAAGCAAAAAATGGTCAGTTTTTAACAATGAATGGTAAATGGCGACAGTGAGGTATGAAATGAGGTAAAAAAAAGCGTGTGCATGTATTAGACTTCCTAGAGATGAATCAGGAGGCATTGATTACTTAGATCCTAGTATGGATTAAATGGCTGGACTCTGGGCTTATTCTAGTTTAAGCCAATTAACTCTAATGAGTTCTGATTTACCCTTGAGTCTGAGAGGAACTACATCTCTCCTCCACCCCCTCCCACCCCAGTCAAAATCTGAGAAAACAAGAGCTGCTTTCAGCATGAAGCTGAAGTATCTTTGGCTCCTCTGAAAGAGATGGTAGGAAATGTAATATCATTTTTGGTTGGTGTAATAGGAATACAGAGGCATTTATTTGAAGAGGGCTGTCATATGGCAACCCCAGGGACCAGATGCTGCAAACACATTGGTTGTGTGGTTTTGGTTTGGTGGGGTGGCTCACGACAGAGACAGGACATGCCTGAGAGATGGCAAGCCCAGAGGGGGACCTACTGGAGCAAGGTCAACAGCTTCACATGGGATTGTCAATGTCTGCTCGTTGGCTGATGACGACAGAAGACAGGAAGGTCAGCTAAAGCTTTGTAAAAATAGCAGCGGATGAAGCTGCTTGAATGACGCTGGCAAAGACCTGGCATGAACAGCTGTAGCCAATAATTGGTTGGAAAACGGCAACTTCATTGAGTAGTGCTCTTCACGGCTACAAAGTATTTTGGTCTGTCTTGACAGAAAATAAAAAACACTACGGTATATTCATCATCAAGTTGTCAAGTACTGATTGTTAGATCCAGAGGACTGCCTTTTTCTCCTTCCTTCCTTATCTCCTCGATTTGGGGCTGAAATTCCTTCCTAGGGAAGATGCCATTTTCAGGCAGTTTTTCAGACATTTACCATTGGAGTGCTAGGAGTGGAGGACTCTTCCAATTAAAATATTGTCAGATTTTCTGTCCATCTCATTTCTGGTGAAGCTTCTACAGTTCCTAGGGCTGCTTAAAATGTCCTACTTGAACTGTAGAAAACCAGGAGCTAGTCCTGATAACAACTGACAAACTTACAGAGATGAAAATGTTGCGAGACTTTTCTTTTTCTGTTTTAAATTCCTAGGAAAGTAAAAGGCTTTAAATGATGCCAGGGAACTGTAATTGCACTGTCAGAATGCCATACAGAAAAATAATAGATTGAAAACCAGCAAGTTCTGTACATCTTCATCTGTAGCATGTAAGCATGATTCAGAGCCAAGAGAAAAAGATACTTCATCAGATTCTCATTTTAGAAGAATTGGTTTTTCTTCTTTCAAATAGTCATCCATAAAGCAGAAACTAAATAATTTATTACACGGGTGGATAAAATAGGGAACTTCATTCTTAGTGATCTTAATGTATTCCTCCTACTGCTTCTCTCCTGGCAGATCCACATCTGACTTGGGACTGTGCTCCTCTCGCTATTGTGCGGTGACAGCCCTGCGTGGCTCTGCCCGCCCCACGCGTGTGCACACATGTTCTGGGGGGAAGTTGGGAGGGTGGGGGTAGAGGGGCTTTTGTGCAGAAGAGCCAAGACCCTCTTTGTACCAAGCGCCTGGCAAAGCAGCATGTCATAGGATCACAGAATCATAGAATGGTCAGAGTTGGAAGGAATCTCAAAGATCATCCAGTTCCAACCCCCCTGCCCTGGGCAGGGACACCTCCCACCACACCAGGTTGCTCCAAGCCCCATCCAGCCTGGCCTTGAACCCCTCCAGGGATGGGGCAGCCACAGCTTCTCAGGGCAAACTGTTCCAGTGCCTCACCACCCTCACAACAAAGAATTTCTTCCTAAGATCTAATCTAAATCTCCCCTCTTCCAGTTCAAAACTGTTTCCCCTTGTCCTGTCACTCCACTCCCTGACCAAGAGTCCCCCTCCAGCACTCCTGGAGCTCCCTTCAGATCCTGGAAGGCTGCTCCAAGGTCTCCCTGGAGCCTTCTCTTCTCCAGGCTGAACAGCCCCAGCTCTCTCAGCCTGTCCTCACAGCAGAGGTGCTCCAGTCCTCCCAGCATCTTGGTGGCCTCCGCTGGACCCGTTCCTACAGGTCCATGTCCTTTCTATGTTGAGGACTCCAGAGCTGGACACAGTACTCCAGTCATCTCAAGCAGAGCCAGAACTGGACCTCCGTAGCCCTCTGGGCATCCCAGGCATTTTTCTCATCTTCTGCAGTGGGCAGAAAGATCCAATGTGGGGTTGTGGTTTTTTTTTAGTGAAAGAATATTCCTGTGCTTTCCACAGAAAAAAAAAATAAATAAAAAAGAGGATTGCCAGCAGGTACTTTGCTTATGCAAGTCTGTCAAATAGATTTCAGCCATCCCAAGTAACATTTTTGGAAATGCTTTCTACCTTGTCTTAATCTGCTTGCTTGCTATCCTATTTCTTATGGGAGAAGGGCCAGAACAAGCCCATTTACTCCAGCTTACGAAGATGCTGAGAGTCTCCCATGTAAAGCAACCAACTTGCAGCCCTACCAGTGCACCACATCCAACATCTGAGCTCCCAATAACCACTACATTTTCTGTAGGAAATCTTTCCAGGTTACTAGATGATATTCAAATACTCAGCCCACCTGAGAGCAGGGAGCTGGGTCTCCTACTACCTCCCACCTTTCTGCTCACAGGTGACCCTTGTCCTTGGGAGGTCTGTAAGCACCATCACCAGGACAGGGTGTCTGCTAACAGTAACTGGCATGTTTGTGGGTACTCATCAAACATGAAGAAAAACTACTTTTTCTTTGTCAACTTTCTTTTTCCCTATAGCAATTCCAACATCATGAGGACAAAATTCTTCCTAAAAAAAGCCAAGTTTTCCCAGTTGCCCACCCTGTTTAATGCTTCAAATTACTGTTGATATTGCTTATGATTAGAAATTATTTCTCAGTGGTGGACTCCTTGAGAGGATCAGGCCCCAGTGTAGTCCTTGGGTGGCATAGCCTGTTGTGGCCAAGAGCTTGCTCCCCAGGACCACCATCACCACCACAAGGCACATGTCCTGCCTGGTAATTCCTCAGCTGTGGTTTTCTTCATGGCTGACTTTATGGTATGGCTTTGGAACTGACAGGTAAGCAACAGTCCTCCAGCAGCTTTTGCTGGAATTCATTTCTTCGTGTCCTCCAAACTATATCAGCGTGCCACGTGCTGATCACTCCTGGGCTTCTCCAGGAGCAGAGAATGAGGATGTGCCTTCAACAGTTAAAGCCAAAGTTAAAGTCAAAGTCAGTGTTATCAGCGATGCAGCACAGCGCCTTGTGGCAGCAGTAACCCAAATTCCAAATCCTTCTCATCAGAGCTCGATCCTTCTCTGAAGGACCTGCTCAAACTGTTCTCAACAAGTCCTGGACGGTCTGTAACGAGTGGTGCTTATGCTGCAGTGGTTTCACTTACCCCCAAATAATCACATCTATCTCAAAGCCTTCCCTGCATGTCAGTCTGTTTAATTGCAGACGTTATTTTTTGGCTAAGCCGGCAGAGTGCTCTTTTGGGCGCTCACCGTTTGCTAATAACTGGCTAATTCATGAGCTGAAAGGCTGTCCCATGCTGTTGGGAGCTCTTTGTCCACTCCTAGTTGGTCTGGGAGTGTGTCTGCAGTTGCTGCGTGTCGCTCCAGTACGGTGGCACACATGTCACGAACAGCGAGGGTTGCCATAGCAATATCCTTTTCGTACAGGATTGCAGTGCTGAAAAGACACTTAAATTCTCATGTATCTGGCAAGAGCATAAGTTTAGTGCTTTTTCTGACAGCTCTACCTAGCACTGCAGTCTGGGTATTTTTTAAAGTATGTTAATTAGCACTTAAAGGTTTGTGGGGCTTTTTTTCCCCCCTTAAGTATGGGATGTGGGGTTTTTTATTTTTATTTCTTTCATTCTTCTACTTTCTTCCCCCTAAGTTTTTGCCATCAGGTTCCAATCAAAATTTTACTGCTCTATTTTTACCTACTGTTTGTAAAAGCAACAAAACCCCCCCCCTTTTTTTTTTTTTTCCCCTACTTGCGTAGAAGGAAAAAAAAAAAAAAAAAAAGAAAAGAAGATAAATGGATGTTGCATAAATGGAGCCAGGGAGGTATGTAAGAGACAGAGTTCCAGCACTGCTGGCTAGGAAGGATGGGTAGGTGTCAGTAGAAAGGTCGTGGGGAGAGGAAAGAATGAAATGGCTTGGCCTGATCCATTCTGCACTGCCACCAGAGGAGCCCAACTGATTAAAGCAGGGACCTCTTCAAGATGCCTTTAGATGGAGAAAGGCTGTTCCGGGAAGGAAAAGGAGACCTCTGGTAAGACATGACACTGATTCGTAATGGATAAATGGGGTTCCCTACAGAAAGAGCAAACCCAAAACCCCCTCAAATCCTGTACCCAGTAAAATCAGTGGGGAGTTTTCAATAAACTCTACTGACACCAGGCTATGGCTTTTACCGATATAATAACTATAGTTTGGTTTTACAAATAGAGCTTCAAGGCGAAGAACTATACTGAAAAATGACAGTATTTACATAGGGGTTTATGAGCCATGTATGTAGAAATTATGGAGCCTTCCAGAAAGCATAAAGGAATGCAAAATATCATCTTGTCTGTAAGGTAGCTGTTATAATTAGAGTCTGCCTGGTATTAGCTGTCAGATGAGTGAGAAGAATGAGGAGAAATGCCTGGTCTATGCATTTTAGCTTGTGTTTCTGGGCTCAGCAAAGAGGCACGACTCTGCCCCATGTTTCTGCTGTCACTGAGTGGGCCTGGTGGGTCAGTGCCCACCCCTGCTCCATCTCCATCTGCCCCTAATGCCCATGGTCACTCCAGCACAGTCCCGGGGAGCGAAACAAACCACCTTCATAATTATTATGCTATGGCAAGTAACATTTAGACATTTTTTTTTCTGCTGTTGCCACCTTTTCATGTACACCTGAGATCTAAAGATGTGGATGACAGTTCCCTTAAAATCACAGGTTGTTATCTGCAATGTCTAGTGAGTGCTGGGAGTGCCTCCCCACCGGTGCAGATCCCATGCTCAGAGTTTGCCTAAGATTTTTCTGCTGTTGGTTCGCAAGTTTGCTGCTGCCCCATGGCAAACATAATTCTCTCTATCTTCTGGGAGTTGTAACAGGTTTTTTTGCAGGATATTTTGCGGTTGACCTCTATTAGTCACAGCAGAACAGACATACAACGGTGTGTGGTGTTTATGAAAGGCAGAAAATAGTAACTCAGCTGCTCTGTAAAGCCAGCTGCCCTTTTCACTGATGGAGGGGGCCAGCAGGAGAAGGGCAACAATGTGGAGGTGGGCGACAGACACACACCTGAAGGCATAACCCAAAGTGGTGCCATGAGTTATAAAGGGGTGATGGGAGACAGAAAAGTGAGACGCACATTTTCAGAGCAGGCTACTGAAAAATACAGGTTCAATGTTATCGATCGAAATCAAAGAAAGACCTGAAATGAGACTTTGGGATGGATCCAGGCGTAAGCTGATGGCTGCTGTGTGGGATGAGGGAAGCTCGCGGTTTGCAGTCCCTTGGGGAGCCATCCTGCCCCCTCTGCTGACACAGGAAACAGTCATCTACATTTACAGGAGCAAGATCTCGCTGTTCCTTGGTGTTTCTGGAGCTCACCCAGCCGGCAGAATGATGCCACCACAACTCCAGTGCCTGGGTGCCTCTGTGGACCTCCCTGAGCTGTCTGTAAGTGAGGGCTGGAAAACCTCTCCCACGAGGGCAAGGATACAAACTCTCTCTCGGTACAACACACAGTTACACAGTTCATCCCAAAGTAAATGCAAGGATTTATGTCAAGTTTAAACGGAAAAATGCTTTCAGATGTAATCCTGGCTCCAGGCTCGCCCAGCCCTTGTGATTTCCGCGGGACGTCTTGTGTCTCCAGGCTGCATCACTCCATCTTCTCCTTGCTGCTCATTAAATTCCCTTCCAGGAAAAATAACTAACACTTGCAGGATCTGAAACTCTGACACACTACGTAACATATGGTGGTCTGCTCTAGTTTTATTCCTTCTTCTCTTGCTGCAGTCTGCTTTTCGGCTTTCCCTCTTTTGGAGCCTGTCCATGGGACAGTGGTGGTGGTGGTGGTGGGATGGTTCCTGGGAGGGAATGGAGCAGCTGGCTGGTCAAACCCACATACCACTGCGTGGGTGAAAACATAACCTCTCCCATGAGGAGATGTCTGACATGGAGATTTCACTGCAGATTACAACCAGGGCATATGAGAAGAAATATATAAAAATTAGGCAGGCAAGGAGAAGTGAGGAAAGCTCTTTCTGAGCTTTTCCTTACGATTTTCATCTCAGATAAGGTTAATGAAGACCAATCTAGAAGAAGAGCAAAACTGCTGGAAAGCAAATGCTGTTGATTATGCAGATGGGACCAAATAGAGGGAGTTTTAACTGACGCTGGTGGTTGCAGAGTCGGTTGGAAGACTGTGCACAAATCTCAGGAATGCCCATGTGTGGAAATGGGTGGTTGCTTTTCAAGCCCTGATTCACAGTTGGGAAAAAAAAAAACCAACAACAAATGGCAAATGGACTCATGCTACCCCACAGTCTTGTGTCAAAGGCGGAGTTTACGAAGCAAAAATAGAAATTTTGTATGACGCTGGCAAATTCTCCTCTTTTTTTTTTACTCCGAAAATACTGTACAAGGATGCTCTAGCGCCCCTCTAATGTCGTAAACTCAAAGGCATGGTCATAAGGGAAAAACAAAGCGAAGCTGGAGCTTGTGAAAGAAAACGAACAAGGACTTGCTCGTGACAATGCTACGATCAACTTCCTGGGGATGTGGGCCCAGCGGAGAGCCAGGTGGGAGAGTCAGTTGGCCCCTAAGTTAAAAGACAGCCCCGCTGCAGTAGGTCACCAGGCTGGGCCGCCTTAAAACTGCAGAACAGGCTGCTGGACAGAAGTTTCTTCCAAGTTACCACTGCTGTTTTGAAGCAATAATTCCAGAGTCCTGTATATATATATATGTATATATATATATATATAATTTTTTTCTTTTTTCTTTTTTTTTTATTGCATTAGGAAACAAAACCTTTAAAGCATTAAAACAGCCCTTTTATGTCCCTGCCAAAAAGGATGTGGTTGATTCACAAGACATGTTACGCTGCTGGCCTCAGGCTCCTTGTCGAATGGTGCTTTATCTGCCTGCCCCTTGTCTCTTTGCCGTGTGAGAGTCGGTTTCGGGGGGGAGCTCACCCTGTGGCATGCGCATGCATGGTCAGTTGCGTTCACAGTGTCGTGGAGAGAGGCTACTCCATGCCGCTCCGCAGGATCTGGTTGGCCGCGATCAACATCACGCTTATAATAAAGGCCATGGCGAACGCGCAGATAAGGCTCTTCCGTACACAGGTCTGCCTGTTCTGCTTCTGGGCGTGCACTGCAGGGGAGAGATTGGGAAAGTGAGACGGCTCAGTTCATGGGTTTGTTTTCCACCAGGATCAACTGAGCTCAGAAATCCTGCTTTGCCTGCAACCCTCTTGTCCACCCCTCAGAGATACCCTGTACTGGCCAAGTCTTACCCCTCCCTGCTGGGACATTTCTACCTTACCTTTCATTGCTTGCAAACCCCCCTTCCGAACAGACCACCCTTTCACACTGCAGGAAATCCATTCTCTCTCATTTTGGCTTTTAAACCTTTTAAATAGTCCCTGCCCATGGCAGGGGGTTGGAACTCCATGATCTTTAAGGTCCCTTCCAACTCTAACCATTCTTTGAAATGCCTTAGTGTGTTTCTCTTAGTCTCTTAATGAAGTTCTCCCTAGTTCTTTAATCAGGTATATTGGTCTTTTGTGAATCTCTTTAGACTCATCTGGGTTTTTCCAGTTACAGGTCAACTGGAAATGGGCAGAGATTCAAGTTGTGCTCCTTGACAACGTTTAAAAAAGCCACTGTGATAGTTCTCATGAGTGTGCATGGTACGTTAGTCATTTTTCCAAGCTGTCTTAAGGTTTTCTGTGCCTAAGCAAAAGCAGACTGATTAAGAACCTTCTTAAACAAATGCTTGCAGAATAATTGTCAAAAGACGTAAGAGTATTTTGTGGCAGTTAAAATGCAAACAGAGTTGGGATTTTTAGTGTTTGACTTGTTTTATTTAATTAATTTTATTTTTTAAATTCATCAACAAGGCTTCGTTCTGCGGCTTGCTAAAGACAGTTCATGTATCTGTCTTTTCCTCCCTACCTATGAATATCAGAACAATATGTGGTGTAAGATTAATCCATTTGAAAAGGCTCTGAAGATCCCCTGAGATAATCACAGAAAGCCTGAAGATCCTCATGCGTGGCTAGTTCCTCTCTTCTGTGATGCACAGTAAAACATGGTCTTGATTTGGCCTGAGAAGGGATGTACCCATTGCCTTTTTTCTCCTGGATGGTCATATTTGTGGTGATGGGAGACATTCAGATGGTGGACAACAAGCTCAGAATTACAATAAACCTAAAATGCCACCAGGAAAAGGCTCCCATATCTGGAAAACTTTGAGGATGTTTTTAGAATATATAGAAGAATAAATCAACTCCCTTGTTCTGATCATTGCACAGAGAGTTGGATGCTGCATTTTGAACACTTTTTTCATCCTCCTCCTCACCTCCTCTGGCCAGGATTTAGCGGTGCTGGTGTCCTAAACCCAGATCCCCAGCAGTCTCCCAGCATCAGGCAGCACCCGAGGCACCAGAAGCATATTGAGACCCTCTGCCCAGGGCAGGGTATCGCTGCACCCCCAGAGCTCCAGGGAACTCACTATATTCTGTGCAGATAATGAAATCCCCCTTACGGCAACTCTCCTAAATTACTGGCTTTCTGCTCCTTGATGCCTTCACTCGCTTTTTATAAGGCACACAGAATCAATACTGTGGTTCCATGGGTTTGGGCATTATGCCCCGGTACTCTGTAAAGCTTGTTAAATCACAGCTTTAGTTACTTCTTTATTTATTTTTCTATTATTTCTGTACTTTGAAGTACAGCAGGCAAAACAGTTACACAAGCCATGGCAGTCAGCATTGCCGTTCAGCGTGGGGCTCCAGTGACTGGTAACGGTGACTGGGAGCAGCAGGTGAGGACTGGCCAAGGTTCTTTGTGATGGCAGCTCTTCTATTCAAAGGAAGAGTAAAGCACATTTAGTGTTTCTTGCAGAAGTGTTCCTAAATTGAACAGTTCCTTCAGCCTTCTGTTGTACCGTCAAGTAAAAATAGAGCTTTAAGGAAGCAGGATCCAGGTAAGCCATTGTTATTTTTCTTTATCGACTGAAAGTACCCCAAATAGCCAAATAACCTACCAAATAACTCCAGAACAAAGGGGAAAAGATCTGTGCTGAAATACAGAGGTTGCAGACCTGGAGAGACCCTCCTTTTGTTGGTTGGGGCTCAGCAGGAATTACTCCAGATAAAGAGTTCCTCTGCCCCTTTGCAATCCACAGGGAGACAAAGAAGCTGAAATTACTGACTTCGTTGGGAACACAACTACATCCTGCCCTCCCTTGTAAATTGCCCTCATAACTATGAAAACCCGTTTGTCCCATGAGGTGACAAACTGGTGAGCTTTTGCCCTCACTTCTGTCTCCAAATTCACAGATCCTTTCATCATGGCAACTGCGTTTTTTCCTGCTGGTTTCCACAGCAGGTATGGTTAGGAGATTGTAGGGGCTGGATGCTTGATCTGTTTTGCATTTGTTTGTCAGCAGGAAGACCCATGGGCCACAGCAGTGTTTGGACCTGAGCTGGTTCCCTCTGAACACAGTCAGAGCCTGAAGCTCCTCTGGAGACATCCTGGCCCCTTCTAGACTAGTGCCCATTTTGGGGTGCACTAGTATAGTGGTTGTGGGTGCTGGACTGGTGATGATGCCCACACTGGGTTTGAGATGCTCAGGGTAAGTGCTGAGAGCCTTCTTGCCTGCAGAAAAGGGCTTGCTAAGATGAACAGCTGCAGTGTATTTATAGTGATTTCTGTCATAACCCTGCTAAAGTTGAGTGATATTTGCTTTCTCCAGCTGGCTGGAGTTATTTTCATTTCAAGAGGTCAGTTTTTCATTCCCAAGCCTTCAGCCGAGGAGCAAATGCTCCTAGCGCTTGTCCCAGGGAACAGGGAGGGGAGTTGTGGCAGCTCTTGTACCTCCAGTTAATTTGAGTGTCAGGGCTGAGGATGAACCACCCAGGGCAGACAGCATGGGTCACCACAACCAGAGGGCACTCTTGTTTGCCATGAGTTGAATGTCGTGAGTGTTTGGATAAAGGGAACTGCCAGACGAATGATTTTTTGTTCTCTAAGTTTTTGGTAATACAACACCGCTGCAAAGAGCTGTCCTTTTCTTGTGTCTTTTCTCATAAAGCATACGCTATCTTTGGCTCTCAACTTTGTTCTCCTGCCCTAAACATTAATATAAATTGAGAGAAAGGCAGAAGACATAACCGTGCCTCCCTTCTGGCTGTCTTCTGTATCATCGGGGCTGGTGTGTGCTGCTCGTATGGAGGAACTGGGCACTTTCATTGCTTTGCTCTTCATCAAGAATAAGGCAAATGAAAACCCCTACAAATGCGTAGGAGGGAATGTTGTCATGTAAGCCTGGATCTGATGTCTTGGCAAAAAAATCTCTCTTGCTTAGAGAGAACTGAACCAAATCTCGGACTTGTCCCTGATCATTATATTTGGCTTGTAGCATGTGTGTGTGAGTGTGGGAGAGAGAGATAAGATATAATGCCCCATGCTGATAGAGCAAGAATATTACATTGTTGTGAAGACCATATTATGACAAGAAGCCAAGACAGCAGAATTGTATGGATTTATATGAATAGTGATGTGTCCTGTTTAGTGTTATTTAGCAACTGGTGGGGCTGAGCCAGATAACCCCAGCTTGGAGAAAGGGGATGTCTCTGCCCATGGGATGGAGAAGAGTTTTGGGTCTTCTCTTTGATGGAAAGAACATACCCAGAGGTGACAGTGTGTGGAGATCCCCCGTTTCAGCAAGGCAGTACTGAAAGTATCTGCTATGCCTCCTCCCTTAGGAGTCATTCCCAGACTTCAGAGAAAACCACTGGGGCTCATCTTGGCTTCATTCCTACCCACAATTAAAGGCACTTCAATGGGGTGGATGGAATGTACATTAAATATAGATGTGAGCCTCTAAGCTAGTCCCTTTAGGCTACCCTTACAGTTCAAAGCAATAGGTGCTTTTTAAGGTAGAATTCACCTCATCCCAAGACAGTACCTAAAATAAATTCAAGGAATTATACCCCAAAAGCATCTCCTTCACTCTGCTAAATAAGAAATGAACACACGATGACTTACTTCCATGAAGACACTTCTCTACAACCCCATTTGAACCCAGACTGAGAGGATGTCTAACCTTCATGCCAGATCTCCCTCAGTGCCACTGATGCCTGCCATGAGGCCCCATTATTTCTGCTTTTGAGCCCTGTAGGGATCTTAATGTTTGGGGAGTGGGAACGCCAAGGGCATCAGTGGGTCGTTCAGGTAATGGTATGTCCAGCCTGGAGAGCTGCAGGGATCCAAGCTGCCCTCAGCCTGTCTGTCCTGGAAGAAATGCTCATGTCAGAGCTGCCATGGACCAGAACCGTCCCCTTCTTCTGGGACCTGAGGCAAAACTTTGCATCTTTGTTGACAGTGTTCAAGCGATCTTTATTCTCCGGCGGATTTATCTCTGTGTGTGTGTGTGTGAGTATTTCTAACAACATCTAAAAAAGGGTCTGTTTTCCTTCTAGGTTCTGCCTAGCACCAGCAATGCCAACATCCCACGAGAAAAGCTGTTCTTGCTGTACTTTTGGAAGCTGGGACTTCCAAAATGAGATGCTGAGCATTTAGGTTTTCGGACCCAATTTTTTGTTTGTTTGTTTTGTTTGGTTGGGGGTTTTCTGTTTGTTTTTTGTTTTGGCAAGTGTTCACCCAAGTACCGGAGCTGAAAGAAGCTTGGATGCCTCTTACTGTGGCGACAGCTGGCGAAAGTCTCCACTGAATGAGTAGGTCAGTGGGGACTCACAACTCCACTCATGTAAGCAACCATCTCTTCCTCCCTGCCGCTCTCCAGGAGGAACAAAAAAAGAAATATTGCTGCTTGGCTTGATTTGAAGAGTGCTGCTGCTTGCCTTCCTCCTGCAGGCTTTTTAAAATTCAGCTGTGCTCTTCTCCATCTTTTCTGCAGTATTTTGGAGAGGGGGAGTATGCTGGATAGAGCTTCTGAGTCCCATTAATTAGCCAGGTTAAGAACTGCACTAATATTTTTATCCTTTGCTTTGTTTTAAAGGTGCCCGAGTGTCTCTGCCTGGTGCTCTTTCAGAGGCTACTTAATGCCTCTGTGTATCAGGTTTTTCCCCCAGAATGCCTATAAAAAACAGCCATTTTAGGGGGAAAGCCATTTGTGGGTGGGAAAGCACAGCAGCTGTCCCAGGGTAATGTGCACAAACTCTGAGGTTCTCTGTAGGTATCTCTCCAGACTTTCCTGCGCTTAAGGAGACTTGTATCTGTTTCGTTGTTCCAACCACCAGCACTTGGGAGCAGAACAAGTCCCTCTGGTCAAGAAAATCCTTCTCCCAAAGCGACTTAAGAAGATTTCCCTGATTTAATTGCTATTCCTGGTAGAAGGAGAATGTTCTTGCTAGGGTTAGCTCCACTCAAAGTGCAAAATCCCCTGTGAGACTTGAGGTTGTGTCTGATGGTCACTTGCTCAATGGTCTTGTGTAAGTGCTGAGAGGATGTTGTGTCAAATAACAGATGCCGAAGCAAGTGTTTCCCTTTCTCTGGCTACCTCTGAGGATTGCTTAGATCAGACCTTGGTCCTGCAGCCACTCTCCCACCTGTGGAGATGAGCTACCCTGTGGTGTACCTGTGTAGCACATCACAGCTCCACACCAGTAGTGCCGACAGCATTGAACAAGGGATGTGTGGGGCAGTAGGGGTGCAGGTGCCCCATCTCTGACCATCACTGGTGTTGCAAAGCAGAGAGAAGACTCTCCTCAGCTGTTCCCTGGGAACCCAGAGCAGAAGACTTTTTATGCTACAGAAAGCCAATGGAAATCCAAAGGAGGACATGGGGATGCTGGGAGGGCTGGAGGACCTCTGCTGTGATGGGCTGAGAGAGTTGGGGGGGGATTCAGCCTGGAGAATGGAAGGTTTCAGGGAGACTTTAGAGCCCCTTCCAGTCCCTAAAGTGGCTCCAGGAAAGCTGGGGATGGGCACTGGATCAGGAAGGGGAGTGAGGGGACAAGAGGAAACAGCTTTAAACTGAAAGAGGGGAGATTGAGATGAGATCTGGGGAAGAACTCCTTTGCTGTGAGGATGGCGAGACCCTGGCCCAGGTTGCCCAGAGAAGCTGTGGCTGCCCCATCCCTGGAGGGGTTCAAGGCCAGGTTGGATGGGGCTTGGAGCAACCCGGGCTGGTGGGTGGTGTCCCTGCCCAGGGCAGGGGATGGCACTGGATGGGCTTTAAGGTGTCTTCCAACCCAAAGCATTCTATGATTCTGTGAAAACTGCTGGAGTCTAACACAGCTTGCTGGAGCTGGTCCCAGTGCCAATGAAGTCTTTCTGTGATTGACTGAGTGAGAGAAGCATATATCTGTGGGGAAATCCAGTCTGTCTTAGACACTCACTTCAGCACAGGCTGAATCCCACCAGAGAAAAGAGGACCATAAGGCAAAGCACCCACTAGTTCATCCCCCTGCCTGAAACAGGATTTGCTTTATTTAGACTGCATGGAAGGAAGGAGGCTAATGGCAGCTCTTGAGCTCTCTATGTGTGCCATTGCTACTTACCCTAAAATAACTGCATGCTATCTCCACGCATCCTTGCCCATTGCCTCTTACAGATCAGACTGAGTTTTACAGCTGAAGCAGAAAGGGAACAATCATACAGAAACATGGAATATTTCTCTCTCACCTTCAAACTCTGTTTGGCAGTTGCCAGAGTTTTCATTTAAACTCTCCTCTTCATTGATAATGATGTTCTCGATGTCCTTCATCGTTAAGTGGTCCCGGAAAGCGTGGTAGAGGATGTGTTTCAGCTCTTCCAGTGTTATCCTCTGCATGTCGAACTGTGGGAAGAGGATCAAGTTAGGCTCAGCCACTGGAGGAAGAGAGGCATGTGGGCATGACGCAGTTCCCTGCTTGTAGTTTTTTTTCAACCTCATTTCAACACCTCAGTATAACTTTGCAAATTTTACTCTTTTGGGTTCATTTAACATTAACAGTGTGAATGCTGCAAATGGATGTTGCTAGAGCTCTTGCCAGCTTACTTAGTGATGGTAAAGCAGCAGAGAAACACAGCTCTATGCCAGGGATGGTCCTGCAGGCTGGAGATACAGCAATCTGGTACCAGTCCCGGCCATCCCAGAAGAGATAAAACCCCGAGGTAGCTTTTGCACTTTGCCATGAGCCATGAGGTTGAATCTGCCCATTTTTTTTCCTTATAATTTTCCATTTGTGACTGCATGGCGAGCGCAAGCAGAGAATGTTTCCCTCTTAGCTGACTTCTGCTGTCCATCCAGTAGGTAGATGTTGTTCTTACACACACCAGACATTAAAACCAGATGACTCCTGCAGAATATGTAGAAATGTACATTTTGCAGCAGAACTTCACAGATGTGTAAGGTTTGCGGCATTACTACCTGCTAATGGTACAGGAGAGAGAGAGTTCACACTGGCTGCTGGCTTGCACGGTGCCAGGTGAGAAGACCAGCCTCTCTGAGCCATCAGAGCAGTCAATAAAGGATGGAAATGCTCCATGTCACCACTTGTGCTGCAGCTGATGACTGCAAAGGTGCTACTGCAAACAGTGGACTTGTACACCCTCTTCCAAACTGTCCATCTTTGAGCGGATGGTGCTGAGGGACATGGGTTAGTGGTAACTTTGGCAGTTTTACCGTAATGGTTGGACTTAATGATCTTCAAGGTCTCTCCCACCCAAACGGTTCTATGATTCTACAAACCCGTGCCTGTTTCTGCAATTGAGAATGTGGTGATAGTGTGTGATCAGATTGCAGAGCTGGCATTTCGGAAACGATAAAGCAAGAAATTCCCACTCCTTTCCCCCAGCCTGATAAGGCCAGGGCAAGTCTTATCAGTTCTGAGCTGCTCGGTGTGTTATCTAAGGTCGTCTTCCCCGAGCATTGCTGCACACCTCATGGCACAGGTGCCAAATCATTAATTCTCACAGTAGTTAACTAAGAAAAATAAGTGCACGTCGATTAAATCCAGACCCTGAAATATTTATGTGCATCTGTGTGTGCATATAGGCAGGTCTGCACACAATACTTATCCATCTGTCCTTAGAAGCTCTGATTTCTACAGTTCTACATTTATTTCCAGTAAAAATCAAAGACCTGGTGCAGAAAATCTGCAGAAAAGTGGGCAGGAGGGGCAGGAGCCAAAGTTCCTGGGTTTGCCCCAGGTGACTTCTCTGAAAAGTGAGTCTGGTGGGTTTGGTGTTTTTGCTGCTGCCCTTTTTCCCCAGGGATTCAGCGCTCAGGCCGTCCAGCTAAAAATAGGGAGTGCACAATTGCCACCAGCAGCTCCTTGTTGCACAGTTCAAAGCCGTATTGCAAATCCCCTTGGTATTTAGTCACAAATTTCCAGCCTGCTTTGTTGTGCATGAGGAAATCTCACTGCCCGTATTCTGCTTTCTTTAATGTTAAAAGAGCAAATAAAAGCGAGCAGCCGTGTACTTCACAACCGGCATGATTACAAAAAGAGCGTTTCTCTTGGCAACTAGAGGTGTGGAAATGGGCGCTAATTCACACAGCTGCCTTGCCGTGGTGTCGGGAGCTGTCGTTAGTGGAGGTTTGCAGAGCGCCTTGAGGCTGCCCAGGGTTTACAGCCCTCCTGCTGATCACACTCTAGTGCCATGGAGGTAAATGAAATGATTTCTCACTTACCACCCAATCCTGCACTCCTTTGGTGTCTCTGGGGGCAACTGAAACCTGAGCTTGAAACCCAGCATCTTCCTGAGACCGCTTATAAGCCAAACCCACAATTTCATCCTAATGGTCACATACCAACTTCATCTGCATGAGGTCACCCCATGCCATCTCATCAGGGTGTGATGTTCAACCTGTTGAACATCAAACCTGGAGTTTTCTTACTGTTCTTGGCTCAGGGACAGTTCTCTGAGGCCAATACAAACTTTTTAGCTGTAGGTTATGGGCTTGGGTTTGCTCCCCCCACAGGGAACTGTCTTTCTAGAAGCTGTCCAAAACCTCTGTTTTCCCATCACCAGACAGATGCTCAGCCTGGTGAGCGCTTCACAGCCTAGAACAGTGTCTCTCAGACCTGCTTTTTGCTTTCATCCTTTTTTGAGGATATCTGCAGGCATGTGTGAGCCTTCTCAGTGGTAGTGCTCACAGACACTAGGGTAGCGTAGCTGAGGATGAGGGACCTCCCATACAGCACATCCAGACTTTATGGAGAGTAAAAGACAATCGACTGCTTCAGGATCTGCCTCACTGTGTCCCAAGATGACTGTGCTGGAAGCATCTTTAGTTCACTCATGTCTGCCTCCAGAGCTACTGGTGTGAAAACTCGCCTTAGACACAGCATTGCCTATGTTCACATATGCTGCTCCTTTCCTCTCACTCTTACACGGCTTTGCTGGTCTCCCTCTATACCAGCATTGCCACTGACAAGCTTTTGTAGAGTCTACTGTGATGTTCCTGTTGCTTTGCTTTAAGCTACCTGGGTTACAAACACAAATATGGGTACTGTCTAATCTTAACAACGTGGAAACGGTAATGACTTGTGGGTTTTGGGGTCTTTACAACGTTAATCTGTCTACTGGAAATAATTGCTCTCCTGACAAATGCATATCACTTGGTGCAACTCCAGCTCTTGCTTTTAAATTTTATGCTAATATAGGGAGAAAATATTTTTTACTGTTCTATTGCCGTTTGCCTTTTAGGAAGAGGAACTGTCCCTGATGGGGTTCAAAATCACCTTTGTTGGCTCATGTGCTCCAGTGGGAGGTGTCCCTGCCCATGGCAGGCGGGTTGGAATTCGATGATCTTTATGATCCCTTCCAACTCTAACCATGCTATGATTCTACGATTCTATGTTCTGAATGTTTGTCCTGTTGGCCAGCATATGGTCATTGCTTCTGCTTTGCTCTGCTCTCCAGTACTCACACACAGGAGGCACGTCCTCTGTTAGAAATATATCAGCACAGGAGTTTGTCCAGAACGGGCTGAATCTCAGCGCAGCCAAAGACAAGGCTTTGCATTAGGCTTGGGCTCCCAGATAATTTCTTCTATTATCATTGCTCTCCAATCTGGCAGTTTCCCTGATTCACTTTTCAATTACTCTGGCTTTTTATTTTTGTAATGACAGTAACCAGGGAGCAACTCTCAACTTTTATTGGCTCCACTGAGAGGAAAACTGGGACTGTCGCAAGCTGAAAACTTTCTGCAGGTTTTATAATTAGAAGAAATCGATGAAGCTGCTTCTGAGCTAGTGCTCTTGGAATACACTGTAAGCAGTGGTACAGAAACTGTGCCTAATGCTGAGGCTCAAACGCCCCAAGCGATGCGGTGAGTGCCCTGAATGAAAACCTGCACTTGTCCAGGTTTGGCTTCTGTGGAGATCACCAGGAACTGTCCACTGCAGTTTCTGATGGACCTTAGTATTTGTCCCCAGCAGAAACATCACCCAGAGCTGCAGAATGCTATCCCAAGAGACAGAAGGGAAAGGGGATCTGATCCAATCCAGCCTAGAGTTTCCTGACTACTCCTTGATTACAGTGAGGAGAAGGATCTGGGGGTCCTGGTAGACAGTAAACCATCCATGAGCCAGCAGTGTGCGCTGGTTGCCAAAAGGCCAATGGAATCCTGGGCTGCGTAGGGTAGAGAGTGGCCAGGAGGTGCAGGGAGGTCATTCTCCCCCTCTGCTCTGCACTGGGGAGGCCACAACTGGAATCCTGCCTCCAGTTCTGGGCTCCCCAGTTCAAAAGAGACAGGGAACTGCTGGAGAGAGTCCAGCGTAGGACAACAAAGATGCTGGAGGGATTGGAGCATCTTCCTGGTGAGGAAAGGCTGAGAGAGCTGGGACTCTTGAGCCTGGAGAAGAGAAGGCTGAGGGGAGACCTTCTTCATGCTCACAAGGATCTGAAGGGTGGGGTGAAGGAGGATGGAGATGGACTCTTTTCAGTGGTTCCCAGTGACAGGACGAGGGGCAACGGGCACAAGCTGGGACACTGGAAGTTCCATTCAAATAGGAGAAAGAAATTCTTTGGAGTGAGGGTGTCAGAGCCCTGGCTGAGGCTGCCCAGGGCGGGTGTGGAGTCCCCTTCTCTGGAGACCTTCAAGCCCCCCCTGGATGCAGCCCTGAGTGCTGTGCTCTGGGCAGCCCTGCTTTGGCAGGGGAGTTGAACCGGGTGATCTCGAGAGGTCCCTTCCAACTCTGACAGTTCTCCGATTCCATGAAATTTCCTTCTGGGAATGAAAGCAGAGTCCCTACCAATTCTTTCAGTCTCCCTACCCCCAATTTCCAAAGTTTGCAGCTGACTGACAGCTCCCATGCCTGCAGGGCACTGGTTTCCCTCCTGGAACCTTTTACAGATATTTCTGTGTCCTGCCTGGGATGCTCTCCTCCTGCTCTATGCAGGGAAATGACCCTATCGGAAGAGTTCTTTGAAGAGTTAAATACTGAAACATTACTTATGATAATTTTCTTTAATATCAGCTCTGCTTTTAAAAAAGGAGTGGAAGGGTCTTCTCTTGAATCCTAAATTGGCCTCGCTGCTGTGCAGATGGGGTGATGCCAGGCTGTGACCCTGCAGCAATGTCAGTGGGCACAGGCTGGTGACCTGCAAACTTGTTTGAAGCCACATCAATAAAAATGCTCTTCTCAACAAGAGGCAGGACGGTTTTAGCTAGGAGAACACTTGGTTACTTATTTTTCCTGAGCCTGTTTGGCACAGGTTTCCTATGTAAGTCACCTAAAAAGGTCATCTTGGGCTGTTGAGGGCTCCAAGTGGTGATGGGGATGGCAGCAGGAGAGCAGGCTTTCACCCGGTGCTTTTGAAAACCACATCTGCAAAACCACAAGCTTCATAGAATCACTTAGGTTGGAAAAGGCCCTTGAGTCCAACCATTGACCTAGTATTGTCAATTCCACCACTAAACCATGTCCCTAAGCGCCACATCTCCATTTCGTTGATTCCTTGTTTGGGGCATAACCTCTGAATAATGAGATAACGCCTTTGTTTTTGCTCTCAGCATATCAGGTCATGAATCCTTGTACGGCAAATTCAAACTGTCTCTGGCCACGCTCACAGTCGATGGCCACAACGGGGGATGTGGCCTCAAGTACATTCTGACTCTGGGCTCTGGGCTGTTCTCACCACAGTCATATCATTTCTGGGTGGCTCTGAACACAACAGCTCTGTGAGCCCTTGCAGCAGCTGCTCCTCGAGCCAGGCAGGCTTTGAGCCTATAAACTCCCGATCTGGGATTTTTCTATAGGACCAACCATGCGTGTTGGCCATATATTAAAGCAGGCAGCCCCAGTGTGCTCCATGTAGAACCTAACATGTTCCCATCTCTGCCTGGGGGCTGGATGAACAGCCGTTTTGGACAGACTGTACCTCCCAGATAAGCTCAGCCACAGCCGTTTTATAATGAGAGGAAAACGGTGTCTGGTGGAGAAGCCAGGAGCCCAGAGGGGCAGGGATACCACGCACAAAGTGTTTGGGTTTGCTGATGGGATCTGCTGTGCTGTGACAGACCCGCTGCTCCTGCCAGAGGCAGCCGGTGCCGCTTCAGTCCCCCGCACTGTGGCAGGCCCCCACTGTAAAATCTCTTATATACATTTTTATACATACATAAAAACATATTGCCTTATTATATATATATAAAACACGGTGGAAAGTATAAAACGTGCATGTTTTTATATCTATATATTTAAAAATATGTGGGAACATATGAAATGTTTTCTAAATGTCCAGACATACAGCCCCTACAAATCGCAAGATTTCTCATGATATATTTTCCTATCAAAGAGAACACGCCACCAAAGGCAGAACATTTGCCCGCCCGATACCTGGAGCGACTCTCATGGACCCTCCAGGACAGAGCGTTGTCCAAAGCCACTTTGCAGCCTGTAACACATGACTTGTATTAAAGCAGCAATGATTTCCTTCTGGGTTCCCCCAAACCATGACTACCATTACAGCAGAACTGATCTCCTTTACCTGCCTCCCACACTGTGCTGACCCACAAGTGCAATGATGGAGGGATGGGAGTCCACAGCACCAGCAATGAAAGCACAGAAGATAGATTCTGCTCTGCTCCAAACACACGTCCCTGTTGAGGCTGACTCGATGTTTTATAAGCTATAAGCAGGGTCTTTTTTTCTCTTCCTCATCACTACTTCCGTTCATCCTTCCACCACTTGCTCCATGCCAGTGCACTTACATTTTACGGCCTGGGGAGAAGCCTGCAGAAGTTCCTCAGGGCTGCTCTGGGGGCTGTGGCAGGGCCAGGGGCCGTTCCCAGATGTGCACAAACACTTTCT
The DNA here is from genome assembly GCA_013400375.1 of Thinocorus orbignyianus. Classification (NCBI taxonomy): domain Eukaryota; kingdom Metazoa; phylum Chordata; class Aves; order Ciconiiformes; family Thinocoridae; genus Thinocorus; species Thinocorus orbignyianus. Next base: position 357,514 of record VXBW01007747.1, on the reverse strand, counting down.
TCACCTGGGGACCATGCCTGGCCATCCATGGAGGGCTCACATCGCCCTGTTGAGAGCAGCCTTGTCCCAACTTGTTGTTCTTCCATGGGGAGCAGGAGGGAGAAGATGGGGCAGTGCAAGGGAGAACACGTACAATACTCCCCCTGCACCTCCTCCCAGTTTAGCTGTGTACCTTTACCACTGGGAAAAGCCTCCTGTAAGAGGGCTGAAGTATGACAACCCTCAGCAAAGGCCAAAGGGAGCCACCAGCCCTCTCCCCGAGCTGTCAGGTCCCCTGCAGGCAACATCACCTGAGGAAAGAGATGCATGCAAATGTCCTCACCCTCGCCTGAGGTGGTTGTGGAGCAAACAACACTCCCTTAGGATGCCCATTGCAGGGTAGTCAGAGCACACTGTCACCCTGCCAAGATGAGCTCAAGGCCCTGGGTGTCCTCTCTGCTGGATGGCCACCATAGAATCACAGAACGGTTTGGTTTGGATGGGACCTTAAAACATCCAGTGCCATGGGCAGGGACACCTCCCACCAGACCAGGTTGCTCCAAGTCCTGTCCAACCTGACCTTGAACCCCTCCAGGGATGGGGCAGCCACAGTTTCTTGGGGCAGCCTGGGCCAGGGTCTCACCACCCTCACACCAAAGGAGTTCTTCCCCAGATCTAATCTCAGTCTTCCCTCTTTCAGTGACAAACCCTTCCCCCTCATCCTATCGTTCCCACTCCCCATGCAGGGCTGTGTCAGCACTGTCCCAGCACACAGATGGAGAAGGGGCCTCTCGCAGGACAGCAGACATAAATCAGCCTTGACAGCTCCCAGCTGCCTCCAACTCTCCTCACTAGCTCGTAAGAAGGAACAGAGCCCCATCCATTGATGGATCATCCCCTCCTCCCAGGAGATGATGCTGCACAGCCCTCCTGCTGCAGAAAGACATGGTGCCATCCTTCCAGGGGCTGAACCCCAGGACTGAGGGCCCTGTTTGCCCTGGTGCATCCCCCGGTGTTTCTGCATCCTGCTCTCCCATCGCTCAGGAACGTGGGATGCACTTGTCCCCATCTCTACACATGCACTGCCAGCACCAGGAGCATGTAGGATCAAGGAGCCCAAGAGGAATCAGTGCCCCGGTGGAAAGAAACTTAACACATTTTGCCAGGTGGTGGTTGGGGCTGTGTGACACCCTAAGTGCCAGTCTGCTCATTTCAGCTGTCCCTGTGTAGCTGGGATGTGTCTCAAACCACCTTGCCTTGCAGCCACCCAACACCCAGCCACTTTTTACAGCTTCTCCACCCCACTCTGGCCTTAGGGTGTCCGTCATCCCAGTACCACAGCCTCTGGGAACAGCCAGCTTCCTTGGCGCTGCACGGGAGCATCTTGCTGTTGAGGAATAGGAAGGGGTAATAAGCTCATTTCCATAGTAACAGGCACTGAAAAACGGGAGATGGCTCCCTTGTTCCTGGTAGCTCTGTCAATAGGGAAGTGTACACACATCGATTAATTAAAATCAGATTTAAGCACCTGTTCACAGTCCCCTTCACCCCAGTGCCCGGCCTAAGGTTGCCCTAGGAAACTACATGGCATCCAAATCTAAGTTGGCCCATGGTTACCCCACTGTGTGTCCCTCCAGCCACCCCACAGCCCTCGCAGGACCACTGAGGAGTGCTGCCAGGATGCCCACAGCTCTGCAAGAGGCACCCTCGTCTATAGACAGGTATACAGTAGCTTTTCTGTGTATGGGTCAAAATAATCTCCTTTACCAACTTGTCTGGGTGGAACAAGGACCATGCCAAAGAGCAGTGGTTTCTGCAGAAGAGTGTGTGGAGTGAGGGTGCGTGAGTCCTCCCCTGAGTGTCTGCCAGCCCGAAATCCAGGGCAGTAAAGTTCTGCACAGCCCTCTGCAGGGCTTGGGAAAAGTGCCACTGATACTGGGTGCCCCTCAGGGCCAGGGAGCAGGACAGGGGAGTCTGGGTGGTCCAGGCTGGTGGCAAACGAAACCTGTCTGATTCTGCAGACAAGGAGGAGAGAGAATAAATGGAAACAAAGGACAGAACAGAAGCTCTGAGAGCACAAATGCCCACCAACTCCTTGTTAACCTTCTGGAAATGTTCTGGAGGCAGTCCTGAGCCTGCCACGTGCCAGAAGCAAGTAGCCATCCACCTTGAGGAGGCCACAGAGGCTGACCACAGGCAATGTGCCCGTTGAGTATGACCAACCAGGGGTGCCCTCCCCAGCTCCCCACTGCTGAACTGCAGGCTGACACCCCTGCCTGCCCCCATCCCTATTTGTATAACAGAATCACAGAATCCTATGGGATTGGAACGGACCTCTGCAGACCATCTAGTCCAACCCCCCTGCCAGAGCAGGTGCACCTAGAGCATCATCCGCATCTACATCTCTCCACCTGGAACTGACACAAAAATGGTTTGAGTTTTGACAGCTTGGCATTTTCCCATGTGGAAAATAACATATAATCTTAAAAACAAACAAAACAAAACAAACAACAACCCAAAAACAAAAAGAAAAACCCACAACTCAGTCCAATGCTAAATGTAATGAAAAAAAAATCACCTCTGGTGTGCACAGTGAGGATGAAGATGGGTCCCCCCACTCCACCCTGCTGCTTGCAGGCTGCCCCGAGAGCTCAGAACTGCTGGCTCAGTACCATCTCGTGCACTGGTGTGCAAAGCCCCTTCCCTGGGCACTTACACCTCAACCACTGCAACACGGCAACAAATGGTACTGAAAACCATTTGCAAGGCAAAAAATCCCTGCCGAGCTGCCCAGCTCTGAGCTGGTGGCTCATACCCAGCCTGAGTCCCCGCGTCCCCTCCTGCTCTGCCTGGTAGCATCCCTCTCCTTTGTCCCAGCAGTCAGGATGCTCCAAATAACATTTTCTAAATATTAGTGCTGCTGCTTCGTATTTCCTTATTACTCCCTCGCCACTATTGCTATATATTTTTCATTTGGAGAGTGTAAAGATAAGCTTTTTTTACCCTTGTTTTCCTGGTAAGGATGACTATTTGCTGCCTTTCCCATGCGCCGTCCTGCTCCCCACACACCCCCACGTCTGATTGCAGCTCCTGCCAAGGGCTCATACGTCCACACTGTCGCATGCTACTTCAGGACTCAGAGTTACTCAGCAAAATAACAATTGATAAGCTAAAACATAGGGTTGTCCCAACTCACACACAACTGCTTGCTGGGGCCTCCCTACAGAGGAGGGGCTGAGGGAGGGATGGGTTCCCCCAGGAGCCCTAGGTGTGGGGCCAGCGCTCACATTTCTTCCCATGGACCCTCATCAAAGCCTCAGACGGTTTTGCTTGCCATGTCCCGACCTGTACCTGGAGTGGGTTTAGAGGATCCTTCAAACCTTCCACCTACGTGACATAGGACTCCTGGGACACAAGTTGGTGAGCCCAGCATATTTCTAAAATGAACCCATGAGGGTTCATTCTCTATAAGAGAATCACAGCATCAGAGAATCACAGGATGGCAGGGGTTGGAAGGGTCCTCTGGAGATCATCCAGTCCAACCCCCTGCCAGAGCAGGGCCACCCAGAGCACGTTGGACAGTTAATGTGTCCAGGCGGGGTTTGAATATCTTCAGAGAAGAAGGCTCCACCACCTCTCTGGGCAGCCGGCTCCAGGGCTCTTCCACCCTCAAAGCAAAAATATTTTCCTCATGTTGAGATGGAATTTCCTATCTTCTAGTTTGTGCCCATTGCCCCATGTCCTGTCACCACACACCACTGAGAAGAGTCTGGCCCCATCCTCTTGCCACTTGCCCTTTAGATATGGATAAGTTTTGATCAGATCTTCTCTTGTCTGCTCTTCTCCAGCTGAACAACCCGAGGTCTCTTCAGCAGAGAGATGCTCCAGTTCCTTGATCATCTTTGTAGCCTCTGTAGGATCCTCTCCAGCAGTTCCTTGTCTTTCTTGAACTGAGGAGCCGTGAACTGGACACAGAACTTCAAAGCGTGTGGGTCCTTGGCTTTCCCTTTGCACTGATCTCCTTGATTCACAGCTGGGATATAATGATTTAATAACTGGTCTAAGAGATACAGGCCCCCTGATAGGTAAATCGCAGTAACACCTACACAGAAAACATGGCAGGAATATTAATCCTGAGCCCATTCAATTAACTTTGAATAGTTAAACTAAAACATGGAGAAGTGTTGGGGTTTTATTTGTTGATTATTCTTTGTTTGTTTGTGAGTTGTTTTTTTTTTTTTTTATTAAAGAATGCTCTTGGGCTGAAGCACAAATTAACAGGCTTTAACAGTTTATTTTGCCTAATTTTAAAGCTCCTAGGCCTTGACAACAGGCTCCCACTCCAATCCCAATCAAAGTGCATACATAAATAGGTCTGCAACATCATGACCTTCCGCACCAAGCCTGTGGGGGCCTTGCAGAGGAGCAAACTCACAAGACTTAATTAGGGCTAAAGCTGAGAATTCCCCACTGGGAGTGAGTACCTTCAGCCTACCTTGCAGATACAGAGTTTCTAACAGATTAATCTCCCCAGCCTAAATCCATCAGCAGGATGAGGTGAGATGTGCTCTGGACTGGTGATGCCTGTGTGTCCTGCTGCAGGCAGTGGATTTTAGGTTACCCCGATCCCCCACTTTCCTCAGCTGATGAGTGCACGACATGGGGGTTTTGTGGCAGGTCATTGTTTGGGCATACAAAAAAGCCCCCATGCTTTGCAAGAAAAAAAGAACCTCCATTCTTTGTCCTATAGGATGCTCCTCCATCAGGGGGAGGGCAGAGGGGTCTGCACCCCAGGGGGATGTGCTGGGACCCTCAGGGACAGAGGCTCCTATGTCTGACTGCACCAGGTACAATGTATATATGTAACAGAATCATAGAAAGGTTAGAGTTGGAAGGGACCTTAAAGATCGTCAAGTTCCAACCCCCCTGCCATGGGCAGGGACACCTCCCAACACACCAGGTTGCTCCAAGCCCCGTCCAGCCTGGCCTTGAACCCCTCCAGGGATGGGGCAGCCACAACTTCCCTGGGCAACCTGTTCCAGTGCCTCACCACCCTCACAACAAAGAATTTTTCTAGTATCTAATCTAAATTTCCCCTCTTGCAATTTAAAACCTTTGCCCCTTGTCCTGTCACTACAGTCCCTGACAAAGAGTCCCTGTCCAGCTCTCCTGTAGGCTCCCTTCAGATACTGGAAGGCTGAATTAATTACTAGTAATTAATAAAAGCTTTACCACAGAGACCAAGAACTTGAGGGAGACTTGAGGCACCCTTGACACTGCAGATGATGGTTAACAAGAAACACTAATAATGAGGCAGCAAACAGACTTTCTAGTACTGCTGTCTAGCCCCAGACAAAGTGAAGATAAATGGAGAGCAGCTTCTTGGGTGGCTCTATTTACCCAAACTATATTTCTCTTTTAGGCTGGTCTCCTTGTTTCACAGCTCACGATAACCAGCTGCTCCCAAACCCAAGTGCGGGCTGCGGCGCTCTGTGCTGTGCTGGGTGCAGAATAACGGTGCTGTGAAAGCTGGTTTGCTGGTGGTGGTGGCCAAATATGAAGAGGAGGCAACTGGACAAAACAGCTGTGAAATGCAGTAGTATCTCTGGAGTGGGGGGTACACAGCCAATGCACCCCTAGGTCCCATCACAACCTGTTTTACTGGTGAGAGGGCAAGGAGGAGAGAGCAGAGAGGGTAATTTACCCAGGTTAGTGGGGAAACGCAGTCCCAAAGAGAACACGACTCGTAGGAACTCATGAGTCGGTAGGAATCCCTCCAGCATGAGCTCAGCTGGCACAAGCAACAACACTTCTGCTGTTCCCCATGTGCTCACATCATCAGGGCCGTGTCCCCCATCAGTACATAGATCCCTAGGAGCCCTTCACAATCTGTGCTGTGGCATTTGGTCTGGGTGCACCCCTAGAGACACCCCCTAACCCAGCTGCGCTATGCTGTGAAGCCAAAATGCTGCTGCTGAGAAAATGAACAGCACTGGCCCAGAAGGCAAAGGAGCATCACTATTATTGATCCTTCAATAGTCCTTCTACTGAAGACTCATAACACCTATCACATTTTCGGACAGCAGCAGGGAAAGGGAGCAGTAGGACACTGCGTGGGTGCAGCCACGTCCTCCTTCCCCTTCCCTCCTGGCAATGGGGAGGTCTCTGTGTGCAGGAATGCCAGAGCACAGCTCGTGAGAAAGACTGTTTCTTGCATGGCCAGCACTGGAAAGGCAAACGTGGTTGGGAAGTATAGGTGTGAATGATGCAGAACCTGTGCTACCAATGAAGCTGCCAGGAGCAGCAGAGATCATCCCTGCACAGATGCTGACACAGACACGCACCCAAATTCTGCTTTTCTGTCATCACTTAAGCCCTGGGTGCAGGCTGTGGAGGGGCAGGGTGCTTCCTTGTGGACATCCCTTGGATCCCTTGAGCAACATAGTCTGGTGGGAGGTGTCCTTGCCCAGGGCAGGGGGGTTGGAACTTGATGATCTTTAAGGCCCCTTCCAACCCAAACCATTCTATGATTCTGTTGTGGTTTCACCCAAATTTACCAAAACCATATTGACAGATGGTCCTTCCTCCCCCCAGGAAGAAAGGAGAGGAACAGATAAGGAGATTTATGAGTTTAGAATGAACTAAACTACTTTCATGAAGTATTAATAAAGTGAAAGTAAAAAGAAAATAATGAAATAGATACAGTATATATAAAACCGTATCAAACTCCCAGATGATGATCAAGTCACCAGCACGCATTGGGAAAAGTCCCAGACTGGACTTGGTGAGGTCCCTGGAGGTATTTAAAAGCCGGGCAGATGTGGTGCTGAGGGACATGGGCTAGTGGTGGGTTTGGCAGTGTTAGGATGATGGTGGGATCTGATGACCTTGGAGGTCCCTATGATTCTGTGACTAAATGCTTGCTTGGTTTTAATTGCTTCAACATAATTCGGTAAATTCCTCTTTTGTGCCTATGTTACCTTTATCCTGAAGTTACACTGCGGGTTTAGATTAAGCTGCGTTATTGCAGAGTACATATGGTGAAATACAGGACCCTGTTTGGGAAGATAATGGTACTTTTGGGGACATCTCTTCCCTTGGTGGATAATGAAACCAGAGCAGGGAGGATCCTTCCCATCCTGCAGATTCCTTCCCTGCAAGATCTGGGCCAAAATGCCAATGTCTGCAAAGGCTGTGGGATCTGAGATGAGGCAGGAGGGAAAAAAAAAAAAAAAAGCCAAATGTAGTCAGTAAAAGCATTTCATTTTGGTAATTGTAGTACAATCCTTGGGGTTTCATTTTGACCTCTATTAATTCACACTGGGTTTGTTGTTATCTTATAGCTTCTATTTAGAAACTGAAAGTCATCATGACCTCAGGACCGGGACCTTCTCATTTGGAGGACATGTAATATTAAAAAGGCAATTTTTTTCCCAGTGAGAAATTCACATAAGGCATGAGAAATTCATCTCTGCGGGTAAAAGTTATGATTTGTCAAACTGGCACTTTCTACGGAGAAGTAAAAATAAAAAAAAATTAAATGCCAGAAGTCATTGACATTATTAATAGGGCTCAGGAGCTGACGGGGAGACTGGCCACATCCGCAGATGGAACTGCCTGTAGCAGTTTGTCCCAGTGGGGACTGCCCAGTGAACTGGGGGCCCCAGCAGCTGCCCAGTCAAGGCACTTAAAGAACCTGGTTTTTGCTATTTTTACAGCCTCCCCCACAACTTGTCGAAGCTGGAGTTCTTCTAGAGCCCATCACATCTGCCCTCCAAAGCCCGTGGCTCACATTATCACACATTAGCTAAGAGCACCAGTGACGATGATGCTTCCCACTTGGCTCCTGGCTGTCATGGATCTTTCCTGACAAGTCAAAAGCCCTGAAGAAAGTCAGAATATCGAATTCAGCTAGAGACAGACACATAGCAAAAAAACTCTCCACTTTTGCACTTTGCTTTAGTAATTCAAGAGCAGAGCATATGAAAAATCAGTGTTTGTGCACCAAGGCTCAGAAGATAGGCCATAACTGATTTTAATACTTTCTGATTTGTTTCTCTCTGTCACATTGTGCCAGGATGCAGATCTGTCTTTTATTTTATTTGCATTTTGTAATTATTTTTATATAACATTTTGCTCTCCACAGGATGTCCATTGTTTGAAAACAAGATTAATTCAACTGAAAACAGGGAGGTAGAAAGTTCAATTAAAGCCTGGAGTAACTGCTAAGTTACTCCGTTGCTAGGAGTACATGATTTTTTCCTTGCCACGGTAAAAACAAGGTGATCAATTCTGAAGTCCCCTCCAGCAATCCGCTTGGCATTTGCTAGCTCCTGCCAGCTACCAATACGCCAGAGCAGAGAAGGAAGAAAATACAAATCAGCTGTCACTGCAAAAAAATAAAATTCAGCAAAGTAATTTTAATGCATGACTCAGAGCAGCGGGTCTGAGACAAGGAGGGAGGCACAGAGCACCTGGGAGCTGGGGAAAATGAGCATCTTTGCCATTACCTGCTGCCAGGCTGGAGATGAGATGGGCTGGGGAAGAGCTGAGGTGCACAGCTCAGCTCAGGGCTCTAGCACTCATGGAACACAGCCTTGGACAGGAGGCTGCACACCAGTGTGTAGGTGAAATGGGGTAAGAGAAGCACATCTGGTGACAAATTCAGGGTTGGGACAAAAAGGGGTGATGTATTTTGCATCAGATGCCCTGCTTGTATGGAGCCTGCTGGAAACATGATGGCAACCCTCACAAGAACTCATCTCTTCATCTCATGAGCTCTACAGCAGGTTCCTGGGGCAGGTCTTTACTTGGGTGGCTCAGAGGCTGTGCTCCTCAAAGCAGAAGATACGTGGGATGTAATGGTTTGGCATTTATTCCTTCACTAGCTTGTCTGAATGGCATAATCGTTGGACTTTTCTATACAGTATCACAATGCATAAATACCTTTGGATGCTTCAGGGCAACTTTTACAGCAGACCTGACCATGAGAATCTTAGCTGTGAAGCAGAAGGAAGCTGAAGAGGAGAGTTGGAGGGCGAATGCAACCTTTCTCCAAAACCTTTGCTTGCTCCAGTCTATGTGAACCCTCTGGGGTATTTGCTTTGTGCCTGCACTGCAGTGTACAGCAATGTAAAGCAAAAATGGGACTCAGGGATATCTCCCCAGTACCAGCAGCAAACGCTGATGGGGATTTGAGGAGTGTCACTAATGGTCCAGGAGGTTCAGCCAAATCCCAGCCATGAACTCCCCATCTCGCAACACACAGTCACAGTACAGTCATAGAATCACCAAAGTTGGATGGGACCCTTCAGATCATCGAGTCCAACCATCAATACTGCCAAATCCTCAGCTCCCTGATCCTGCAAACGTCTCTTTGCTGGTGCGGTTGCTGGAGATGTGCTCAATGCACCTCAGGACTCAGCAACTCCAGGGACAGGGTCTGGGTGGCAAATCATGGCCGTGTTTCCAACCAAAGCCCAACATGAGTTTGTCATTCAACAGACCCCCAAGCCCTACCCTAAAAGTCCTTGTCAGCAACTGGCCATGACGGGCTACTCTTCCAATGCTTCCCTAGGCATGGAGGAACAAGGCTGTTTGTTCAAGAAGATAGTGAAGCTTTGCTGCTGCATTTAAGTTCATTCTCACAGGTAGCCCAGGAATACAGTATACGACTGGATGCAGCCCTGGGGTGTATGTGAGTCTGTGATCTCACACTCCTGAGGATATGCAGCTCTACCTCTGACATCTCGTGCTAAGCCCCGTTTTTTTTCCCTCCGTGCACTGAAACAAGGCAGTTTTTCCAAGTGCTTGCTGCCTCCCTCAAGCCACAGCATGAAGCTGATTTTTATCAGCGGTGAGAAATGCACGGCAATCAAACAGCAGCTGATAATTTTTGACGATATGGCACAAGGAAACCACAATCCCATTCCACCGTGCTGACAGTTACGCAGAAATATTTGGATAATTTGTTTTGGTTCAAAGCTATCTCTGACAGGATTAGGTGACTCACTAAAAATGGGATGTTACCTACCTAGCAAAGGTGATATCAATTTTTATTAGGTGTGCCATAAACAACCTAAAACATGGCCATCCACAAAAAAGATGCAGGAAAAAACACAGTCAGAAAAGCAGCAACCCTGTGCGCCACACCAAAGGGCTGTGAGACACTGTCCTGCCACAAGACACTTTCTGTGTCTCACCCCTGAAGAAGATCATCTTCACACTGTAAGGCACTTTCCCCTTGGGAAAATCCCCGTGACTTTGAACAAATCACATGAGAAGATGTGTAAATTTGCTGTGTATGAGGAAAATAACCCTGAACCCATCACCTGATATCCCTGATTGCCACACAGAACCTCACACCAGAAGCCACAGGGAAAATGGTTGAGAAAATACAACCAACACTGAAAGAAGATGCTGTCTTGGAAAAAACCCAAAAAGATGTTTCCTGGGCTTTTTGCCATGCAGCTTTCAAGCTCTGCTCAATCTCAGCAAAGCCTTTGACTGAAGTGAAGCTCCCACAGGCTGATACATCTCGCCCAGAGGCCGACCAGGAGCAACAGGAAAACGTGGAAAAACCACTCATCACTGACAACTCCCGGTTACCCAGGGTCAGAGCCTCTGCTGCTCCTTGTGCACCTCTATCCCTGAAGTACCTAATTTCGAAGAGAAATATGCTTGGGAATTAAAATTCATAACTCCCCGTGATATGGAAAATAAGCTTTCTGAAATGTTAAATTTTTCTCCAGTCATTGCTTTCTCCTGACGCCAGACTATTCCCCTGGAAATAATTCTCCATTTCTCTCCATTCCACAGGACTAATGACCTCACCTGTAGCTTCACTGAAACCTCCTCTTCTCTACAGATGCCAAACCCCATTCATCACCAAATTATGAAATATATTAATACGTTCAAGCTGTTTCCAACCTGAGTTTTGCTTGGAGTCATCAGCTTCTGGTTCAGCTCTGCAGGAGGGCATGCACCTTCAACAGTCTGATCAGGGATTTTTCTAATACAAAATGTCACTCATCCATGAAAACTCTGTCTCCCCTCTAAACCCTGAGTTCATTAGAACTTCATTAATTGAAGACCTAACAGTGAGAGAGAAAGATGCAACTGGTCTTTGCTTCCAACTTAGACCTGGCAGCTGATTCATGAGCTGACTGTAGACACTCATTCTCAGTAGGGAGGATGAAAAATGGCATCTACATATTTGATAGATTTCATCCCTGAAAAAAAGGGTCTCTTGTGAGCGACACCAGCAACACCAGGAGCTTTGGGCCTAGAATCACAGAATGGCAGGGGTTGGAAGGGACCTTCAGGGATCATCCAGTCCAGGCCCCTGCCAAAGCAGGGTCACCCAGAGCAGGTTGCAAAGGAACATGTCCAGGAGAGTTTGAATTTCTCCAGAGAAGGAGACTCCACACCCTTGCTGGGCAGCCTGTCCCAGGGCTCTGCCGCTCTCACAGGAAAAAAGTTCCTCCTCATGTTGAGATGGAATTTCCCATGTTCCAGTTTGTGCCTGTTGCCCCATGTCCCGTCCCCAGTCACCACTGAGAAGAGTATAGCCCCCCCCTCTTGCCACCCGCCCTTTAAACATTGCTCAACATCAATGAGATACCCTCTCAGTCTACTCTTCTCCAGCTGAACAGTCCCACAACTCTCAGCCTTTCTTCTGCAGAGAGATGTTCCAGTTTCTTGATAACCTTTGTAGCCTCTGCTGTACCCTCTCCAGCAGTTCCCTGTCCTTATTGAGCTGGGGAGCCCAGATCTGGACAGAAAAGTACAGACAGGGCCTCACCAGGGCAGAGCAGAGGGGGAGGATGACCTCCCTCCACCTGCTAGCCCCACTCTTTTTAATGCACCCTTGGAAACCATTAGCCTTCTTGGCCACAAGGGCACATTGCTGGCTTATGGGCAACTTATTGTCCACCAAGACTTCCAGGTCTCTCTCTTCAGATCTGCTTTCTGGCAGATGAAACCCTAACCTGTATTGGTACATGGGGTTATTCCTCTCCAGATGCAGCACCCTACACTTGGTTTTGCTGAACTTCATTAGGTTCTTCCTAATTCTCTTCTAGAAGGGACTTTGATTTCATTAGTCCTTGATTACGGTTTCTTTGCAAACGCTATGTAATGTTTATTATTTGCGGAAGAGCCTTGGGTTGACAGCAGCCTTATCATCATCCCACCCCGTCTGCTACAGCAGCATCTTCTTTTGCAGAAGAAAAAGGATAATAGAACAGGGAGATTGAAATCAATAGTGTAGCTTGTGGTGGTGGGAGGAATCAGGCTGTGGCTTGTGAGGGAAGGATGTGCTTTTGCTTTTCATTCAGCCCTGACCTGTGGACATCTCCACAGCTCCATCTGGATTGGACAAAATGACCTGTCATGGCCACAAGTCAGATGGGATTGCTGACGTCTCCTGTGGTATTTGGGATCTTAACACATGAATCCTACAAGCAGAGATCTTTCTGCGGAAGAGGAGGGGTGGAACTTGTCCTAGCATTTCTCTTGAACTTTCTTGGTTTGTCTTAACGAAGGCAAATCTTGCTGCACGATGTGCCCTGGCACAATAACCCCTTGGTGTTATTTGGTCGACCCTAATGAAAGCCTCACAGCTCTCAGGGATGAGACACTCCCTCTGCTTGACTGAAGAAGTACCTTTCTGAAAAGGCCATGCAGGTCCCACTCTTTGCCTTGCCTGGGGTCAAGCTTTGCCACTGACCCCAGAAAGTCCTTTTCCCCCTTTTTTCTTGGGACAACCCATTAGCAGGAGCTGTGAAAAATGATATCCAGTGGAGACCTTTGACTAGAAAGGGGGGTTGGGTGGGGAGAGAGCTGCCACCTGCTCAATGGGGTGCACAAAAGCCCATTTGCAGGCAAGTTCTCTGCACAGAGGGGCTGAAATGCAGATTTTATGGCCAAGGGTTGAATGCCAGCCACCTCTGGGAGCCTGCAGAGGTCCATCTGTCCCACTGTGCCAAACAAAACACTTCTGGATTACCTGGAGCTGGTGTAGCCAGCTTTCAAGTCAGCTTGGACTTTCAGTCAATTTTGAGAGCCATCCTTGTGCGGCCTAGCAGCACCCTCAGGTTTCATTGTGCCCCCAGGCTTGACATCGAAAGCATGGGGGGCTTTAACTGAGCCCCACTCCCATCTGACCCCCTGCTCAGTAGAAAGAGAGATGAAAAAAAGAAGAGAGAGTTTTTCAATTATTCATTTGCCATGCTCCATCGCACTGTGTCAGGCGCAGCTACTCAAGTGCTTCCATTCAGACAATTCCTGAGTTCGGGGTGGGCTTATTTTTAGACAAACACATCTCCACGCTAAAAGCTGCCTGTCGGATAAGGTTCTTCCTCTCCAGGCAGAGTGTTTGCACTTAGGTAATTGCATCCCTTTAAAAGTCCAAATAAACGAAAGACGCTCCCACCCACAAATGCAGCCCCATCACCCTAGGACCACCTGTTGCCGAAATTAGCTGTATGAATCACAGAATCAGAATCTTAAAATCATCCAGGCCAGAAGGGACCTCCAAAGGTCATCTAGTCCCACCTCTCCGCAGTTGTATGGACACCCTCAACTAGACCAGGTTGCCCAGGGTCTCATCCAGCATCACCTGCAATATCTCCAGGGAAGGGGCCTCAACCACCTCCATGGGCAACCTGGTCCAGGGTTCCACCACCCTCAGAGGAAAGAACTTGTTCCTAATATCCAATCTAAATCTGCTCTTCTCCAACTTAAAGCCACTGCCCCTTATCCTGTCACTGCAGGCCTTTGGAAACAGACTCTCCACAGCCTTCCTGTAGCCCCGTCAGGTACTGGAAGGTCTGCAGGTCTCCTGGGATCCTCCTCTTCTCCAGGCTGAACAACCCCAGCTCCCTCAGCCTATCTCTAGCAGAGGTGCTCCAGTCCCCTGATCATGTTCATGGCCCTTTTTTGTATGAAAGTCAGGCCTTTTCTACCACCATCCTGGACCTCTCTCTGGCTTGTATCAACCTAATTACATCAGGCTTTTAACAGCTCGAGTCAAATCGATATCAAGAATATTTGCTGGCAGTTCCCCAGGCACCCGTTCTTTCAGCACATTCAGGCTGCAGTGACCCTTGCAGATTTATGGAGTTTTTGCCTGCAGATTTCTTCTTGTCCTGATTCAGGCCAAGCACCAGCTCAGTCCTCCACGTGTAGCATCCACGCCAAGTAACACCATGCAGTCAGAGTTCAGCAAAGCACTTTCACGTTGGTTAAACTTTAGGAGTAAACATTTATCTCATCACTATCAGTGGACCAGAAGGAAAATTGAGGGTTTTCTGTTGAACTGTCCCCTGCCTGACCAGCCCAGCTGATGGTCTGGATAGCTGAGTTTATCTGGAGAACCAGGACCGTGACATTCATTCTTCGGTAGCAGATGTGCAGACCCGTAAGACTCAAACTAACATGAAGCTAAAGAAGAGATGGGGCTACTGATTTTCACAGCCTGAATGACATATTAGGCTCAAAAGCCACAACCCAAGCTATATTTTCCTTCCCCAAGACATTGCCAAGACCTCACCCAGGAGGGTTCCACGCATGCTTTTGCCACCCCTCACTCTGTTGGCTCTCATCAGATATTTTTAAAGTTTTCAAACTGGTTGGTATTTTTAGGCCTTTTTTCTGACTGATGCCAGACTTCCCCCTTCTTCCTCCTGTGACCTTTTCCCATTTTGCAAGAGGAACTTGGAGTGACTATGCCGTTAATTTTGAAGGCAACCGTTCCCTGCTTTCTGCAGGGAACACAAGAGAGAAACTTGAACCCAAATAATCCTGCTGCAGCATGAACTGGAGAGAAAATATCCGGGCAGAGCTCCGGTGCTCTGAGGACATCCACGAGCCCTTGGCTGGTTTGGAACCCTGTGTCTGGCATCTCCCCCTGCCCAACACCACAAGCCCAGATCAAGGGAGAGCTGGGAATCAGCACTTCCAATGTAAGTATGTGACAACCTGCTGGCTGGCTACTTCGAGTTAATCTCACTGCAGACCAATGCCAGGCATGTCCCTGTCATTGCCACTGTTTATTTGCACTGCAGTTGCCCCCAGAGACAGCAATCAGCAACAGCAGTGTGCAGGAGAGATGGCTCCCTGGGCACAGCTCCTCACTGATCTCATGGAGCTACTGGAAGGAAAACAGCCTCTACACGCTGTCGGTTAATGAGAAGATGCAGGGACAAGGACACTAATGACCTGAGCAGGTCAGGACAGCAACGCATACCTATAGCCATCAACAAAACATGGGCACTGCTCACTCTGCCAGGAAGGTTAAAGTACCCTGCACCCTTTAACATAAATATTGTCATGAGTTTAAAGCTTCCCCATGGCCTGGGGACTCCTTCACAGAGGTCAAGCCCTGCTCACAACACCCAAGTGCATTGCAAAACTTTTGAAAGAAGAAAAAACCTTCCTCCCTCCAAAATCTGTGTTTTTTTTCTTGATGGGAAAGGAATGCATGAGATTCTGCATCTGAAGGGAATGAATCGATACCACGGGGCTGGATGACTGCCCATGCAGAGGCTGTGCTGCAGGGCACAGCTACCCTGACACTGGTGTCACCTCCTGGGGACACAAACAGCTGTGCAGTGTTTGCACAAGAACCTCTTTCTGTCACATTTCAAGTTTTTGAGGTTTGGGTTTTTTTTTTATTTTCCCTTCTCATGGAAAGATGCTTCAAAAAGCTGGATTTCCCTACAGGAATGCTGTGGTCCCTGGGCAACTGTTCCAACTGATTGAGTCCCGTCAGCCTGTCAGCTCGCTTTTCTTGGAGTGCTTCATCCCTGGGATATTTCTTTGCAATACCCCAGGAGAGAAAAATCCATATCTGGCTAGAGTTTTGCCTAGCTCATTTTCTAACCTTATTCTATCCTCTTTGGCAAAGTCAGGGGCAGGTGAAGCCATGCCTCGCTGCCCTTGGGGTGTCCTTGCACTATGTGCTTTGTGGTCCTACAGCAATTTCTTGGGCTGCCTCATCTCTTGCTGCCCTGAAGCATCTACTCATTTTGCAACTTCTGACTTCACAAAAAGCATATGAAGAAAAAAAATATGGGCCGAGTGCTGCTGTTCTTTGGTAAGTTGGTCCCCAAAGCTGTGCAGACCACCACTGGCGGCTGGTTAGTATCAATCTTGCTGTCACTGGTGCAGTCAGGTTGAAATATTTGCTCTCTACCTGAGTATTTCAAGTGCACCTGGATTTTATCAGATAGGCGAGATGAGAAGTCTCGTCATATCTGTCTGTAGCTTAGGCATCAAAATGGCTCTGTTTTTCACTGATGGATTTTTGTTCCAGCAGAAGGAAATGTGGCTTCTTCAGAAAAAGTGCCCAAATTTTGCATGTCACTAACGCTGCTCAGGTTTTACGAACAAGGCCCTGATGCATTAGACTGAAGCCAAACGAAAAAAAGGCCAGTCCTCTCTGGACTGAGGACTGCAATTCTGTTACAGATCCAGTTGTTGGCAGAGATACTCTTTTTGAGAGGCTTTTATGCGAAGGGGAACTGCAGCAGAGAGCCTGGGACCCTTCACCCCACGAGACAGGCTGCAGGTACCAGCACTTGCCCCGGCCAGGGAAAACAGAGTTAATTTTTATTTGAAACTAAATTAATTGCATCTTCTCTTTTTCACTACACAGCTGCTTCCAAAGGCCACACAGGAGATGTAGCTAATGGAGACAATTTCAACAATAAGGTTACATTTTGGGCTGCATATTTGTCAACACCATCCGTGCTCTTTTTTTTTTTTCCTCATGTGTGTTTTCTGTTTTGTCTTTTTATATATATATATATTTTTTTTTTTTGCCATCATGGTTGACTGAATCAAATTAATACGTTAAGTAGTGTAAGTTTGTAACAGACTCCACCGTCCTCCATATTAAACATTTTTTTCTTTCCCCACCCCTGCACGCTCTGTTTGGAGAAGTTTGATGCTGTTGTTGTTAATTCTCCAAGGGAAAAGGTGGCGAGAGCTGCAGGGAAGTGAGTTCAGCTGAAGCCGTCTCCCCATGAGCTTTTTGTTGCCGAGTCACTGAGCTCAGAGACAAGCTGAGCCCAACGGCAACTGCACAGCCCATTGATCCCTGTGTGTGCATATATATGTATATAAATATATATCATAACTGAATATAATTAAAAGGAAGGCGTTGTAAAATATAATTTTTAAGTAGTTTGCAGCATTCATGCATAATTCTCAAATTATGTTGGGAAGAGAAAAGTTATTAGAGCTGACAAGTCAATATAATACGCAGTAAAAAGGAATAAAATCCAATTTCTAATTTATAGATGATGGCAATTAATAACGGAATGGGTATAAATGAGATACTCAGGATCTGGGAGAGCAAAGAGAACTCCGCTTCCCTCAGAGCCTGGAAACAGCCAAAGCAAAGCACCCTGGAAAAGACAGGAAAAAACATACCCAGGCAGAGGTGTTACTGTTATTCTGCATCTATAAGTGCTAATGAAGACTTAGTAAAATTTAGAGGGGCATGGGGAGTCCTGAGGATTTTATAAAAATTCAGGGAGCAGCCCCTGTCAGGCTGTGTAAATTTGATGTGCCTCCGTCAAGAAAATGTTATCACTCCTTAGATCAGCTCGGCAAACAGCTTAGATAAATTTCCTTGAGCTAATTGCTTCTTAATAGTTTGTTGTGTGAGTGCTAGCTAATTATAAGTCATGTGGCTTTGGGAAAACATATCTGAACTAATCCTACAGCTGAATATTTTTTTTTTAGGAAAAAAGCCATTTTTAGCAGTTTCCTGAGTCTTCTGGGATCTAAAATCCCACTTTGAGCAGTATCACGAAGGAAGATCATCATAGAATCATAGAATGGTTAGAGTTGGAAGGGACCTTAAAGATCATCCAGTTCCGACATTCCCTGCTCTGGGCAGGGACACCTCCCACCAGAACGGGTTGCTCCAAGCCCCATCCAGCCTGGCCTTGAACCCCTCCAGGGATGGGGCAGCCACAACTTCTCTGGGCAACCTGTTCCAGTGCCTCACCACCCTCACACCAAAGAATTTCGTCCTAACATCTAATCTAATCTAAATTTCCCCTCTTCCAATTTAAAATTTATCACTCCACTCCCTAACAAAGAGTCCCTCTCCAGATCTTCTGGAGCTCCCTTCAGATCCTGGAAGGTTCCTCTAAGGTCTCCCTGGAGCCTTCTCTTCTCCAGGCTGAACAGCCCCAGCTCTCTCAGCCTGTCTTCATAGCAGAGGTGCTTCATCCCTCCAATGGTCTTCATGACCCTCTGCTGGACCCGTTCCACCAGGTCCATGTTGAGGACTCCAGAGCTGGACACAGTGCTCCAGGTGGGGCCTCAGGAGCACAGAGTAGAGGGGTCTTATGTTGCCATAAGACGTAAAAAAAGAATTAATCATGTGCTAGTTATCCAGGTAGCTTTGGCCTTTCCATTGGTGGCTATGTTCTGATTTAAAAGTAATCCAACTGTTTATGCTGTTTATGCCTATTACCTTTATTTCTTAATTCTTGCAATTCTTCAATACTCCATTGCCTGGGTCCACTACAGGAGTTGGTAGAAGAGCTCAGGATTCCAGACTGGAGTATTCCCATGGAGATGGAGAACAAGAGGGACTGTAAGTGGTGAAGCAGAGATGTGTAAAACTGCTTTCCAAAACCACAACAGTCGAACCAGCTTCAGGTCATCATGAATGAGGTAACACTCCCTTTCCACACTCACCAAAATGGGAACGTACAAGTACCAAACCCACATGAACAAAAGCTGTCTTTCAAGCCCTCCATGCAGCCCATGTCTCTGTCCAGGTCATGCCAAAATCATGCTGCCTGGAAATCTTCTTTTCTTCCCTTTCTCTTAGATGTAATGAATCACAGCCCACCAGGAACTCTGCAAAAACTGAAGCCCAAGAGGAGGCACTGCCTTCACTGCCAGAAGACCCCAGGCAGCTCTTGGTGGCCCAAGGTCATGGGTGCTCCCAGACCTGGCTTCAACTCGTACACCCCTTCGCTGCCCAAGCTTTGGTGTGTACTTCAGACTCATTGAACGTGAACTGCTTTCTCCCTGGATGCCACGTGAGTCAAACGGGTGAGGCCTGGCATGTGTTTTCAATAGAACTTCAAGCAACTCCCACTTCCATGTTTCTAAAATCACATTCCTGCTGCTAAGCTGCTGGTGACTCAGATCACAGGAAGACCATTGAACGCTTTTCATATGAGCCAGGTAATGGTCTTGTTCCACTCTACATGGGTATGTACTTATGTGGTGTTAGATACATCACAGCTTCACCCCTGCAGAGCTGCTGGAAGAAGGGGCACTTTCTCATGGGCACACAACTGGTCTGTAAGACATTTCTCTTTCCCTTTTATGAGTTCAAAAATTGAAGAGAGAGAGAGGGAGAAAGAAGGAGTCTTGACAATACAAAATTCAGCCTGGCTGAGTTTAATTAAGAGTGTTTTGGGCTCTTCAGATGGCTCCACCTGCAGTAACAAAGCAACCAACACTGAGGAAGCTTCTGCCAAGTTGCAACCGGCTGCCAACTGGTTGAGCAGAGCTGTATAGCCTCCTCTGTGCTGGGCACCCAGGTCCACCATCACCTGAAACTTTGCAGCTGAAGGGTTCTCATTGTGCCTGTGAACCCCTGGCTCAAATCAATAAACATAGAGAGAAGTACAATGGTACCTTTAGCTTAAGCAAACACAGTCCTCAATGCAGACTTCAAAAAGAAAAACAACAACTGGCTTTTGGATTTGAGGACTTCAGGGTCACCTACAGATCTGGGCACTGAACTGTAGCCCTTGTTCTACAAACAACTCCTTTTGGCACAAGATTTTCTTGTTATCTTTATTGTCAGTAGTAGGAGCCATCACCAATCTGTTCAGCTGTAAGAATGCCTGTTGGCTGTGAAATGTGTAATCTGCAGTCTGCAGATGAAATTCAGCTTTGCAGCCTTTTCCTTCACTTACTGGGCAGAGCTACACGTTACAGCAGAAAACAGCACAGGAGGAACCAGGACTGTTCCTGCATCTGCTACCAGAGGTATGAGATCCCAGTGCTGATGGTGATCCCAGTGAAGAACTGATGGCTGGTTACGGAAACTTCCCAGAACACCAAGGACTTGCCATCCACTGGGAAATACCAACAAAGTGTAGGAGAGCATCCAACAGGTTAATGCAGAGTTATCTGCAGTTATATGCGGGGACCGCTGGCTGGGCTGGCTCAGAGCATGGATGTGGTCCACGTGCAGCAGTGCTAGGGTTGGGGCTCTGGTTCCTTAGGAGTCTATCACCAGCAGCAATCACAGCGACCACAATGGGGAACAAATCCCTCCCTCCCACCCTTAATATCCCATTTCTTCATTTTACTTCAGCCTTGGCAGGTTGGTGGTCTGTGGCAATTAGCCAGGAAGATGCAGACTTCGCTAAACTACAGAACAAAAGGAGAGGCATAAGGAGTCCCCAGACACCACTAGTCTCATTTGTAATTTATGGAACAAAAAATACAAAGTGACTGCTTAAATTGGAGTCTTCTATTGACTCTGGGAGGATGAATTAGGTTTTTTACCCCATGTTTAGATGCTAATGGTGCAATCCATCTCTCCAGTGCCATTCCAGGTCAACGGTGGAGTTTAGAGGTCTACAAGAAGAAAATTCCTTATGAAATATTCAATGCTGAAACAGGAAATATAGACTACTGAAAGATGAAGTAGATGAAGTGTTGGCTTTTGGAGAACCTAAGCGCCCAATTTCTCTGATGGTGGTGGGAACCACGGGGCCTGGACTGCTAAAATTCAGGCTATATCACAGCTGTTCTTTGCTTATCTCACAGCACTTTGCAAAAAGGAAAAAGACATGTTAAAAACTTTGGTTGAAGGTACACAGAGTAGAAATGCCAGGTTGGAATACTGACACCAGTCTGGGAGCTCCGCATTTTGCTTATGGTTAAAAACCGCCATTCAGTGCTGCCCTCCGATGCCAGAGACAAGGATGCCTGTTTGCCTCATGATTGCCCCATTGTTTGCTTTTACTATTCCCTAAACTGCCATTTCTTACTTTGGGAAGAAGCTCTTCTCCACGTGAATGTAATAATCTATGGATGGACATGCCTCTGTGTTTGGACATGTCAAAAACAGAGGTCAGAAGAAAATCTTGCCTTTACTACTAGACAGAAGAGAGACCTCGACTGAATAATTTGCCAAGTTATTTTTGGAAGTCCTGCCAACTTCTAGCACATAAAACTTTTTCTCTCAAGAAACTTCACACGTTGCAAGAGAAATCCTCTTCTTTTGTTTGTTCTGAAGCTGTCTACTATCATTTAATTTGTACCCTTCCCAGATCCAGTCATCACTTTCTGGAATCTGTGACCTTTTTCCTTGTCCTTCTCTGCAATTTCTCCCATCCTATCATCTCCCTGCCAAGGTCCAGTGCAGCAGGACCCAACGATATCCAAGATGTAAAGACACCATTGATTCACACCAGTGCAATGATGAGCTCAGTTTCTTTCCCTGTTCCTTCCTGAAACTTTGCTAGCTTTCCACTTGCTGTTTTGACTGCTGCTGAGGGTTGTGCTGACATTCTCACGGATCTATCTGTTATAAATAACTTGTAGATCTCGTTCTCGAGTGGTAACAGCCAGCTCAGAGCTCCAAAGATGCCTGATATGGAAAAGGTTGGGTGTCACTCAGCGTTTGCTTATTTTTGTCATGGAAGGTGGGTATTAGATGACAAGCAACATGAACAGCATCTTTCTTCTACTGGCCTTGTAGCATCCAATGGTGTTTTCTGCATCCTGACCTGCACTATGGACCTCGCGTCTGCATGTGACTTGCAAGAGCAAAGGCTTCAGCCAGGATGGCCATACAGCTGGCAGGGTGTTGATTATTCATCCCATTGCATGTGCTTTGCTTAACATTGTTCCCAGGGATCTGAGAAGACAGTGAAGCCACGGAGTGCCGCACACACAATGGGACTGCTGCCGTTCTGCCAGCTGCAGAAGCAGCTCCAAAGGAAAGATCCAGGCCCAGCTCCTGCCTTGGGTGTCTCAGTGCTGCCCTTGTCAGCAAACTCTGGGTTTTGTATCCAAGCAACATCACGACTGGCTCGATGACAACGATAAGGCTGTTTGAGCTCTGTTCAAACAGACAACTCATCTGCTGCTTTGAGTGGCCTCCAAAGCCAACAACTTCAGCTCGTAGCTTGAAGGCTTTTCTCATGAAAGACCACTCAGTATAAATCAAAAGAAAGACCTGGGGTTGAGAACCATCCCTTGTCAAACTGCAGGTAAATGCTGGAGAGTGAGGTGTGTTTGCTCGATGTGTGGGACTCAAAATGATTTCTGTCTTGACACAGGATGGCAACAGTTGGTGAAATAAAATAGAACCAATGGGCAAGAGTTTCAACAGCTGCTAAATGCCAGTGGGGGAATATTGGTCCATGTCCCTCCTCATAAGCCCCTTATCACCTTGGCTGATCTACCAACCACATGAGAGGTAAAAAAGTGGTGACAGCTAATGGCAGCTAATGGCACCTGGCTCCCAAAACCACCCCAGTTTGACTTCAAGCTCTCAACTGAGCCATTGCACCAAAACCTGTTTGCTGTACTTGGTGTTTTGGGAATGTCCAAGTAGCCTTGAAGGTGAAATCTCTGTCAAGACTCACTGCAAAACCAGGAGTAGAGGCAAACACCCCCATACTCTCCCAGGACTCCCATTGGTTCATTGCTGGTACTTTCAGAGTAATAAAAGAAAGGTCCATGCAAACTACAGAAGAACAGACACTCTCTCCACTGGTCTTCAGATCCTGGACAAGCACTAACCACAGCTGTAAGCCAGACACTGCAATGCAGGCATCCACTTTACCTGCAGTCTTGCTTCTAACCTGAAATCCTCTATGCTACAACCACAAAGTAATCACCTTCCAAAAGTGAGGAAAATGTCTCTACCTCCAGAAACTTGCCTGGTCACCAGGCAAGGCAAGGTAGGGAAATGTGCAGGGAAACAAGCCACCATCAGCCTAGAAACACTGTCGCAAAAACTGGCTCGCAGCTTCCATCAGAGGGTAAATTCAGAGGAAAACACTGAGTTGGCATGGAAAGGTCCGTAATCCATGTACTGGTCCAACTGGTGTTCAACAGCAGCCTCTCTGAAGCCCCCACCAAAACCATGTTCCTGCTCGATTTCACCTAAAAGGGTGTCCTCCTTCTTTTCTTGATGTATAGACAGGCAGGTAGTTTCCTTTCTCCAATACTTGCTCTTATGATAGGAATTCAAATTCTCCAGGCTATTTAAGCTGTAAAAACATTGGTGTCCTCTGCCTTCTCCTGCCTAACACTGGTGAGTGTTTATGAATACTCAACACAGTGTCAGTGTGATTCACCACTTCAGGAAAAGCTGATGTACCAAATGTATCTGTACAGCAGCCAAGTGGAACTAGGTACGGCGCAAGGAAGCAATTTTAACTATGATCTAACACACATAATGAATTAAGGGACAGGATTCCCATCTTCTCTGATGCATTAGTGCAAGGGATGGGTGCCTCCCCTCGCTGCAGAGGCACATTGTGAAGAGTAAGCTCTGCTCTGAGGTTGCTGCTGGTTTCGAGAGGACCAGGAATCAGAATCATAGAATGGGTAGAGTTGGAAAGGACCTTAAAGATCACAGAGTTCCAACCCCCTGTTCCAGTGCCTCACCGCCCTCACAGCAAAGAATTTTTTCCTAATATCTAACCTAAATCTCTCCTTTTCCAATTTAAAACCATTACCCATCATTATCTCGCTCCGGTCCCTTAGAAAGAGTCCCTCTCCAGCTCTCCTGGAGTTCCCTTCAGATCCTGAAAGGCTGCTGTAAGGTCTCCCCAGAGCCTTCTCTTCTCCAGGCTGAATGGTCCCAGCTCTCTCAGCCTGTCTTCATAGGAGAGGTGCTCCATCCCTCTAATCATCTTCTTGCCTCTCTGCTGGACCCATTCCAACAGGTCCACATCCTTTCTATGTTGAGGATTAATTTCAACTTCTTGCAAGACTGACTGATGTCTCAGCTTGCCCAGTATAGTACCTGCTGTACCTGACATTGCAAAGTGCTCAAACCATTGTGTTTGGATATCAACTTGCCTGTTGGGACTTCAGGAATAAACATCAAGAAGCCACATGCTGGCCCTAGAGAAGGTAGGTCTGATAATGAATAAGCTGGCCAAAGTTTGTAGTTGTTTCATCCAGGCTTGTGGCGTCCCTGCTCCATCCGATGGGAACATTACTGAGTCACCGGGCTGCAGAGGAGGATGTGGGGTCAAAGCAGCACATACATGGGCAGACTGCTGCAGAAATAGCAACCCCCACACTGTCTCACCAGTCATGCAAAGCCAGGAATCATTCTGGGAGGCAATTCTCACCTGAAGAAGACTCTGATCATAGCAGACGCCGGCTGAGAGTAGCCCTTCGTGTAAATATACCTCTTAAGAAATGTTCTATTTTGGCAGGCCAAGAAACCAAGCCTTGACTTTGAAAGCACATGTGGATTTCATTGAGATCTCTTCGGTACTCCAAGCTACATTTTAAATTTTACTTAAATCCAGGAACTGTTGAGCCAAGTGCATGTTTTGGAGACTGTGCCCTTTTCCTGCTGAGAGGAGTGAAAAGCATCTTAATGGTTGGTGGAAATTACTTATGTTGTTGACAAGTAACAGGAAACACTGATGCCACCTGCTCCTTTCTGTCTAATTATCCATAGAAATTTGGAACGTTTGCCTTCCATGAATGGATAATACAGATCACTGAGGTAAACTTGTCAGCTTGTCACATCGCATTATTTTGTATGAGAACCCAGCCTAAGCCATCACTTGGTCAAAAAAGCCTCAAAGTTTATGGGATTTCATAATGATTCCACTTTGAAAATGTACTATTTAATAGAATCAGAGAATCTCCCAGGCCAGAAGGGACCTCCAAAGGTCATCGACTCCCACCTGCCCGCAGTCTCAGGGACACTCCCTACTAGACCAGGTTGCCCAGGGCCTCATCCAGCTTCACCTGGAATATCTCCAGGGAAGGGGCCTCAAACACCTCCATGGGCAACCTGGTCCAGGGTTCCACCACCCTCAGAGGAAAGAACTTATTCCTAATATCCAATCTAAATCTGCTCTTCTCCAACTTAAAGCCACTGCCCCTTATCCTGTCACTGCAGGCCTTTGGAAACAGACTCTCCCCAGCCTTCCTGTAGTCCTGTCAGGTACTGGAAGGCTGCTCTAAGTTCTCCTTGGAGCCTCGTCTTTTCCATACTTTTGACTAAACTTCAATTTTCCCACTGAAAATGAAAGGAAGAAACCAGCTTGTTTGTCAAAGTTTCACTTTGGCAGCGTGTATCTTTGGTCAGCCAGGGGCAACACCTCGACACAAGCTTTAGTTACTACCTCAGATTCTGTGCGGTGGGTCTGAAATTCCCTGAATGTACCACATTAGGCTGCCATCACACTTGCATCTGAACTGCCAGATGTTTTGTTGCTGAGCTTGACTGGACTGGAAATAGGCAAAACCAAAATAGGAGCGGATTGTGAAATGATTTTTTTGTTGGGTGTTATGAAAGTGGAAAATGGATATTATACATATATAAAAGCCAAACATAAAATCATGAAATCAGGACTGAATGCTTAGCTAATAAGTTGATTTTGCATTTTCAGTATGTGTGCAAGAAAATAATGGCTTGGGTTTGGGAGGGGGGTTGTTTTTATGACTTTTATTATTATCTGAGACAGCTTCCCTGCTTGGCAGTCCTTCTGAGAACTACTTGCTTCATACGCAACTCCACATGCATGCAAAAATAAACCAAAGATAGACGAAAACTCAGCCAAAGCAGTAGGAAAAAGCACCCAAACAGCAAAGTGAAGCAGCTAAAGGCTTTTCAATGAGGACTGGAGGAGGATGGAGCAGACCTTCCCATGGGGGAGGCCATGGCCAAAGCTAAAGTAAGCATTACAGGAGAAAGAAAACTATGTGTCTGCATTGTTTTGTTTATCTGAAATTATTTTACACACATTACAGCTATGTATTGATCTCCACAGGGCTGGCTTTAAGCAAAATCCAAGACGTGGTGCTTATCTTCAAGAGCAAGAAGAGGGGAGAACAAAAACAAATCTGCAAATGGCAAACATTTATTTTTTCCTCAGTAACCAATGCTTCCTGGTAAAGTGACAGATTGGAGTAAATGCTCCCTGGGTGTTTCACTGGGAACAAGACAGAGTGGCAAATCCCTCCTCTGCCTCCTAGAAAAGGGGCAAATGCTGGCATTGTGGCTTCTGGTCACGGCAAAGGTTTGGCCCAGAAATGGCTGGAGCATAGAAATGGCAGAAGCTGCTGGTTTTGGTGTGTGCAATGTCAGCACTGTCTAGACGTCGCCCCTTTTTGTGTCATCGCTTCTGATCACTTAACAATGGCTTTCAACATCCTCCGCTATACACAAGTGCTGTTGAGATGTACAGCCAAAGGATTTAAGACAGAGGGCAATTTGCTTTTCAACGGGCAAGATCACAGCATCTGTTCACAGCCTCAGTCACCCGTGATGCTCCGTAACACTGCTAGAAAATGTTATTAATAAAATAAATGTAGACACACACACACATGCAATAATTTCCAGCTATTCACCCCACGAGCAACTTGGGGAGCAGGTGCCCTATTCATCTCTGTTCCTCAGGACTACTGCGTTTAATTTCATTAGGATGAGATTTTTTGCTCTGAAGTATTTCAGATTCAAGTGAAAAACAGATGGGGAAGGAAGATGCACGCAGCCAGCATTAAAACCACCCTGTCAGTGCTAAAAGCTCTTGATGCAAGGAAAACTGATAAGCGGGATAACACTTTGGGAGGGTAGTAGCTCAGTAGGAAGGAATGCAGGTGGGCTACCAGGGGTGAGGTACTGGGGGGAAAAAACAGGGTTTCCTGGGCTTGACCCAGGAGTGGAGAGGTGGGCCCAGATGAACCTCATGAGGTTCAACAGGAGCAAGTGCAGGGTTATACACCTGGGCTGGAACAATCCTCCCTGTCAATACAGACCAGGTATCAGAAAGTAGCCCTGAGGAAAGGGACTTGCAGGTGCTGATGGACAAGAGGCTGGACAAGAGCAGGCAGGGTGCACTTGCAGCCCAGAAGGCAAATTCCATCCTGGGCTGCATCAAGAGATGTGTCGCCAGCAGATCCAGAGAGGGGATTCTGCTGCTTTACTCTGCTCTGGTGAGACCCCACCTGGAGTCCTGTGTCCAGCTCTGGAGACCTCAAGACAGGAAGGACACGGACCTGATGGAGCGGGTCCAGAGGAGGGCCATGGAAATGATCAGAGGGCTAGAGCACTTCTGCTATGAGGACAGGCTGAGAGGAGCTGGGATTGTTCAGCCTGGAGAAGAGGAGGCTCTGAGGAGACCTCATAGCAGCCTTTCAGTACCTGGAGGAGGCTACAGGAAGGCTGTGGAGAGTCTGTTTCCAAAGGCCTGCAGTGACAGGATGAGGGGCAATGGCTTTAAGTTGGAGAAGAGCAGATTTAGACTGGGTATTAGGAACAAGTTCTTTCCTCTGAGGGTGGTGGAACCCTGGACCAGGATGCCCATGGAGGTGTTTGAGGCCCCTTCCCTGGAGATATTCCAGGTGAAGCTGGATGAGGCCCTGGGCAACCTGGTCTAGTTGGGGGTGTCCCTGCGACTGCGGGGAGGTGGGACTAGATGACCTTTGGAGGTCTCTTCTGGCCTGGATGATTCTATGATTCTATGGCCCAAAGCTGTGGGAAACAGCCCTCTCTCTGCAGGAGGGAGTTTGCTTGTGACGCTGCCAAAGCAGTGGCAGCTTGGGTTATGTGCTAAAGCCGTGCCAGTGACACTACTGAGATCTTCCCCGTGGCTAAACCTGACCAAGTTCTGCAAGCCAGAGAGGTGATGAACGGGTGTAAACTGTCACCCACGTGAATCTTTCCCCCTCCACCCCCCTCCCCGATGCACTCCAGAGTGCTCAGTCATTTGTGTGTTCCCAAGACTTCTCAAGTCTGGAGTCTTTAGCAGGTGGCATTTCAGCGAAGCTGTGGCAGGAACTCTTGAGCTATCCCCAGGCAGATGATCTCATTCATTAGCCGTTTTCATCCCAAGGCCATCACTTACACTTCCACCACCCACCGAGGCTGCAGCCTGTTCCTCCTCTGTGATCCTGGATGCCCCAGGAAGTTGGGGGCAATAACCCCCACGTCCCTCAGCATCACTAACCCACTCAGATCTTACATCGCCTGTTTTCAACTGTGAAAACGGAAGCATCTATCAAAAGCAGGAATCATTCTAATTTAATTAAAATTTTATCTCATCAATCCGATCATATCCTAAAAACAACTTGCAAGTTCTGCCTGTGTGATAAGATTAGTTACTGGGATTTCAGAAGTCACACTCCCTCGGCACCTTATTACACACTGACACTGTTCTCCAGGAGATGTTAAATTCCTGTTTGTTGCTGCACAGACTTAAAGAAATAAAATGTGCAGGACTTTGATTTATTCCCCAAGTAGCCAGGGGAGAAATGGAATGAGGGAAAGATAAGAAATTAGTGCAGTTACAAGAAATGTGTCCAGGTACAGGCTCTGCCACAGGGGTCCTATGGACAGGCAGGAGAGGTGCTTGAAATGCATCCCCAAGTCCATTTTGACCAGAAAAAAAAAGGGTTTCTGTCCACTGTATGGTGCATAAAAACAAGAGAGAGGAGGTTTGAATCCCACTGCCATGGCCGGTTGCAAAGCCCAGTGGGGTCAAGTGCTGTGTGCCTTTGCAGAGGGAAGAGCACTGTCTCAACAGAGCTCCTGGTGGACAATGAAAGGGAAGACATGAAAAGATTGCTAATTAAAACCATTAACTGATTTACTTTTCCCCTGAGCTGCATGGAAATAACTTACCGAAGCAACAGCCCAAGCTTCTGCTTTTTCACTGCTATATTTTCGCAATTACAGCCAAGAAGCAGGCAATCTTAGCACGATTCAGCATGGGCCTTTCATCTAGCAGCAGAGCTAATTACTTAGACAGCATCTGCTCGTGGGATTATGTTACATGACGGGTGTCTCGCAGGCTGATTTCTGACGGAGGGATGCGCACCCTGATGCAGCCTTTTCTCAGCTCACAGGTGACCCCTGGGATGCTCTGGTTTTCCAAACGTGGCCCCTTCACCTCTGAAAATTGTGCCTACCCTTGAAGAAGGCTCCTTTACCCATCACCGCATCCTAAACCCCAGATTTTCTGGGTCAGAGCACAGGAAATACTTTCAGCTTAGGTACCTTACCCCTTTTCAGAGAGAAGAGAGACTTATGAATCACTGAGTTTATCATATTGTAAGAATGTGACCTTTTTATTGTCAGTGATATTTTAAGTCAGATCTGAAAGTCTGTAAATGTCTTGTTCATACTAAAAGCAAATGAGACTTCATCATCCAGCCACCCACAATGACCTGCAGATTGAGACAGAGTATTACTGCCTCTTCAAATTCAATTCAGCTGTCATTATGCTCAAAAGATCCTCCAATTTAGTAAATATAATGCAATTGGCTTAAAGCACCTTGACAGCAAATGCCTTCGTTCTTTGTAATTGTGGAGTATTTTCAATCAACATCCAGAGTAATGTTTCTTTTATTGTTACGATCCAGCAATTCAAGTGACCCTGAAAACTGATGCCAGACACTAAGGCTAGAGTCCACCTCCACTATCATGACTTTCCGCTTCCAACTTCCATTTTATTAACAGTCTGCTTCAAATTTATGGATCTGCTTGTGATTGGTCCCGTTTCCTTTTTTCTGTATCTTCTTTCTGCTCTTTATTTCAACATTATTAACAGGAAATATTTCCATCACTGTAGCAAGCAGAGGTTTTGACTGCAAGCTGCAGGTTCTCAGATGCAAACATCAAGAATCAAAGTTCTCATAATCAAGTATTTTATTGATCCTTGGCTACAGGAAACTCGTCTCAACTGACTTCCATATCTTGTTTTCTATGCAATTCATTAATTCTGATGTACTTACTGCACTTGCTTGGGTTTTGTATCCAAGCAGAGCATGGAGTTCTTTCAAATGAGCTCTCTGCACATCTAGTGTCACAGCAGCATGACCTGCTGACAGAGAGGGACTCTCCAGTCCCGTCTCCTGCTTCCTCCAGAGTTATTATCAGACATCACCACTTAACACTCTCTTGCTCGGGTGGCTAAAAATCACATTGCTCCGTAATGCAGACCTTGGAGTCAAGGGGTGCATCTCCTGTCTGTTGATGGGCCTGGTGTGGATACAGCTGATGGGGCAGCCCTGCATGGATCAGGAGACACCAAAGAGGCTCCTGGGCATCCATGTGCCCTGCAGAACTTGAGGAAATGTTTGCATGCAGCATCCAACAAATAAAATCACACCCAGAGTTTTCCAGTTTATTGTCAGAAATTTGCATCTTAATTTCAAGCAGGGACTAGGGCAAGAGGAAATGACCTCAAATTGCGCCAGGGGAGGTTCAGATTGCTTATCAGGAACAATTTTTACACTGAAAGAGTTATTAAGCCTTGGAACGGGCTGCCCAGGGAGGTGGTTGAGGCACCATCCCTGGAGGGATTTAAAAGACGGATTGCCATAGTGCTGAGGGACATGGTTTAGGGATGGGATATTTTTATCAGAGTTAGGTTGGTGGTTGGACTTGATGATCTCAAATGTCCCTTCCAATCTAGACAATTCTATGATTCTATGACTATAACCCCTGGTCATGTGGGTCAGCACTGTCACTCTTCCTCCATGGAACTCTCCCCCACCCCACCTGCCGTTTGGTGGTATCTGCGGCCAGGCTTGCTGTAGCAAGCCTCCAAACAAAAATCAATTGCCACATCCCAGCTGAGGACAACTGGCCATGTGCAAAATGAGAACTAAAGACAAGCCTGCAAGATTGGAGGCTGTGGACTGCCGCATTCCAGCGGTATTTACTGCGCTGTTACACCCAGACTCAGCTCCAGGTCAGGTTTGCCACAAATCACCACTTTACACTTGCTGTAACCACGGAGAGCCAGGAAAGCTCTAATTTACTTCTGACCAAGCCTCAGTGAAGTTGTGAGGGAGGAGAGGCATGGTAGCCTCTGTGGTTCTGGGTATCCCAAGCGTTTCAGCGAGGGTGGATGACACCGACGCAAACAGCAGCTACCCCAGATGGCCCGACTGCCTGCGCAGCGCTGGAAGGCCGTGCAGAAGTATGAGAGCCTCTACAGTCCTCTGGAAACCTGTGTGGACCGTACCTCCCACCCTTTACTTTCCTGTAGGACCTCTGCCACTGCACTTCCCAACCCCTGTTCCAAGCTCCAGCTTGGAACTGGACTGTGTCCACCTGGGCTTGGAATATCTCCAAGGTCAGAGAATCCAACACCACAATAATTTCTAAAGATCACCCTGGAAAGCAAGGAGCAGGAGCAGTGCTTACCAGGGCAGATTTCACTGAAGCCAGCAGGAATGCCGCACAAATAGCCATGTTTTGTATGACCAACCCGTGGACACTAACCTTCGTATTAATCATCTACAGATCAGTAATGAGGGGAAAACAAAAGCTATCATGCACTCAGGGGCTGATCAACAGTCATTGGCCAGACCCTCTGCAAGAGTAGCCTGCAACCACCAACTTTAAAAGTAAATCATGCTATTAGCACATAAGGAGGCTGAATTATTGTCTCTGTGGGGCTGAACTGCACTAATTCCCTTTTCTCCTCCCTTTCAGGCCAGTAGCTTTTCAATGTTAAGAAAAGCATTTTGATGTAGAGATTGTCTACACGCATGATGCCGTCATACGACTGTCTGTGAAGAGGTGTGCAGGGGTATTTTTACATCTCTCCTTCTGTTCCCCTTTTTATTGAAGAAACTAAGATCATTAACTGTCCAACACTTGACCTGATGAAACCTGTACCAGCCTCTGGTCCAAAGGCATCACCAGCATCACTGTGCTCCACCAGCACAGAAAATCCCCAAACAACTGTCCTGATGGGACAATGGCAGAGGGCATGTTGGGCAACGACTAGGCTGCACACCGTGACGGAGAGAGGTGATCAGGTGGGCATGGAAGCAATGCGACCACACTGCCTGGCAGGGAAGGAAGGATGAGAGAGGTGAGAGAGCTGGGGCTGTTGAGCCTGGAGAACAGAAGGCTCCAGGGAGACCTTCAAGCAGCCTTCCAGGATCTGAAGGGAGCTCCAGGAGAGCTGGAGAGGAACTCTTGGTCAGGGAGTGGAGGGACAGGACAAGGGGTAACTGTTCTAAATTGGAAGAGGGGAGATTTAGATTGGCTATTAGGAAGAACTTCCTTCCCGTGAGGGTGGTGAGACCCTGGAACAGGTTGCCCAGAGAAGCTGTGGCTGCCCCATCCCTGGAGGGGTTCGAGGCCAGGCTGGACGGGGCTTGAAGCAACCTGGCGTGGTGGGAGGTGTCCCTGCCCAGGGCAGGGGGGTTGGAACTTGATGATCTTTAAGGTCCCTTCCAACTCTGACCATTCTACGATTCTATGTATAGCAGGGACACGGAATGCAGCACCACACCAGCAGCCACTGATGGAAGATCAGCATGGCATGTCAGAGCCATGACCAGAAAGAATAACAAGGAGGAATGACAAAAGGCCACATAAAGGCTTAGTTGGGATTTCATTAACCAATTTAGCTCTCCAACAACCACTCCAGGGTGCATTAAAACCAACCTAGAGCTGGAAAAGCATCTGCTGCAGGCTGTGGTGTGGCAGGCAAGGCAGCAATGATCCCTGCCTTTGGCTAACTCGAGGTCCTCGGCATGGTGGCATCTCTGAGAAATCAGTGCTTCTCGAAGGCAGCACGTAATGACCGTGACCTTATTTCACCAAAAGACTATAAGCCCAGGATCTCATTTTGCAGGTGTTAAATCAACTGCACGGGGATTTAATTCTTGGAGTAACATAGATGTCTGTCAAATGGCACATGCAGGACAGGCCTGGGGGCTTTGAAATAGCCAGAGCCAGGCAATAATAATAATGCAGACAGTCCTCTGGAGGCAAGTCATAGAATCACAGAATCATAGAACGGTTAGAATTGGAAGTGACGTTAAAGATCATGCAGTTCCAAGCCCCCTGCCCTGGGCAGGGACACCTCCCACCACACCAGGTTGCTCCAAGCCCCATCCAGCCTGGCCTTGAACCCCTCCAGGGATGGGGCAGCCACAGCTTCTCTGGGCAACCTCTTCCAGCGCCTCCCCACCCTCACAGGAAAGAATTTCTTTCTTTTATCTAATCTAAATCTTCCCTCTTCCAATTTAAACCTGTTACCCCTTGTCCTGTCAGTGCACTCCCTGACCAAGAGTCAGGAAGAGTCGTGGGCACCGTCTTGTAATAAGGTCCATAATGACCTGGTATGAATAACAACTGGGATGTTTCTGTATGTTGTGGAAGAGAGATGTTCAGAGAAGGAAAGTTGGAAGCAGTTTCCTCAGTGGTGAAAATACTTGTTTCATGTTCAGACAAGGAGCACATTTAAAAAGAAGGTACCACACTCACCAGAAATATCTGAGATACAATAAATCACATACCACAGGATTTCTGAAATCAATTCCTGCTGCAGTGAAAACGTTCACATCATCTGTGTTTCTTCCATGTCCCTGCACAGACTACTTTCCGCATGTTCCTTTCCGCAGATTCCGTGCCCTCTCTGCTCAAGTCCAGATTATTTCTTCCTTCCTTCGCTTCCCATCTGCCCCGAAGCGCGTCTGCAGCACATCCTCAGGCTGCCACAATAGCAGTGGTAACGCGTCCCATCCCGAGTTGCTTTGTCAGGGATGGGAAGTGAAGTCAGCAGCAATTATCAAACACGGAGAAGAGCCAGGGTGGAAGTGGAGAGGGAGGATTAGATTTTTTTTTTCCTAGTGAATTTTAATGGACTTTAATCAGCCACTCCACATTGATTAGCATAAACCTTTTGAGCCTACGTTTCCTTTGCAAGTATGCATGACGGTGATTGATACGGCTTTTTAACTCACCTAATTTAATTCCTGTACAGCAATCAACAGTCAGCTGTCTCCAAAGCAATCAGACTGGCCCATGCGGGGAGATCAGAGGAGCTTGGCAGGGCTGGAGGCTCTCCCAACCCTACCCCTGCCCCTGTCCCTGCTCCCAGGGCTTACATTGCTCCTGCCCCAGACCCCTGCTGCAGTAGAACCCTCTCTGTCCTTGGCCACCACCAGAAACATCAGTGGCACCCATCACAGCAAAAGAGGCTGTCAGAAAGGCCAGACTGCCAGGAGAAGGATTATTCTTCAATATATGGGTCATAATCATCTTTACCTGTAGGAACCCAGAGAGATCTGTAGGAAGCTTGTAGAGAGAAGAGATCCCCACTTCAATAGAAATAAAATAGGAGGTCAGAGACATCTGCAAGGATCTGCCACCATTTGCAGAGATACCTGCCCTAAATCAGGTGCATTTCTACAGGCAGCCAGGCAACGTGTAGCAACCAGAGAGTGTCGCCCAACAGTTACACGTGATAAATTACTATTAGTTTAAAAAATAGAGAACCCCACATCAAATATGTTTAAGTCGTTTTCATTTTGCCAGGTCCTAAATGGATCAATTTTCCGTTACCAGTGAAGGAATAGAAAAGCCATTTGATTTGTTCGCTGAAAAACATGCTCCAGATAAATAAGAATGTCGTGTTACTTGTGAGTAAAAAATACTTAAAAACATGTTGATAAAAAATAGGCACATATTCAGTAAAAACAATGCAGGAGTTCTGAGAATAATGGCAATTTCAAAGAGTCCTTGATGAAAGTTTCACTTGGGAAAAAACAAAGGGCAATTTTTCAATAAAATTGGATTCACAAAAACATTTTGATTATCTTTAATCATCAGCATAACTGTTCTCCAAGGTATTACACAGCTATGCTACATAAAAACACCATTTCAATAGGAGAGGAAGGAGCACAGTACAAATAGGCAAGACTCGGCTCTTCCCTTTGTTCCTAAGATCCCAATCTTGAAAGATTTGTTGGTGTTTCTCTGCTTGCGCTGTTGTGTCCAGCATGAATCAAGGTGATGCACAGTTAAGAACAAATTTAAATCATCTCAGCCAGCTGAGAGCAAGACACAAAAGACTGACCTGGGATATCCGGCACACATCCCCTTCCAGCCCATAAAGCCACTTAGGGATGATATTTCGGATTGATCCATTCTGCAGCCTAGTCCCACATGAGTTTGCTTGTTCCCTGCTCACCTATTTTAAAGTCTGGGGCACATGCAGCACTGAACTGGTGGGATTTTTTTCCCTAAATCAAGTGCTTTTTTCCCTAAATCAAGGGCTGAAGTAAGCCCTGTCCCATGTACGAAGAAACACGAAGCTGAGCAAACATACAGATGAGGCATCAGAAGACAAAGCCTCAGCTGGCTCTGGACACACCAGGACCAGAGTTGAGGTCCCTCTCCACCTGCCTGGACGTAACATTATCATAGTGGTGTCTTCACACTGCTGTTTAACATCTTTGTTGGAGGCATGGACAGTGGGATAGAGTGCACCCTCAGCAAGTTTGTTGATGACACCAAGCTCAGTGGCACAGTCAACAAGCTGGAGGGAAGGGATGCCATTCAGAGGGACCTGGACAGACTGGAGAGGTGGGCTTCTGCAAAACTCATGAAGTTCAGCCAGGCCAAGTGCAGGGTCCTGCACCTGGGATGTGGCAATTCCAGGCACAAATCCAGGTTGGGCAGAGAACGGCTGGAGAGCAGCCCTGAGGAGAAGGACTTGGGAGTGCTCATGGACGAGAAGCTCAGCATGAGACGGCGGTATGGGCTGGGAGCCCAGAAACCAACCCCAGCCTGGGCTGCATCAAAAGAAGCATGACCAGCAGGTTGCTGGAGGTGATTCTCCCCCTCTGCTCTGCACTCTTAAGACCCCACCTGGAGTCCTGTGTCCAGCTCTGGAGTCCTGAGCAAAGGAAGGACATGGACCTATTGGAATGGGTTCAGCAAAGGGCTGTGAAGACAATCAGAGGGCTGGAGCACCTCAACAATAAGGACAGGCTGAGATAGTTGGGGTTGTTCAGCCTGGAGAAGAATAGGCTCTGGGGAGACCTTACAGCAGCCTTCCAGGATCTGAAGGGAGCTCCAGGAGAGCTGGAGAGGGACTCTTTCTAAGGAAGTGGAGTGAGAGGATGATGGGTAATGGTTTTAAATCAGAAGAGGGGAGATTGAGATTAGATATTAGGAAGAAATTTTTTCCTGTGAGGGTGGTGAGACCCTGGCCTAGGCTGCCCAAAGAAGTTGTGGGAGCTCCATCCCTGGAGGGGTTCAAGGCCAGGCTGGATGGAGCTTGGAGCAACCTAGTGTGGTGGGAGGTGTCCCTGCCCAGGGCAGGGGGGTTGGAACTTGATGATCTTTAAGGTCCCTTCCAACTCTAACCATTCTCTGATTCTCTGATTCTTGTTCTTCTAAATATTTTACAAAGTTAATAAAACAACAAAAAGTCCTGGGAAGAGGTGTTCTCCAGAGTGTTCCTTTCCTGAGCCAAACCAGCAGCTCCTGGAGGGTTTCATCATCATTTTATCCTGCGATTATAATATATTCCACTTCTGCTCTGAAACTGCCCTTGGGATTCAAGTGCTTTTGAATGTCAGCAAGAAAAAGAGAGGCAGTCTACTGAAGGCTATTTGAATAACTACAAGAGCATTTCTGAGCCGGGAGTTCAGCAGAGTTTTCATGTTCATCTGTAATAAAGATGTGGCATTAGAAAAGTGCAAGGACAGGGCTGATATGTAGCAAGAAGAAGTTAGCATTGGGAAAAGGATGTATTTTAACCTAACATACTGGCTAATTTTGTGAAAACATGTGCCTGCATACCAACTAGCCATGAAATAAATATTAATATTAGCTTGGTTGTCTCTTGATACAAAGGACACAAGTGCTGGAAGCTGAGGTTCACAGGTTTTTCTTCACAGGGGATCACAGTTCCTGAGAGCCCTGAAATCTAGCACCTACGTTCTGCCTGTCTGCTTTGTGACAGCTCTTTTCAGTTTATGCTCCCCTAAAAAGCATCAATTTATTTCATTTGTCTTTTCATTGCTCTGTCACTTCCAAGAGTTGGAAGGAATTGGAGCTTCGTGTGTGCGGGGGGAGCTGATGGATTGACAGCGACGTCTTGTACTAATAATCCCCTGAGCAAGGCAGCCTCTGGGGGAAAAACATCTAAACTAACACACTGAGCAAGAGTAGAAAGAGATTAAAAACATGCAAATCATTGTTATATGGTTACTTTCGCCCTCATCTCTCCTCCAGGGGAAGGTGACTGTCTCCCACACTCTGTTCCAAAGATGGGGCATTTCCATTAATTCCACCTGTGGACCTGGCTGCGTTGTCTCCCAAGGTTTGTGCCTCTGCTCACCATAGGAAAGGTGCACATTAGGATATGTCTCTGGCAGGAACTCCACCATCACCCTGACTGAAACCCAGGGCTTAGAGGCAGGGCAGTAGATAGATTCTTTAGAGGATTCTTTAGAAAAAAAGAAACAGAAAAAGGTCACCACCATGAACTCTGCTTTAAACAATTCCCAAACTCTGATCTCCATGAAAATCAGACTTGCCTTAGAGTCCATTAGATTTCCCTCAACAAAATCACTTCAGTGAAAGAAGCGATTTTGTTACAAGGACATAAAGTATCCAGGCAAGCCAAAGGTAGCATCCTCTGGTGACACTTGAGTTGCAGAACCTTACATGTCTTTTTCTCTGTGCAGAGAGCAAGGACAGATCTTTCTCCTCTTAAGTCCTTAAACTGGTGGAGCCTCGGCTCTGAAAGGAACTCCTTCCTGACATTGGGAGAGCAGGGAATATGGGATGGGAAGCCAGAACTGTTGCCCCTGAAACTCCCCTGCGTCTATATGCCACCTTGTCTCCATCACCCAATGGTGGCTTTCAAAGGCATCAAAGTACATTCAAAGAAAAAAGACACAGGCCCCAACAGAACCAGCCCCAGAGATGTTCTCTGGCACCCAGAGGTGCAGGGCAGCCTGACCCCCTCAGCAAGAGGTCCACAACAAGCAAGAAACTTTCCCCAGCCCACGTTCCAGGTACCCATGCACACATCAGATGATGATCACACACATTTAGCTTTCCAACACATTGCTCTTTAAATTTCTAAGTAAATCACTAAGAAAATCCAAAGCACAGTTCCTATTTCATGCATCGGACAGGGGAAAAATCCCCAATGACACACAGCGCTGCAGACTGAGTTTACACATAAGCTGGCACAGGGAAAAGTAACCTCTGTACTATAAGAGCTGGACGGAGTATACGTATGTGAGTGCTCCAGAGTGTGCACAAAGCCAAATGACCACCTGCCAAGACAGGCGTTTGCTCTCATCCAGCAGGCAGGATGCCTCTTGATATAAACTGCCTACTTTAAATAGACTTTGAACCCAAGCTTCGGTGCATTTCTGAAAGCTGAATGTAAGAGAGCTGGTTGAAGATACAAAACACAGTTGGACAATGAAGTCTTGCTTTTCTCCTGTTATTGGTGCCACTCCTGCTTTGGTCCAAAATTGCTTTCAAAACTACCATTTCCATTGTCTCGGGTTTTGAGGTCTACCTTTGATCCTGATGACTTGGGAGAACGGATTTTGCTACGGGGAAAGATGTGCACTGCTGAAAATAAGGCCCCTTCACAGAAACAGATAAAAATAAGGCCACCCTAACAGCATTGCTCACTCCTGCCCACCGGCAACTTCATACACTGCAAAGGGGTTAACAGGGATGCGACAGTTTCACAGCCTTACCACCACAACCCAGGTCATGAACCTCTCCAATGTTCATGTCTACACCAGTGGCTGTGTGACTTGTGTGCTGGATACACAGACTACGAACAAAGAGAAATGTCGTCTTGATGAATTCACCACCCGCAAGCTTTCAACTTTCACTGTGTTGCGACAACAACCATTGAGTGCCACGTACTCAGTGGGAATGTCTCTGTCAACAGAAGATTTAATAAGGCAATGAGAATGGTTCTGCTTCAACTGATAACAGCCTCAATACTGGCAGAGCTGGTGAAAACCTTTGTGGAACTCATCAGATGATATTTAGCTGTCCCCAGCACATACATCTCCATCTGAGCCACTTTTCTAGACCTTCTTTATACCCAATAGAGAAAAATCGGTACTTTTGAAGCATGGTGTATTTCTTCCTGAGGTTAAAGCTTAAAGCCGATCCCTTGAATTGCATCCTAGGAGTGGCTATTTCTCTCTGCTAACTCTACAGAGAATCTAAGCAGTGTCCCAGGGTAGCGAGATGAACCACACACCATCCACACGAGCTCATGGCCAGAGTCACTCAGCCTGTCACCGCAACACAGCCATCTGCGTTCTTGCAACGGGAAGCCTCACATTTTACAACTGGATAGAAGGAAATCACACAAGGAATCTGAAATGCAGGAACAGATATTGCAGGACACATCTAATTTCTGAAATGGGAAACATGGTCAGGACACTGGAGCTAATGGGACACTGGGTGAATGGAATGACTGCAGTCGAGCAGAGCCCAGTATTTGCTGTCACAGGAGAGGTGTCTGTCTTGGCTCCCAGGCCAAATTTCAGCGGTTTCTGCAGGAGGGTCAAATCCAAGGTTTCCAGCCAGCCCTTCACTTTGGTGGTACCCAGCTTGGAAAACCCAAGAAAAGGTAGCTCTTTAAAAAGTACAGAACTTCTTTTCTGTGGATATCACCTGAGAGATATTTCAGTTTCAACAACCAAAAAGCAGTCACCCGCACTGCTGCTGACACTGAAAATATCGCTGTAGGGTGATGGGTTTCGTTTGGTGGAAGAGGATATGCATGACTGAGGGGCTGTGTGTGGTGCAACGGTACAGCCCCAGTTGCCCATCCTCGATCCCACCCATCAAGCTTTGGCACCCAAACTTTCAGCTGCAGCCTTTCCTCATTTAAACCCCAAAGGAGGCACCAAGAGAGAGGCCACTTGCACGGGCACTAAGTCTGCGCAGGCTATTAATCTGTCCTTCCTCCCTGCCTCTCAATGTTCTTTCCAAGCAGCAAGAAAACAGCCTTTTCCTACCCACTTTGAACTACATGCACCCAGCCCAGCTGTGAAACCTGCCCCCAATGGGAGCCACCACCAACCCCAAGCATCACCTGAATCAATGAACTGCAAAAACTGACTCTCTTCCTCCACGGAAGTCTATTTGAGATGGTTCTTCGAAACAGCAATACCTGAAATCCTAAAATCACAAGGTGTTTGCAGCAGCTCACAACCAGCTCAGCTCTATCCCACACCCATATGGAGGGGCTGCACCAGACCAGGAGGGAGAGGAGAGTGAGGAGGGGAGGCCACGTACATCCCCTGCCTGGCCAGCCAGGATCTGTAAGCACATGAAATTATGCGGGGAGACACAGTTGCTTGCTCCACAACTTCGGCAAGGCTAATTTGCTATCATCAAATTAACTCCTCTGCAGGGACAAGAGGAGAAAACTCACATACAGGGAGAAATTGCATTAAGTTTATCTACTGGACTTTATAAAGAAAAATCCCTCTCTAAGCAAAATCATTGTAGAGAGCCAAGTGCTGCTGGAGGCAGCGTTGCTTCGACATGGCCCCTTGTCCCCTGCCTTCCCTCCCACATCATGGCCCGCCGTGGTTTCTCCATACCCTGCCCTGTGCCACTGAGGTTCCCACACATTTTCCCCTTCATTTCACTCTATTAAAGCACTAATTGATTGACCAGATCATGAGAGCCCAGATCTCTCCCACGGGACACTGTTGCATTTGCAGCGACAACTGCAAACAAGATTGTGGATGGGCAGTTTTGCACAGCAAATCATTAGAGAATCGGGAGCTGTGCCAGGAGGATGGAACCTCTGTGTCCCATCCCAGATATCTCCCTCTGCTTTCCCATGTGTGTTTGCAGCCGGGTCCGAGCCCCACTTCACCCCCCTGAGTCCCCTCCCCGGCCAGCACCAGATGCAATACTGTCCTTGGTCTGCTTTTCCTGCATCCAGGGAACAAAATGTCCTTTGGTGCCCACTGCTGAGCTTGGTGGCTCAGGAGCAGAGGGGTTTCTGCTGCCTCTGGTTGGTCCTTGGTGATGTCTCCTTCCTTGCATAGGGGTGCCACGGAATCTAGCTTTGGGATCATCCACCGTCTACTCATCCACCAAAGACCATAAAAACCAACGTATTCCTCCTCTTGAGCAAAGGCATGTGGAAGCCTGGAGGGATGAAAAAGGTTCTCCCAAGCCCAGAAAACACCAGCAGTTGCTGAGCCGCTCCATTCACAGGACCTGCCTTCCCAGTCCTCTGGCTGTTCCCCCCCCAAAACTGTGGAGACATCTTTACATAGATCTATGGAGATCTCCAAGCAGCATCTCCCCAGCCTGGAGCACCACGTTGATATTCTGGTATTCCTGCAAAGCAGCCCAAACCAACCAGCCTCCTCCTGAACACCAGTGAATTATCCCGGGTGATACCTAATGTGATGATGGGGCACCACGTCTGAGCTGATGATACAGTGCCATCCCCTCATGCAAGACAAAGCTTCTGGATATCTGCGCATGGGCAACGTGTCAGCACTGCCTGAAATGATGTTCCCTACAGCTTCCACAGGCACGCAGTGAAGAGAGGGAGGGGGGGGGAGAAGAAATAGCAGCCAGCGCTTTGCCTCTCAAATGATCACCCCACAAAGTATTGACTTTTCAAAATAATCTCATCAGTGCTGCTGGGTATGGAATTTATTCTGCACCTGATGCGGATGCAGCCCTGTTGTTTAACCACTCAAACATGCTTTGACTTCAAA
Organism: Thinocorus orbignyianus; assembly: GCA_013400375.1. Lineage (NCBI taxonomy): Eukaryota > Metazoa > Chordata > Aves > Ciconiiformes > Thinocoridae > Thinocorus > Thinocorus orbignyianus. The sequence goes on along the minus strand of VXBW01007747.1, from coordinate 315,751 downwards.
AAGCTTTTTAGGCAAGACAGAGAGGTTTATTTTAATTAAAAGCCTTGAGTCACCACATCAGGGAATTGTCAGAGTTGGAAGGGACCTCTCGAGATCATCCAGTCCAACTCCCCTGCTAAAGCAGGATTGCCCAGAGCACAGCACTCAGGGCTGCATCCAGGGGGGGCTTGAAGGTCTCCAGAGAAGGGGACTCCACACCCGCCCTGGGCAGCCTCAGCCAGGGCTCTGCCACCCTCACTCCAAAGAATTTCTTTCTCCTATTTGAATGGAACTTCCAATGTCCCAGCTTGTGCCCGTTGCCCCTCGTCCTGTCACTGGGAACCACTGAAAAGAGTCCAGCTCCATCCTCCTTCACCCCACCCTTCAGATCCTTGGGAGCATGAAGAAGGTCTCCCCTCAGCCTTCTCCAGGCTCAAGAGTCCCAGCTCTCTCAGCCTTTCCTCACCAGGGAGATGCTCCAATCCCTCCAACTTTTTTGTTGTTCTACGCCGGACTCCCTCCAGTAGTTTCCTGTCTCTCTTGAACTGGGGAGCCCAGCACTGGAGGCAGGATTCCAGTTATGGCCTCCCCAGTGCAGGGCAGAGGGGGAGAATGACCTCCCTGCACCTCCTGGCCACTCTCTTCCCTACGCAGCCCAGGATTCCATTGGTCTCTTGGCCACCAGGGCACATTGCTGGCTCATGGATGGTTTACTGTCTACCAGGACCCCCAGATCCTCCTCAGAAGTGCTTTCCAAGATGATTATTACTTCTGCTCCTGATGCTTACCCCCAGGAGCTGGAGATCCACTACACTACGTCCTGTGCAAACTATTTAACACTTGTGCTTGAAGGTCTTTGCACTTAGAAACAATCTGGGCAGAAATTGCAAATGAATATGAAATCCCAGTTTCTCCCCTCCCTTTTGATCCCTCTATCTGGCTCAAAATGGCAGGGCATAGTGGGCAGATTTGGAGTCTGTTTGTCAAAACTGAGGAGCTAGCAATGTTTACTGCTAGTGATGTTTGTCTTTTCTGTAATGCTCTTGATCTAAATCGCTTTACAGAGCTGAATGGCCATGCATTGGAAATGCCTCAAAACTCTCTTCTACAAAACACAGCCCTCGGAGCGGAACTGGAACCAGACACATATTCTCTGAGCTCTGGAAAAGCAAATTCTCATGCCTGAAAATTGATCAAATGAAATTTCTCTGACCACATAAGGGCTACCACATCACTGCAAAAACACTGCCGGACACACTGAAGAAATCCAGCTCCAGGAGAGGGACCATGAGCACCAGCAGGAGCAGCTCAGAGAAGTTGGGCAGGGGAAGGCGAGTGAATGGGTGGCCACTTTTTAAAAAATACAGAGGGAAAAAGATGGAGAGGGAAGAGGGCAGACACCCTGCAAGAGACCGTGGGAGGTCCAACACCCCTGCACAGGGACAGGCTCACCTCCTCCCGATGGCTTCCAAACCAGATTTCAGTAGCTACTCCCGAAATCACATCTATGCTCTTTTTTTTTTTTCTTTTTACATTTTGCTTTGAATAAATGCAGACTGTGGAAGCAGCCAAAGGGGAGGTTCGCATTGTTGCAGTAAGCTTGCTATAGCAGGTCTGCCCCAAAACAGGGAGAACAGGGCCTCAGCAAGAGCTTCCAGCCTTCAAGCTCTTCCTGATCGTGACCCTGTACCCTGTGGATTGTCAGCTGATTATGGGCAGCTGTGTACTTAAGAAAAATATTGATCATGGAATCATAGAATGGCTACAGTTGGAAGGGACCTTAAAGATCATTGAGTTCCAAACCCCCTGCCCTGGGCAGGGACACCTCCCACCACACCAGGTTGCTCCAAGCCCCACCCAGCCTGGCCTTGAACCCCCTCCAGGGATGGGGCAGCCACAGTTTCTCCAGGAAACCTGGGCCACTGTCCCATCAAACACTTTAAGATTTAAAACTGTTTAGGACCATTTTAATTTAAGACAGTTAAAAATGTCTGTGCCTGGGTACATGTTACTGCCACTTTATACAGTTGGCATGAGGATGGGAAAACCATTTTGAAGCAGAGCAGGAGGTACTTGGGGATTTTCTCTACAAAATGGTGCTTGGTGTGTGCTGCATCTCACTTGGGAAAGAGCCTTTCTGAGATGGAGGAGAGTCCATGTTTCCTCAGCTCTCCTGATATCATTGGTCTATACTGACTTGGCCTGAAACAGTATTTGCTAGAATGATTTTTCCCTCCCTCTAAATACCTCCTGACCCATCTGAGGGACCATGGAGAGCCATTCTAACTGGAGCAGAACTGATCACCGCTACCTGAGAAAGCAAGAGTCAGCTGCCTTAAACACACACCGATACAATTTAATTTAAAGCCCACATGGGAAATCAAGGAAGGAAAATGCATCTGAGAGACGTTCTATGTCTCTAACACTTCCCAACACTCAGGTCTTGGCTGAATCCTGCTTCTCCAGGGCTGGATATCGCTCTTGGGGCCACACATCTAATAGGAGGGATGCACCCTTTCCCTATTATTCCAAGCCTGCCTCTTCCACACATAATCCCTCTCTCTCCTCTCCATTCCTTCACCATTTCTACCCCCTCCCTGCCTCCTGCAGCCCCACTGCTATTGTTGTAAGATCCTTCCCCTCTGCAGCTTCTGCCATCTGGAACCACGTTCCCGTACCAACTCACCCCCAGATTCATCTGCAAATGCATCTTCAGGCCCTTGCCTGTTCCTTTGAATCCCTCTCTCCTGCTGCTGCTGTTTGTTATTTAACTCTGTCATTGCAGGTTTTAACTCTGTCATTTCATTATTTAAAGCGCTGTTAAGGCGAGCTTGGAACCGAGTCTGCACAGAAGTGCCACAGTATAGAAAGCTGGATCCTCAGCAAAAATACCCTGAGACCCAAAATTGTGACAGTTGGAGGGAAGCTGTTTGGATGGAAGAGGGGGAAGCACTTTCTGGACAACAACATGGATTTTCTCTCCTCCTGGGAGATACAAGAGCCTCTTCAAGATGCCTTTTGCTGCCTGCAGCTTTGGGGTGAGGTTTCCTGGTAGCCTTGCCCAGCCAGCTGACACCGAGGCAGAGTTGTCCCTTCTTGTCCCACCCTCGCTGCCCTTGTCACCAAGCACCACTCAAAACACAGGTTTGTGGGCACCATCCCCTCCTTAAAAACATTCCTTGGGGGTGACCACAGAGAGGAAATGCTTTAACAGTAACCCAAACTCATCCCCCTCTCCCTGCCATTCCTTTCCAGCAAATGTGAAAACTGCACCTTGGGGGGATATGGGAAACACAGCCAGGTCCTGATTCTGAAAAGGGCTTTGTTTCAAATCAGACATAATCCCACAGGAGATAATGCAGACGTATAAATGCTTTGCTCAGGGCAGAGGTGACCTATGGCTCTGCAGAAGGTGTTGGCAAAGCCAGGTAGGAATGGGCAAAAGGAACCTGTTCCTTTAATGGCACTTCCTGATGTGGTTTAATTCTTGCTTTTTCTTTAGGAATAAGCATCAAAAATTATTCTTCATGAGCTCTGCTACCCCAGGAGGAAAGAAATGTGAGATGAAACCTTCTCTTCAAGGGCTTTGAAATCCAAGAAAGTGCTATGTAAAGAGATGTATTTTTACCCTTACAAGTGAAAGACCATAAGCTATTTTTCTTTCTGAGGCCCTGGAGCACTTGTGAAACTCAGTCAAAGCTTTGCCGCCTGCGGACTAGCCCCAGGGCCATCCCTTCCCACCATGGGGCTGGTTACCTGAAGTCTCTGTGCTCTTTTGACTTCTCCCACTGCAGCCTGGAGGGCAGAAAGGCCACGGTCCCTGCTGCATGACAGAGCAAGGTGAAAGCTGAGTCCTGGAGTCCTGCTACTCTACAACTAGACCGCATGTCCTCCCTTCCTCCAAGCAAAGTCACCACAGGCGATTTCATGGGATGAAGGGTCACTAAATGGCTGCGGGTTAACCAATGAGGCAAATCTTAGGGAGGGCTCTAGACACCTCTTTTTCACAATCAAACAGCTCAGCTCCTGAGCTTCATTTTCCCAATGGATACTTTCCCTTCTTGAATGACTCCAGTGATACCAGTCTCACCAGAAAGCCTGGGAGGCACCCATGGCTTGGTGGGATGGGATGGGATGGGACGGGATGGTGCTTCCTCCCTCCCAGTTGGCCATGTGCTGGGATGAGGCTTGTGAGGTGCAACAGGGCACAACAAAACATTCGTGACTCTCACAGTACTGCCCTTCCTGCTGTGAGTTCAGCACTTGCATCCCCCCAGACGTGGTACAAACCACGCAGTTGGCTTCATCAATGCCAAACTTGCGTTTTTGACAACTGCATGCCAGAATCCAAAGCACCATTTCCAGAGTCATTTTGAGCCCATGCTAGGGGGACAGGAACAAGCTTTTTAAAGACTTTTAAAAGACTTTTACAAAACTCCACCCAATTCAGTCTGGACAGTGCTGGAGGGCAGTAAAAGAAGACAGAAAAGCTTATATCCAAGTTTGACTCTTTTGATTCACATAAACTTGGTAACAGCTAAAGTTTTTTAGTGAACAAAGGCTGTTGGATGATCAGTGAAATGAGCAGTAACCTCACAGGAAGCCACACATTTAATCCATTGGCAAGAAATGCGCACCACTGTGTTTTGGGAGGTTTTTAATCCCCACCATAACAGCCTGGACTGCCCTTGCATTTCCACGAAGGTCTAACGCTGTTTAAAATCACACAGCAGGACAGACGTGAGGCAGCTCCTGCTGCCAGACCCGCCTCTCCTCCCAGATCTGGAACCAGCAGGATCAAATCTCTCCCAGGGCAGCACCACTGGTAAAACCTGCACTGGCACAATCCTGTTATCCTCATCAGCCCCAGACCTGAATTAACCACAGAAGCACCGATTAGATGTGAGCTGCTCAGAGCATCCCTCTGCCATAGCCACGCGACATCGAACGGCGGCACATTTCTGAGAGCAGCTTGATGGGTTCAAAGTTCCAAACTCGAAAGACTCATAGAGAAAACTGTTTTTCTCTTCCAAAAAAGGAATTCCAAAATGCTCCCAAACACGTTGCACCAATAACTGTTGCAGTCAATTGCAGTTCACCCACAGTAAGGGCTTTCCCTTCCTCCCACAGAGGGCTCAGCTGAGAGCAGGTCCCTCCAGGAGCGTGAGACCGTCTTACACAGCACACAGCAAGAGAGACCCAAGTAGCCTCTACACAAACATTCATGCTTCCAAAACATCTTGTGCTCCTCAACAAATTAATTCTGGAATCTAGTGATAGTTGGCTAAAGACACATTTTAAAAAACGACCACTTACCTGCCAGAATATGCTGTCTATTGTATTTCCCAGAAAGCCATCTCTGCCTTCTGATGATACCAGTTTAGGTCCCAGAATAGTCATAAATTCATCAAAATCAACCTGGCCATCCCCTGGAATGAAAGAAGAAGATCAATCTTTTCACTGAAGTACCACACAGTGTCAATGTCCAACACGCTGCTGCATATCATGGATCCACATGTGCGCTATAGCACCTTCTACATCAACATCAGGGTACCTACCTACAGATCCAGATTTGTTGTTATCCCAATGAACAGCCCACGGTGTGGTGCACCCATGCCTAAAGATAGGATCAGGTGATGCACAAACAGAGATGAATAGGTTGTTCTCCAGCCCCAGAGAATTTGTAGGAGAGTCACCTCTCAAATAAAACAATCTTGGCAGGAGAACAGTGGCCATCAGCACAGCCAGGGCTCTTCCCCTCTACAGAGCCACCCAACAGCCAGGTCTCTGCAAAGCTTTTACAGGGCCAACTCCTTCCTCCAGAGGAAGGGAGTGCATGCAGAGGGAAGAGACAGATTATTGCAAATCCACAAGGTATTTCATTTCAGCTTTCCACCAGCATCCATCTCTTAACATCCCCGTGTGCTCAGTGTGCAGAGCAGGCAGTGGAGACAGCTTCAGTGCCATTAGCAGGGCGGGGAGATAGCTCCTGCTGTTAATGAACTGAGCATATGCAGTTCCAAGCACCTCCAGTATATTGTATGTTTTGTAAATGAGGCATGTGGCTGTTTGAAGTATATCTGAGCACTGTATCAAATATTACTTTTCCCTCAGAGAACTTCTGTGCTGCTTAATGAAAGCAGTAAAAAAGGGAAATTCCTGCCTTTTGAAGGATCTAAAAAGTACGAGCTTCCCTGGACAGTGTGGTTCAATGTCCATATGCCTCTCCTTTGTCTGTCAGTCCATGGATATATCCTCCTACATGTTCCTAGGCCAATTGATACAGGTGGATATATTAGCCCTCCTTCATGTCTAGAAACAGAATCAGCAACTGCAAGGCTTTCTGGTTGTTTGGTTGTTTTTTCAAATTCTGCTGGAACTGACTGCAGCCACCTCTCCATGTAGTTGCCGTTGCTAAATTATTAGGAGTAGGAAATGTCCAAACCCATCCGACTAAAGCAGATCAATGCAAGGGCTACTATCAAAATGTCGCTATTGACTGCAGTTCCTGCAGTAGCCCCGCATGACAGCTTTACCACGTGCCCTGCATGCTGCTGCTATCTCTCTTTTTAATAATATTTCATATGCTTGATCTGAGCATATGCACCGCTGATGGAAATCTCTCCATGTCCTTATCTCTGCAGAAACATAATGTGAAAATAAGCAGAGTCAAAAGGCTCGTTTGCCAGAATAGTCATCTCTATTGACTTGGCCCTGCTTGTAACATCTTGAAGACAAGAGTGAATATCCTGGGGGTGAGCCAGACACAGGGGCTCTGAAAGGAGACCCAGCAGGGATTCATAATAGCTTTGATCCTGCAATGTGCAAGAAGACCCCATCCAAACGCTAAAGTCACTCACATCTCTGGGGCTCAGCACATGCTGAGGGGCTTTGTAGGGCTAGAGAGGGCTGAGCTCTCGCAGGATGGAGCTCATCTCTGGCACAGCTTATTAAGCAGAAAAGGAAAGGGATGGGCACTCCATCACTTGGAAAGCCATTCTTTAAAACATTTATGGGCTACGAGGAAATGTGTTCCTTCTGCTTCCCCATGGGAGGCATCAGTTTATGGCATCAAGTCGGAATCTATCAGTCACAGCATGCTGGATCACGTTGGGGAAGGTAATGCAAGGTGACAGTGGATCTGGGGCGATTTACATTGCAGTACATCACTTCAAGGGAAAGTCAGTAACAAAACCGTACACTATGATGCAAATTGGGTTAAAGAAATTAGCCAGATTAGTAAGAAAACAATTTGCATTTTAAAGAGAGTCAAGTACCTGCCTGTGCATATATTTGGTCTCTCCATAGGCGACCCCAAAATACTGAGCTATTTAATCTGCGTTTTCTACAATGTCATGTCATCCACAGAGGAGAGGAGGACTCAGTCCTACATACGACTCATGAGAAAGCAGGTGCCAGGACTCCTGGGTTCCATGTCTGACTCAGAACAAGACTTCGGGCAAACCCTTGCTCTTGACTTCCCCGTGCCTTTGCCAGGGATCATAACTAACTTCACAGGGTTTAATGATCAGCATAATTATAGCATTTTCTACAACCTCAGAGAAGCGATGTAATTACAAAAGGCATTATATCCTTATTGACTGCTTTTTCAATTAAAACGGTTAACTAGCAAGGAAACAAGAACCCAGAATGCCTAGTAGAAATATCCCTTTAACATTTGTTCTAAGCTGCACAAAACAAACCTTCCTGCCATGAGGATCCCAGCAGACTGCATCATCATCATACCAAGAAAGAGGACTCACAATTCTGGCTGAAAATTCCTTTTACAGTATTCAACAGCCAGGAAAGAAATATTATGAAAAAGTACATGTAGGCTCCAAGACGCACCCAGGCCAGCTCTGCATGGTTGCAAGGTGAAAATGCTCCTGAGTAGCTCTCTACAACCATCGCATAGCCAGGTGATGCCCAATACCCACATTTCCTATAGGGTCCATCAGCATTTGGGCCTCTCATCTCCTCTTGGGATAGCTCTGCTTGAAATTTAGGTTGGGTACAGTCAAAAGATGCCTTCCTCCTCCTCCTCTGAGCCATAATCATGTGCACGGCACTGCAAGCTGATGTGCGATGCACACATCAAGCATCTGTTTAAGAATCTACATTGGAGGCAAATCAAGCACCTCGCACATCCCCACATTTGGCTTCGCTGTGCCTACAGATGTGCTCCTTGCCTGGAAACAGCTGATATTCAGAGCGAGTGAGGTGTGCCTTATTCAGAAATTAACTTTTAGTTGGGTTTAAGGGGTGGGAAAAAGGAAGGAAAACACCAAGCTGGGGCACGTGTGCTGTCTATGCCCCTCTCGCTTTCCCTTGTTCCTTTCCATGAGCCACCCAACGAACCCGAGAGAGCACTGCCAATGAGCGATCACATAGTCCCCAGTCCCTCGCCATCCCCCCAGGACAATTTATAATCACAGAATTACAGAAATGTTATGGTTGGAAAGGTCCTCTGAGATAACTGATTCCAACCACACACACATGAAAAACCCCTACATCTTGGTCACTAGAGCATGCCCTCAAGTGCCACATCTACACCTTTCTTGAATATCTCCAGGGATGGTGACTCCACCACCTCCCTGGGCAGTCCCTTCCAGGGCCTGAACACTCTCTCAGTAAAGTCATTCTTCCTAACATCTAATCTCAGCCTCCCTACCACAACTTCAGACCATTTCCTCTGGTCCTGTCATTATTCCCTTGGGAGAAGAGGTCAACAGCCACCTCTCTATAACCTCCTTTCAGAGAGCTGTAGAGGGCAAGGTCTCCCCTCAGCTTACTCTTCTCCAAAATAAACATGCCCAGTTCCCTCAGCTTCTCCTTACAGCACTTGTTCTTCAGACCCCTTACCAGCTTGGTGGCTCTCCTCTGGACACACTCCAGCACCTCAATGTCCTTCTTGTAGTGAGGGGCCCAGAACTGAACACAGCACTTGAGGTGAGGCTTCATCAGGGACAAGTAGAAGAGGACAATCACTTCCTGAGTCCTGCTCCCCACCCTGTTCCTGATCGAGGCCAGGATGCTGTTGGCCTTCTTGGTCACCTGGGCATACTAAGATGTGTGGTGTTCACATCCTCCCTCTGCCTCCAAGGTCATATTAACTACTTGAGCAAGAACTCCTCACCCTGAAGGAAAACAGCCTCATAAGGAGGGAAAGGGGCACAAGCAGGCAAAAAGCTGCATCCAGGACGGAACGAGTTGTTTTCCCCATCCAGTGATGGTCACAGCAATTCTCCTCTCCCTGCTCCTGCCAGATCCAAATGCAGATGAGGTTTATAAACTCGAGCCAGGCTGAATCCCTGATTGGTAAAGGCACTCACACATTGCAATAACTTATTAACAAACTGGGAGGGCAGGGAAACCTCACGGAAGGGGGAATGGCTTCAAGCTCCAACTGGGTAGGCTTAAAATGAACATTAGGAAAGAACTTCTCACAGAAAGAGTGGTCGGACATTGGAATAGGCTGCCCAGGGAGGTGGTTGAGTCACCATCCCTGGATGTGTTTAAGAGTTGTTGAGATGTGGCGTTGGGGAACATGGTGTAGGGGAGAACTTTGTAGAGTAGGGTAGATGGTTGGACTCAATAATCCCAAGGGTCTCTTCCAACCCAGATGATTCTATGATTCTAGGGAAGCCTCACAGCAGGGTGGTGCAGGTCAGCTGGGGCAGGGAAGACCATCAGGTGGCAAGGTGGGTAAGGAGCAGAAGGGTTGCGGACAGAATGCTATCCAGATGCCACCACATCCCTGTATTACCACCCACAGCCAAAGGACAGTCACTGCCGGTGTGGGTGATCTTAGCAAAACACCACAGCTGAGCTTAACCCCTGGTTTAAACCCCTCTAAAACATGTATTTCTTTAGTTATACTTATGCCCTAACATTTCTCTTCCCCATAATGCTTCCTGGCATTAATGTCTAAGAGTCAGAAGGGGCTTAGCAATCATGTGGCTGAACCTCGCATGACTAAAACTATGACTCAGATCATCTCTGGCCACATCATCAGAGACAAATCAGATCTGCTTATCATTACTAGTCTGTTAGCATGGGCTGGGCGCTAAGTACTTCCAGACACACACAAAGGTTTGCTCCCTGCAAGACACTGTCTCAGTCCTGACAAAACCCAGGCAAACATGATAACAAAAAGTAACTAGCAACTAGATGCACTGTCAACGGGCCTAGGAACAAACGTGTGAACCTGGCTAATTGCTCCATTGCGGAAAGAGGATGCTGAAGGCATCTTCGGGTCCTCTGGGAACCTTTTCAGTGCCCAAATACATGGCCAGAAAGGGGTCCTGAACCTGCCAAAAGGAAACACTCATTGCTCACTCATTTGGTGCAGAAAATCCTTGGGCATAACTTGAATTTGAAGACTTCCAGCACCCATGTTTGCCATGCTTTGAGATCACTACGGGGCTCCACAGAGCCTCAGAAGGGAAACATCAGGCCTGGCACCATAGAAACGAACATTAAAGATCATCTTGTTCCAAGCCTCTGCCCTGGGCAGGGACACCTCCCACCACACCAGGTTGCTCCAAGCCCCATCCAGCCTGGCCTTGAACCCCTCCAGGGATGGGGCAGCCACAGTTTCTCTGGGCAACCTGTTCCAACATCCACTTATGCCAAGGACGCTGAAGGCAACAGAACAGCAGCTAAGAGCAGTGTGGACGTGGGAAACCAAGCTCTTTTTCCAGCTCTCCCAGAGACTGCAGCCCAAGGAAATTTGCTTTGGACACAGTATCCCCAAAGAAGGGGTACCTGTACCTCTGAAAAGTGACCACTAGCTCTTCTAAATAAACCAATGGGATATGGAGAAAGGAAAAGCCCTGATGACTCGATGTATAGAGGAGCCTTTAAAACTACCACTGTACTCCCAGGGAGTGAACTCTGGGTTGGACGTGTATGTTTGGAGAAGCTGAGGGAGCCTCCAGCACTTTTGAAGGGGGATTTACTCTCCTAGGTTACTTGCCTCCAACCCCAACTCCTTCATAGTGGGGTTGTACTTCCAGATCTCCAGGTCAAAGAGGTTTCAAGGTGGTACCATGCGCTCTTGCTGGAGATGCTGTGCATTGGAGCTGAGTACACAAAATCACAGCCCTCTCTCTAAGCTGCTGAGCTCCAGCTCAAGGAGTTTGTCATTCCTCAGTCCCTGTGACTTTAATGGAGAAGGGAAGGTCGCATTTGCTGGAGGATGTTTAGCAGGAAATATGAAGTGTTTGAGGGCAGGTAGAGCCCTGCAGTCACCTTCTCATCAGAGCACCAAGGAGGACAACCACAGCACTAAACACACCCGGCTGCACTCCTACACCAAACCAAGCTACACCCGGCCCCATCCTGCCTTTCTCCTGGTACATTTGCCCTGATCCCATAGGATCTACTGTCAGCAGTGGTTTGCCCAGGTTGGATGTGTTGGGCAAGGAGGGTGCAGAAGACACCAGCCCCAAACCATGGGGGACCTGGCAGAGGAGAGAAGGACTGGGATGAGCTGGGATGGCAAATCCCCACATCCCAGGTAGCAGCAGCCTGTGGTTTTGCAAATTCTCCTGCCAGAACTCTTCTGCTTTGAAGAAATAATTAAATGCTCAGAGGAGCAGCAGCGTGAACTCATCTCGCCCTCCATCCCGCGGGAGAGCCCCGATCCTCGGCCTTCAGTCCACCGCTGTCTGTCCAAGAGTCTCCCCTTGGAGCGGTGGCTCCCTTGGAGGATGTAATTAAATATTCATTGGGCTGGAGAGAGACAGGGCAGGAGAGGGAAAGAAAAAGAGAGGGGGAGAACGTGCGTGGATTGCATCGTCTATACTAAGGGCAGAAGAGAGACTTACACCTGGTTTTCAGAGCCTTGTGCGTCAACCAGGAACCTGCATCATCCAGCCTCACTGCCTCCTAAATAAGCCCTTTCCCTGGCCATTTTTAGGGTTATTGGGTTCTCTCCTGTCCCTAAAAAGTTTCCTGCCATGGCACTAAAATGATGCACACCTTTAAACGGAGGTGAGGATCTGCTGTGTGCAGACTGATAAGTATTCACACTTCTTTTTTTTTCTTTTTCTTTTTCTCAAATTTGACCTCCAGAGTGCAGCTAGGTGATATATTTAAAGTTAATGAGCTAGTCTTTTGCAGCTTGTGTCCCAGGCGCACACAACACTCCTGTTTATTTTTATTCTCTTAATAGCAAGCTGCAGTGACTCTCCTGGTCTGTGTCATTGTTTGTGCCCATACAGGAACCCGTGCAGCAGTAACACCTACTGTGTGGGGAAGGCGGCTGCTGCTCTACCTTGAAAGGATGCAGAAGATGTGCACAGAGAAGCTCCAACCACAGGATATTTCCCAGATAAGCATTTGGGTTTCAGAGATGTTAAGGTCAGAAGAGAACAGACCGATTGCCAGTCTGGCCCCTTTCCCCAGCACGACCCAGACACTTTCTGCTTAATTACAGCCTCAATCCGTAACTTCAACCAGAACTGGGGAAAGTCCTTCATCAAACTTTTGACTTTGAAAACAGTTTCAATTACATACATCCATGAAATTGCCTGAAAAGAGCAGAAAAGGCTCCACTACTGTGCCAAAGCAGACATTTTGTGGTGGGGAAACTGAGGCACAGAGTGTCACCATCCAAACATTATCAGCAAGGAGGCTGCCAGCAGAGCTGGATACTAGACCTCCCCCCTCAACCCCCATCCCTGGCCTGACTATGCTGCGACCCACACGTACGGGATGTGCAACCAGTCCCCAAGATGGACAAAGGTGACAATGAGTATCTCCTACATCCAAAGAATCCTGTTGGCATTCCCTTGGGAGGTTCTATCCCAGAGCCATCTGCAGATGGTCTCCAATATTCCCTAACAAGGCTTAGAACTATGGAATAGTTTGGGTTGGAAGGGACATTAAAGGGTCATCAGCTCATTCCAATCTCCCTGCCCTGGGCAGGGACACCTCCCACCACACCAGGTTGCTCCAATCCCTGTCCAACCTGGTCTTGAACCCCTCCAGGGATGGGGCAGCCACAGCTTCTCTGGGCAACCTGGGCCAGCGTGATACATAGGAATACACATAAAAAAATACAGTGTCATGCATGGAAAAAATTCAAGTGTCATACAAGGTATACACTTAAAAAATATGGTTTCTCATCTTTCTTGCTCCTCAGAAACACAGGGGATATATCCATCAGCCACTCTTTTCCCATTTGCCAGCTCTGCCATGCATCCCACGGCTTTAATGACTGCATTTTGAGTCTTCAGCTCAAAGGAAGGGGTGAACCATCTCTGCTGGAGCCTACTCTGTCCCTTAAGGGTACCTCTAAGTCCTGGGGCTTTAGGAGCGGCTGCGAGGAGCTGGCTGCTCTGGTTCAATGACAACTACACATAAAAGATTAGCAAATTGTACAGACACATATTCCTGGAGGAGGAAATTTCCATGGGGTCTGAAAGGCTCAAATGGAGCCCAGAAAGACAGAGTCTGAGGTGCATCCATCATGACACCGAGAAAAGGACCTTGAGAGTTACTCATTTTGACAGTCTGTTGGCTCGTCTTGCCAGGAAGAGGAAATGGCTGCAGAGGACTTGCTTGCTTCCCCATTAAAAAAAAATAAATCTATTAACTCCCCTCTTTTGCCCAAGGGGAGCCTGTCCAGAAGACAGTGATTGAAGAGGACTGGGGGCTCTGCCTCTGCGGCGCCAGGTGGGACGTGTCCCATGCTCCACCACCAGCACTAAAACAAGCAGGATGCTGTCAGCACTTGGCAAGAAGAAAATTCCAACAAAAACAGTGACTGCAGTAAAAAAACCACACATATCTATCAGACACCTGCCAAGCTTCATGCTGGCCCTGGAAAGCCACAAGATGCCCCAATTACTGTCTCTGTGAGCCGCTGTCCTGCAGGGAAAGGCACTGCAGAACCTGCCGAGTGTGGTGCGCCACCAGCATGGCCACCTAAGCCACCACTGTCCCTTCTGCCCTCTGTTTCCTCAGTACTGCTGTTCCCTCCACCCCATGTCCCCTCTACTCCGTGTGTCCTCAATCCTGCTGTTCCTTCCACCCCATGTCCCCTCTGCCATGCTGTCCCCTCCACCCCACTGTCCCCTCCACCCCATGTCCCCTCTGTCCATGTCCTCTCCACCCTATGTCCCCAAGACTCTCGCCCCTGGCACATATAAACGAAGAGGGTTCATTTTGCAGGACTTGGTGGAGCTCTCGCATCGTGCAAGTTGTAACCAGTTGATCCCCTTGTCAAATGGGTCGAGAGAAGCAAAATCACGTCCTTGCTACCCAGGACTTTAATTATTTTTGCTCCCCAGGCCCTGGGAATAGCAGGAGCTTGCGGCAGCTCTCAGTCAGCTCAGCACAACTCTGAGATGACCAGCAGGTCCCAGGCTCATTAAAACCCAGGAATATGTGTGTTCCCCGCGGCATATGCATTCTGTGAAACCAAAAGCCTAACACCAGGAATACTGCATTTTAAAGAACAAACAAAATTAAAGAAAGATGCAGAGAAATTCTAGAGAAATTCTATGAAATTGCAGGGCATGGCTGCATGAGACAGATCACAGATCACACACTGTGATGTGCACAGGATTCTGCCCCACAGCATCACAGGGTGGACAGGACTTGGGGAGGCAATTTATCGTGGTTTCAGGCAAATTTACCAAAACCAGATTGACAGATGGCCCTTCTTTCCCCCAAAAAGAAGGAAGAGGAAGAGATAAGAAGATTTATGAGTTTAGAATGAACTAAACTACTTTAACGAAGTATTAATACTAAAATTAAAAGAGGAAGAAAGTACAGTATATACAAAACCATATCAAGTTCCCAGGCATCGGGAAAAGTCCCAGACTGGACTCAGTGATGGACAGGAGCTGGATTTCAGATCTGGAGTCAGGAACACTCAGATCAGGATCAAAGGCAGAAGAACAGAGACAGGGTCCTCCTCAGATGTTGGCCAACAAAGACAGAGCGTTGACCCTTTGGTCCCTCAGCTTTTATACTGAGCATGATGCGGATGGGATGGAATACCCCAGTTGGTCAGTTTGGGGTCCCCTGTCCTGTCCCCTCCTCCCCACAGGTGTGACCCCTCGATGCTTTTCCGCTTCCCACCCTCCAACAGGGCAAATAACGGAATTCCCTGCCCTTGGTTGTTCTGGCAATAAGGATAAGCCAGGGCCTCTCTGCACCATCCCTTGGTGTCATCAGGTCTTACCACTATGAGAGTGAACAGTTTTCTGAACAAAATGTCCATGGACAGCAGTATGCCTCTACTCTTCTTGGCTTGCTGGAGAGTGGCCAGGAGGATGAAGTCCTTCTCAGCATGGTTGGCATCTAGTAAGTCTTGGGACTTGGAGTCCCTCAAAGCAGGACACAATTGCAATTCAGTGTTTCCTCTTGTCCTGTTTATTGGATGCAGCTGCACTCAGCCATCCATCGAAGACAAGATGGGATATCACTTCTGAACCTCTTCCCGGTACTGAGCTGCAAATCTGACTAGCTTCACCAGAGCCAATAATTACCCTCCATCCTTCGCAGCAGAACACATAATATGATAATCTCAATTTTACAAATCAAAGCAGACGTGAAGAAAGTGGCCTCTATAAATAAAGACAAGTCTCCTCAAATCCATCTCGCCGACCAAGTTTCTCAGCTCAGCAACAAGTTTCTCGGCTCAGCCATGCTGAAATGTTGCTAGATCATTTCTCACATTGGAAAATCAGGGGACTTTGAGTGCAGAGGAGAAGTGTCTGCAACAACCTGTCCATGCTTGTCCTATTAACTCTGCATTTTAAACACAGAAACTGTTTCTGGTCTACCTCCAGTAGCCTGGGCTGTTTTATACAGTTTCATGATGAAGAGCTGAAACAGAAGGAATTATCCATGGCAGAGAAGTAGGGGGGGGGAAATACCAAAGAAAAGAAGAAGAGAGGAAGAGACAAAAGAAAGAGAGAAAATGCTCTCAGCTTGTGCATGTGGGCGTTGTCCAACACAGGGCAGTGCAAGCTGGTCTTCTGGACAGAAGGATGCATCTGGCCAATGCAATATCTAAGAGCAGGGAACTCAGCACTTAACTCTTAGAATAGAGATTTATTCTTCCCTCCAGATCTCCCAGTCCAGGTCCCTTGGTCGCTCCCATCCCCAGAATACAGGGCACACACACTCCAGCCAGCAGAGTATCCAAATTTGACACCTCTTCCCTCACACAGGGAAGCAAGTGCAAAGAAACCAAAGCAACACCTGCATACAAGCCGTGGTCCCACAGCTTGGAGCACTGACTTTTAGGGAGACAGCGTGTTGGCACCGTCCGTTGATGCCATGCAGCTCTGTCACTGTCATTTATTTCTTCTCCAAAGAGGATCCCTGCCAGTGTCCATACACCTCACTGCACGGGGCAGCACCTGAGCAGCACCACTTCTGCATCAGAGCAGAAAAAGCCAACAAATGTGCAGAACCCCATCACAACTATGGGGTTGCCCAAAGCCAGATGGACCTCAGAAGCACCACTTGGGAGAGCTGCATATCTGCAAACCCCATTTTGCGAGGGTCACTGTGAATAGTTTACTGGTTTGTTGGGTTTTTTTACCACCCCTCCTCCTCTTCAATTCTCTGCTCGACAAAGAGTCGTTGCAGAGCAGCTTGGCAACACACAGAATTTTCAATTGTCACTTCTTGCCCCTCTTCTTTTTTTTAGTGCTCACAAGGATGTCATAGCTGTATTTTCGCTAGTACTGCTGACGTACTGCATGATGTGATAAAAGGTAACAGGTAGCTTGCTCGCACACTGATGAAACGAGCTCATCTTTTGCTTGATCAAAGTATTTCCTATTTGTACTATAATAAACAATTTGACACACTGGGGTGTTTTGTGCCTTTTTTTTTTCTTATGTTAGCCTGAAGTTATTTTTCCAGGGTACTGAAAACCAGCTGCTCCTCTAATTAGTACACCGAGTGCTTATTTTATTCCTCAGATGAAAGTGTCTTATGTTGTAACGAAACAGTTTGACACTTAAGTCACACATTCATCTATTTTATTGCGAGAGTCTGCTTAAAGAGTAGGCATCCCAGATAAGGCAACACATTTAATGTGCCATTTCTCTGCAGTTTTATTAGCATTACTGCCAATTGGAAGGATTTACAAATAATTTCTTTTCCAGCACATAAATACATAAAATATTTTACTCTCCACATACTGGCAGAACATTTCAGGTCATTCTCCAGATTGCAGACAGAAATGTACGCACCTCTCAGAGTCTGCAATGTTTATGTTCATGCAATACCTAATTATGTTGAGGGATAAAGCAAACCAAGGGTATAAACTAAAGGTAAAATTTGACCTCTATTTCCAGACCAAAAGCAGACAATATGTCCCTATGAGGCACAGCACACTGGATAGCTGCCCAGCTATACTCAACAACCTTCTCTTGGCACACAGTCCCTCACCACTCCTACCAAGAGGTAAGCAAAGCTTTGGCCTAATGTGAATCTCATGCTCTGAGTGACGGAGCCACCATTCCTCACCTCCCTTCCCTGAAAGAGACTTTTTTCTCACAGAAAACCCCTTTGCCTTCTCCTCCACTCTGCTACTTTCAACCCCCTCATTACAGCAATGCCATAGCATCTTGTGGTAGTTCATAAAAGGGTGTTTCTCATGATTTATGAGATTTCGCTTGAGACCTTGAAATATTTCAAGTATATTCTCATTTTTCTCCCTAGTTCAGCTTTCTTTATACCAACTATAATATTTCCCCCCGCGGCAGCTGCGTTCCTCTTCACCTGGGTGATGCATGCCTTGCAGTGCACCAAAGGGACTTGGAAGAAAAGGAGGAGAAGGCATTTGTAGGAAATGCAGTGGATACTGCAGCCTCTGATACTTGCCTTCCTCCAGTGAGGACTGCCAAAAATTAGATATTCACTGGAAATACCTGCATTCAGCAAAGCCACCGTAAGAAGGCACATGTAGCTGGGAGCGTGGTCCTTTGCCAAGCTGTGGTGTACCCTCAGGACAAGGCATGGCCAAGGCTGAGGGCTTCCCACGTGCCACCACCAGCTCCCACCACTGACCTTCTGCCACAGCATGGGAATGAAAACATCTCCCGCCCCAATGGTCTAAACTCACCTCAGCTGTTGGGGTAAAAATAGTCAAGTCGACAGTGCAAAAGTGCTGTCAGTCTCTTGGGAATGTTTGACAGCCATCTCTGGGGATGGGAAAGCTGGTTTTGATGCTTCTTAATACAGAATTTGCTCTGAGTTTGCACTTGCCTGAGTATGGGAAAATATATCTTGCTCAATCCATCCTGGAGTTCCATCTTGCCATTTCTTGATTAAACTTCTCTTCCATTTCCCCTGTGATAGATTTTCCATGCCCTGGCACCGAAGCACAGCAGATAACTAACCCAAACCTCACTCTGTGCCGTGGGTTTCTTTGCATGGGACAACCTGCACCCTTGTGGTGATGAAAGGCAGGAAGTCCCTCCTGCCTCTCCGAGCCTTGCAGGATGTTTGGAAGCTCTTAAGCATCCTCTGCATTACCCCATAACATTATCTTGGGGAATATCCACACATTGCACTCACTTCCACCCATCAATGAAAGGGCTGCTGGCATCTCACCTGTGGAGGAAGGCTGATGGTAGCACTCAAGACCCATGGAGGCATTAAAAGCAATGTGACACATGTAAAGAGTTCCTGGGAAAAATCCAAGCTGTCCAATTGCCATTTTGACTTAAGTTCATCCTGCATTTTCTAACGAATTGCATTTCTGCCTTTGAATGCAATGAGTTATGAAATGTGCCTTCACTTCTGCTCTGGTTTGGAGGCTGACAGTGTGTGGTTGAAGAGCTTCACGCCACAGTCCAGCAGCAACTGTCCTTGGGCGCCTCTGGAGCTGATCCCTGTGTCATTACTGAGCCTGGTGAGATTCTTTGCGGCAGAAGGTGACATACAGGTGTGAAATACTCTTGTCATATCAGTTTAGCCTCAGCTACAAAACCACTCCACATTGCATATGCTCCTCTTAAAAACATGTTTTGTCCAGACGAACCATTGTGCTCTGGCAGCTTGAAGGGCCTGACCTAGACAGGGCTAAGCCTCCCTCCATATCTCTTCGGAAAACAGGGTTTCCAATGAAAATCAAACTCAGACCATCTCCGCTTGCTCACTGTAGATAGTAAACTATCCATGAGCCAGCAATATGCCCTGGTGGCCAAGAGGGCAAATGGAATCCTGGGTTGCATAGGGAAGAGTGTGGCCAGGAGGTGCAGGGAGGTCATTCTCCCCCTCTGCTCTGCACTGGGGAGGCCACAACTGGAATCCTGCCTCCAGTGCTGGGCTCCCCAGTTCAAGAGAGACAGGGAACTGCTGGAGAGAGTCCAGCGTAGGGCAACAAAGATGTTGGAGGGATTGGAGCATCTCCCCGGTGAGGAAAGGCTGAGAGAGCTGGGACTCTTGAGCCTGGAGAAGAGAAGGCTGAGGGGAGACCTTCTTCATGCTCACAAGGATCTGAAGGGTGGGGTGAAGGAGGATGGAGCTGGACTCTTTTCAGTGGTTCCCAGTGACAGGACGAGGGGCAACGGGCACAAGCTGGGACATTGGAAGTTCCATT
Source organism: Thinocorus orbignyianus (assembly GCA_013400375.1). NCBI lineage: Eukaryota > Metazoa > Chordata > Aves > Ciconiiformes > Thinocoridae > Thinocorus > Thinocorus orbignyianus. Next base: position 296,187 of record VXBW01007747.1, on the reverse strand, counting down.
CAAATAGGAGAAAGAAATTCTTTGGAGTGAGGGTGTCATAGCCCTGGCAGAGGCTGCCCAGGGAGGGTGTGGAGTCCCCTTCTCTGGAGACCTTCAAGCCCCCCCCTGGATGCAGCCCTGAGTGCTGTGCTCTGGACAATCCTGCTTTAGCAGGGGAGTTGGACTGGATGATCTCGAGAGGTCCCTTCCAACTCTGACAGTTCTCCGATTCCATGATTATGTGAAGCCCATCAGTTCAATAAGCCCCGGCAGACAGAGCCACTCTGCCACCCTGCAATGCAAATGCACTCCCAAGGTAATTTCTGATGTAAACCGTATGTTTGCACGAGGTCTGTTCAGGCTGGTTCAGATTAAATATAAACCACTGCCAATTGTATTACCTCATTATTAGCAGACACTGGCAGCAGCCCTGTGTGGAGAAATGGATGTCTGGCTTCACTACCTGCTGTCACGTCGTAATTCATGTCAGGTGCCTGGAGATGCACAGGAGGATCACCACCTCCCTCCTGGCTGTCCTGACCACAGGACAGGGTACTCCTCCTTTAATGTGACCTATTGTCCAGCCAAACACCCCACCCACCTGATGCTGAGACAAAGCATTGGGAAAATTTGGGAACCCTCAACAGGACGTATGGGAAGGAGGGTAAGGCTGTCCCTGGGAGTTGCAGGGCAAGACCAACATTCCCAGGAGCTCGCTGGGTTCAAGCCCTGCTACCAAATGATGGTCACACACAGTGGGACAGGGAGCTATTGCTGATTCTTGCTATATATTTCAAGCTAAATCCCAGAAAAGAAAAAAAAAAAGAAAAAAAAAGAAGACAATCCATTGCAGGAAAAGTAGCCAGAAGACGTATAATATTAATTCAAGCCACAGAGCATTAATTCAATTTGCAGGCAAGGTAAGTCTTTCACATAATATCCCCCTCTTTGCTCAGTGCCTAAGGAATTTCCCATTATCCAGCCTTTTTTTTTTAATGCATGGCACACTTGACTTTCACATAGCACAGGCTTGCAGCCAGCCCCCAAACCCTCTGCTCAAAACACTGCAACAAGAGGCAGCTGAGACACAAGAGCAATAAAAATACCCAGCACAACCGACTCTTTCTGTGGAGCTGTTGGAACCGTCGAGCTGGAAGACATGGAGAATCGCCTCCCATCTCTGCAGAAAACACACCGAGCTTTCTGAAAGGTCTCAAACAGGAATTTAACACCTTCCATCTGCAGCCCATTACTCTACATTTTAACTCCATGTCTCTGGTTACAGGTCCCTGCGCACTAGGAGTGTATACGAAAGAGTGCCAAAGTCTCAAGTCTGTGAGATCGAGACTCGGGGAATAACTGGAGATGAATCAGGACTGGAAGCCAAGCCCACAGCACTCTTTTTCCAAAAAAGTGCAGAGTTTCGGTAAAAAGCCCCCATGAATTGGCATCAGGCTGAGTCTGGCCTTTGCAAAACCTAAAGAGAAATCACCTGGTCTGCTAGGAAAGGCCGTAACAAGGTGCAAACAATAATTTCTGGAGAAAGTGCTTGGATTTGTGGACTATTGTCCACAAATGGACTATTTTTTATTATTTTTTTTCCTTTTCTTTTAGGAATGAGATCATTTCAACAACTGATCTTCTTCATCCGGCAGGTTTTGCATTACATTGTGTCCTTGCTCTAGGGGAGATTCTGAACGCCCCCGAGCAGCCTGACAGCCTCTTCTCTGGCCTGATGAATATAGTTGTCCTCTGCAGCTCATGGGGACATTCAACACTGATGTCCCCAGGGAGGCAGGAGAGTTTCACTCCTGCTGCCACCATCTCCCATGGGCTCTGCTCTCAGTGGTCCCCCCGAGGATGCTTGTGTCACATCCCCCACGTCCCCACCCTCCACACCAGGGCTGCATCCAGCACTCTGGTTTGGCACAATTTCATCTAACTCTGCAGTGTTTCCACCCTGGCCTGCGGGAGTGAGGGAGAAGGTCAGACCCACATCCCATCCCAGCTCCTCTGCACATTTCAGGCATCAGGAAAGTCTCCCTTCCTGCTCTGACCAAGGACATTTTAAAGACAGCCCGCTCGTTGACAATCAGCTCTGATTGTAGCTTTGCAGCAGTTAAAAAGTTCCCCCTGGCTCCAGCATCCTGATGCTGCATTTCTCTCTTCTCCTTAATGGTGGGTTCTGTTTCTTTTATTACCTCTTAGTAATCGTTTGACGAGCTCTCACAGCAGGACTTTGCTCAAAATTATTCCACCCTTCTAAACTTCTCCTTCAAAAACCATCAACACTCCATTATGACACAGCACAGCTCCCATCCACAGCATCTTTCACTTGCAAGGAGCGGTGAGGCCACAAGGACCGGGCGGCTCTGCTCGGTCGGGCGCTCAGGTCATCTCCCAGCAAGTGGTCACCGGGCCAGATGCTGCCCAGGAATGCAAAGAGAAAGGTAAAACAGCCTCTCAAAAGACCACTTGCAACTTGGCAGTTTGCAAGACCTGGCCTGTCTTCACCCAGCTATGTCAGTGAGGCAAATAAGACATCGCTTGCATGGGCTGCCTGTGAGGCAGGTTTATTTATGGGAGGTTGATGGTTCATATTCGCCTATCCTCTCCTTGCTGTGGTGAAAGGCAAAGTTTCCCAGCTTCCTCTCCAGACCTTCCTTGGTGACCACAAATTCTTTGAGCAAAAGCCATAGAATCACAGAATCATAGAATCGTCAAGGTTGGAAGGGACCTTTCAGATCACTGAGTCCAACCATCAACCTAGCACTGACAAAAAGTGCCACTAAACCATGTCCCTCAGCACCACGTCTGCCTGGCCTTTAAACACCTCCAGGGATGGCAACTCCACCACTGCCCTGGGCAGCCTATTCCAAGGCTTAATAACCCTTTCCATGTAAAAATTGTTTTTAATATCCATCCTAAACCTCTTCTGGTACAACTTGAGGCCATTTTCACTTGTCCCATTGCCTGTTCCTCGGGAGAAGAAACTGACCCCCCCGGCTACACTGTCCTTTCACGGAGTTGTAGAGAGCAAGAAGATCTCGCCTCAGCCTCCTTTTCTCCAGAACAATGCCAGCTCCCTCAGCTGCTCCTTACAAGACACCCCACCTGACCCCATACCTGCTTCATTGCCTTTCTGGTACGTGAGGTGGGTTGCAATGCACTGGGAAAGACCACCCTCCACCAGTAACAGAGAAGAAGTAACAGTGAGGACTTACCATCCATGTCAAGGCGTTGCATGATAATCGCCAGCTCCACCTCACTGGGCATGTATCCCAAGGAACGCATTGCCATGCCCAGCTCCTGCTTGGATATAAAGCCATTCCCATCCCTGTCCAGCACCCGGAAAGCTTCACGGATTTCTGTAAAGAAGAAGGAAGAAGAGAAGAGTCATTATGGTGGAGGACTCCCATGGACTGAGCCTTACGAAATGTCACTTCTTCTCAAGAAGCCGAGGCTTGGACCTGAGAGCTCTTCTCCCTGCCTCAGTGCCCCCAGCCCATGGGAGCAGCGATACTTCTCCTCTGTACAAGGTGACTTCAAGACAGGAATGCTCACCCAGCAGCCGGCAACTGTCACAGCATTGTACCATCTTTCTCCCAGAATTAATTCCAACAGCAGCAGCAAGTAACACTGCTGCAAAGAGACTGTCAGATAGAAGAAGCATGGTCAATGCATCTGAACACAGGACACAGAAGCAGCATGGATTCTCTTTTCTAATGTTAATGATGCATATTTGATCTTTTCAAGGCAGCCTGGTCTGGACACAGAATCATAGAATCATCTAGGTTGGAAGAGACCCTTGGGATCATCAAGTCAAATCATCTACCCTGCTCTACAAAGTTCTCCCCTACACCAGATCCCCCAACACCACATCTCAACGACTCTCAAATACGTCCAGGGATGGTGACTCAACCACCTCTGTGGGCAGCCTATTCCAGTGCCCGACCACTCTTTCTGGGAAAAATTCTTTCCTAATACTCAGTCCAAACCTACCCTGTTGGAGATTGAAGCCATTCCCTCTTGTTCTATCACTAATTATCTGAGAGAAGAGACCAGCACCAACCTCTCTGTGCACCCATGTGGGGATATCTCTGGATGCAGACAGACACAACAGCATCCCTGCTCACACTGCCTGTTTTCTGTGCTGAAAATTCTGTGCAGAATTATTTATTCATTGTGCACAGAATCACAGAGTCACAGAATTGTTATGGTTGGAAAGGACCTCTGAGATCACCGAGTTCAACCATAACACAAAACCACAACCCACTCCCTACAGTCTTGGCCACTGGATCATGCCCTGAAGTGCCACATTTACACCTTTCTTAAACACCTCCAGGGATGGTGACTCCACCACCTCCCCGGGCAGGTTGTTCCAGTGTCTGACCACCCTCTCAGTAAAGTCATTGCTGTGGTTTAGCCTCAGATGGCAACAAAGAACCAGGTGGCAGCCCTGTCCACTCTAACACCCCACAGCGGTGGGGAGAGGATTGGAAGAAAAAAGGTAAAACTCGTGGGTTGGGACAAGAACTGTTCAACAGAACAAGCAGAACAAGGAAAAACAATAGCAGTAACACGGATGGAGATGGATACAAACATGATTACCATACTGACTGCTCACCAACTGCAGCCAGGACCATCACCGACCCTGCACTGCCACTCCCTTCCTGTCCCCCCCATCCCCACCCCAGCCAGCTCCCACCCTGCAGTGCAGTCTCAGGTAAGGTAACGGGTGATCCTTGCTCCTCCCAGGAAAAAATCAGGAGCATCATAACCCACCAGGAAACGGCTTCAGTGACGTCTTTGCTAACAGGTTATTTAAAGCTTTGCAATTCAAAGGCTGCTTCTAAATCACCTCACATCAAAGTTCACCACCTCCCCTGACAACACCAGTGCGTGAGCAAAGTCTGCTCTGATCTCTGCGTGCCGCTCTCTGCCGTCTGTAATACCCTGGTGATGTGCCAGGCCCAGGGCACCTCTGTGACCCACTGCTTCATCTGCACCACAGCTGTGGCTATCTTAATGAGATACGATCAATTTTTAATCTAGCCAAAGGTCCCACTGATGCAGAAAGGGAAGATCCTATTAATTCCAATTAATATTGGGCCAGATCCGCAATCTCTACACTTTGGCTTCAGGGATGCATCGACTGTGGCTTCTTTAAACTCCACCTTGTCTCCCTGCCAGCCCAAGCTGCTGTGAGCTCGGTGATACATAAAGATGGTGAAGCTGCTCATAGCAAGCTCAGCTGGAAGTATCAGTACATAATGCAAAGATCCTTTGGAGTAGGAACGAATCCCATTAGGCACTGCCAGCTGTAGTGAAATCTATTTTCATATGCTGCGCTGAAAGCTAAAGTGCAGTAAATATTACATCGAAATCAATTAATTTTAAAATAAACTTTTGACAGCTGGAGACGAAAGAACTAAAAATATTGCAGGGAACCGAGAAAGTATTTTAGGAAATAAAATAAGTCTACCTTCAGAAAGGTTTACACGCGACGTAGACGGATCCAGCTTCCATGAATAAATTACGTCTGTGGGATATCTGAATGCCAATGTCTAGTGAGCATCCTCTCCGGGTACACTGATCTCAGAAGGCGCATTTAACAACACTGCAACCTTTGAGCCTCGAACAGGGAAGAAAAATCCACACATTTGGGGTCCAGCTCTGTTCCACAACTCTCAGAAACCTGAACTTTTGACCAAGCCTGAAACACCCTTCACACGTCAACTCCTGACCCCAAATGGAGCTTTTTATTCACTCATCAGTCTATAAATACCTCTTGTGCAGAGGTATATTTGAAGAGCTATTTATAGGTTGAACACACTGTACGCGCAGCAGCTGTGACCTCAGTTGGTGCCTCCTCTTTATCCTTAGGTGTAACACCACCTCCTTATCAGCTTTTCCTCAGAGTGATTCCTTCCCCTCTGACATACTCACATGTGCTGCCCTGCACAGCAGCCACAGGGCTGAGCATCCTCTCTGAAAACAGACCCACCAGCTCTTCCTGCTGGCTCTGCAGGACCAAACAGTGGTCCATGAAGGTGTGATGCCGTGGCTGGCCTTCACCTTTATTTCCAGCTGTTAGATTTTCATTAGGCAAAGCTAAAAATACACCAGCACTTTCCCCATATGACTTTCCCAAAGAAGTCGCTATGGCAACTGATGCTCCTGCCTCAGAACTGGGAGTGGATGTGGTCCACGGAGTAAATCTCTCAACTAAGACATGGACACGGCTTGGGAGAAACTTTGAAACCTCTTCCATTTTGTCTGGGGGCTGCTCTGTATTGGGATGCTTTATCCTCGTCAAGGAAAGCAGAGCCCTGTTTTGTTTTTAAAAGAAGAGTTTTGGTTAAGATAATGGGGGGAGTGGGTGTCAAAGTGATGCTGCCTCAGCAGTTGCCTTGCCCCTTGCCCAGCCTGGCCAGCAGCAGCCCTTCACACTGAACCACACACTTATATTCAGATTACACGTCCCTTGGAGCACAGGCAAATATAAATATTTATTCCCCTTTCCACTAGATAATATCTTCTTTTTGCTCTCAAACAGAGGAAGGCGACATGGAACTGTATTACAGCATAAAAGAGGAAAAAAAGAAAAGAAAGTCTAGAAAGATTTAGAGTACAGAAAGTGGTCTGTTTTGCTGGTCAGGAGATGTCACTTCTTCTCAAGAAGCCCAGGCTAGGGCCTGAGCCATCTGTGCCTCAGTGTCCCCAGCCCCTGGGAGCAGCGATACTGCTCCTCTGTACAAGGTGACTTCAACGCAGAAGTGCTCACCCGGCAGCCAGTGACAGTCACAGCACTGAACCATCTCACTACCAGAATTAATTCCAACGGCAGCAGCAAGTGATGCAGCTGCAAAGACACTGTCAGATGGACCGTACACGAAGCTTAATGCTGAACAGTGTTCAGGGGAATGAGGGGAGAGCAGGGATCAGCATCCTTTCTAGCACCTTGGTTAGTGATCTCAAAGAGGGAGAAGTAACAATATTAATTAAATTCCCAAATAATGCAAGGCTGGAAAGAGTTGCCAGGACAAAAAGGAATGAGCACCGTGTGAATGATCCAAGGTTTAGGAGCAGAATGGCCCTTGCCTGAGGGTCTGCTCTAGTGAGCCATAGCTGGTGAGCTGGGTCTGAAGGCACGTTTCTGGGGGAAGTATAGCTCGGTGTTTTTACCCAGGTGAGGATGGATGTTCCATGGGAGCTGAGAGTGCAGCACTCATTCCTCAGAGTTATCCGACCATTCAAAAGCTACATGGGTGTGTGTGTGTGTGTGTTGCTTTTAATCCATTCCCCCTCTTTCCTTATATTTAACAGCTGCACCTTCCAGCTTCCCTGTTCTGGAGCAAAGAGCCATCCAGTTACCCCCACACTCCTCTGGGAGGAGAGAAGGGAAGAATCAGGGAAAA